>JAHHUM010000894.1:323338-779815 GCA_036173005.1 Crenichthys baileyi
AGTTATATACGATTCAAAACAACCATACAACTCCCTTAAGATAGCTAAGATCTTAGCTGGATCATTCTTTCTGCACTGGTGCGATACTTTATTTCCTCCCCTGCCTCCCCGTCTAGGTGATCAAAAAGGAAGAAAGCCTGGTCAGCTGCTGACAAATGGCGGGCCTGAATACATGACTGGGCCTCTTCAATCCATTCACCGATCCCAATGCCAGTCCTACCATTGAACATGGGGCATCGTCGGTCCCTGGGCACAACCACCAACCGCTTTGTAACTGCAACGCCAGCAGGCAGAGAGCAGCAACTCCCCACTCGCCACCCCCCGCTGAGCTAGCCCATCCGCCGGCCGTTCCTCCATACCTGCAGGGGAAAACTGCCGCACAAAAACTCAAAACAAAATGGGGAAAATAAATCCTGAACCCACAGATAGCTTTTCCTTTGGATAGCTACTGCTGTCTTGTCTTACAACACCACAAAAAAAAAACAGTAAAAAAAAAAAAACACACTGAGAAAAAAGTCTGTGTTCGATCGTGCATTCTGTCAGCAACACCAATTGTGGCAGAAGGGATGGGCATGCACTCTCTCACCATCATCTCACAACAATTGGATATTCGTGTTTCGCGTACACAGCGGGACTTCCTCTGGTTTGATCCGAGGCAGGCATTCTGATTATGGGCAGCAGCTCTCTGCCGGCTCCCACCTTCTCCAGACGCTGGTTCGCAGTTAAGGAATGTCAATAAATGTCAAAAAAAAAAAAACGCTGTTTTTTGGTCATGGTGGTATTATTTTGTGTGTTTTGAGGGAAATGTTTGTGCGTCTGATCAGCTGATTTTATGTATGATGAGCTGGTTTAGGATGTTATTAAGTACAGTGCTCCGCCTGCGTGTAATTCAGAGAGCTGATCTGTCTTTTTTTTTTTTTCAGCCTTCAGGCATAGTTTATGATTAGTAAATACAAAAATGGTACTTCTGTCCTATGATAAAATATGTCACTATGTTACAATGCTGAGCTTCCAAACGTCCAAAAGTTCAGATTTAACCAACTCTAGCGTATGCCGTTTTGGACGTGCGAAACGCGCCACAGGACCTCTCGACGCCCTGATACGTGCATCCACCATAGACTGTATGAAAACCAGACACCCCTGCTCCAATTGCGTTTGGTCTGAACGCACCATTAGATTTTTTAATTTCCATATTATCAGACATTTAGATGCCAAAGAAATGATACCTGGTGTTCAAAGAGTGTCATGGAGGGTGGCAAATGTTCTATTTAGGATTTTCACACTGGATGAAGCTCTTTAGTTTCTGCTTTGTTTTCATTTTGCATGAAGTTCGGACTCAAGTAAGTTAAACACTAGTCATTGTTTTTATACATATTTTGTACCAAAGGTCTCCTGATCATGAATGTTGTACCTGATACTGATTTGAGTCGTTTGAGAAGGTATTTGCCAGGCATTTGTTAAAGCAACTTGTGATTCATTTGCAGCAGTCTTCTTGAATTTTAAAGAGAGATGTTCACAGCTCATTTATTTTTTCAAGTCTCAAGTGTTTCACCCCAAGTCAGAGTCATACCTGAAGTCACTAGCAACTGAAATAAACCCTGCATCGTTATAGTGAAGGATTCCAGTTTACCGAATTGCGAGAAAATTGTTAATCTTTCAATATTTTAAAATTCCTTAAAAGTTATATTTTATAATTTAATTTACCTTACAAATATCTGCCAAAGGCTGATTTTTATTATTTGGAAAATTGATCCAATGTAATATTTACCTCATTAGAAATATGAATAGGCTTTTATGCTCTAAAAAACATAATAGAAAAAGATTAAAATCTGTTAATGTTGAATTTCTGAATGAATCAAAGTGATTTATTGTCTGTGTAATGACTAAGTTAACACCTGTTTATCCCTGTCTTCATATTGTCCACTACTTCATAATACTATACACTCACTGGCCACTTTATTAGGTACACCTGCCCAGCTGCTCGTTAAGGCAAATTTCTAATCAGCCAATCACATGGCAGCAACTCAATGCATTTAGGCATGTAGACATGGTCAAGATGATCTGCTGCAGTTACAAACCGAGCATCAGAATGGGGAAGAAAGGTGATTTTAAGTGACTTTAAAACGGGGCTTTGGGTTTTTTGGTACCAGACAGGTTGGTCTGAATTATTCAGAAACTGCTGATCTACTGGGATTTTAACGCACTACCATCTCTAGGGTTTAAAAGAGAATGGTCAGGAAAAAGAAAAAAATATCAGTGGAGCAGCAGTTCTGTGGGCGCAAAGGCCTTGTTAAAGTGCAAGAGGTCAGAGGAGAATGGCCAGGCAACAGTAACTCAAAAACCCCTCTTTTACAACCCAAAGGGGCATGCAGAAGAGCATCTCTGAATGCACAACAGGTCGAACCTTGAGGCAGATGGACTACAGCAGCAGAAGATTACACCGGGTGCCACTCCTGTCAGCTAAAAACGGGAAAAAACTGAGGCTACAATTCGCACAGGCTCACCAAAAAATGAACAACAAAAGATTTTTAAAAACGTTGCCTTTTCTGATGAGTCCTTGATTTCTGTCTGCAACATTCGGAGGTAAAGTCAGAATTTGGCTTTAAACAACATGAAAGCATGGATCCATCCTGCCTTTTTGTATCAATGGTCCAGGCTGGTGGTTGGTGGGGGGTGTAATGGTGTGGGGGGAATTTTCCTTTGCTATACTTTGGGCCCCTTAGTACCCACAATTGAGCACCGTGTCAAGGGCCACCCCTACCTGAGTATTGTTGCTGACCATGTCCACCCTCTTTTGACCACAGTCTACCCCATCTTCTGATGGTTACTTCCAGCAGGATCACGCGCCATGTCATTAAAACACGAATCTCTCAGACGGTTTCTTGAACATGACAATGAGTTCCCCTGTACCCCAAATGGCCTCCAGTCACCAGATCTCAATCCAATGGGCCCCCCCTTTGGGGAGTTGGTTGAACGGGAGATTCGCATCATGGATGTGCAGCCGACAAATCTGCAGCATCTGTGTGATGCTATCATGTCAATATGGACCAAACTCTCTGAGGAATGTTTCCAGTACCTTGTTGAATCTATGCCACGAAAGATTAAGGCAGTTCTGAAGGCAAAAGGTGGCCCAACCCAGTACTAGCAAGGTGTACCTAATAAAGTGGCCGAGAGTGTATATTGTACTAAATATGGTTTTAAGGGTTTTATTTTTCCCACTCTGAGCTGGACAATGTCTAATACTATTGGGAAACAATTTTCTGAAACTATATATAAAAACTTTTGTATCAATTCTAAATAGAAAAGATGTTTAAATGTAAGGTATGAATTACAAAATAATGAACAGTGTAGTAAGTAAATGCATGAGTGTGAATGAGAGGAACAGGAAATGCTTTTTGTCAAGTTTAATCAACCTAAAATACCTACACAATCCTTTTAGTCATGTTAGCCGCTTATTCTACCCACAATAAAAAATTTATTATTTTTTTCCCCAATATTCCAGTAAATAACCTGGAACCAGTCATCTGCGGTTGAGTTTCCCTGGCATAATTTTTTTTATCTCTTTTCCCCGCCGTGGTCTTAGGGGAGAAAAGTTGTTTCATTTTAACTTCACAAAAAAAAAAGGTCAAAGTTTGGGTCCCCCCTGAAACCCAGGCCCCACAGGAAAACCCCAACATTTTCCTCCTGATGAACGGTAGTCAGGAGGGAATAGAGAGTTGTGTGGGGTTAATGGTTACTTGGATTGCATTATCACCTTCATGGAGTCTAAATAACTTCTTTTGATGACTAGCATAAGCAGTGGTGCCCCACTTTGGTGTCCAATTATTTCCTTCATCAGCTACCATCGTGGACCATGAGGTGTCTCTTCTGTCATTTGTTAAGTACCATTTATAACTTCTATAATCCTTTCCTTTCCTTCCTCGTTTGGGATCCGCCCCACAGCTATGGTATTAGATTTCATGCACACTTGAATGCCATAGGTATAAGAAGTAAGTTCAGTACACATAGTTGGGTTATCTTGCCTTCCTATTTTCTTTATTATTTGATTTACAAAATGAGCTCCATTGTCACTATATATTTTCTCGGGAATCCCATATCTGGGAATGATGTCTTTACACAGTGCTTTGGCTACAGTTAAGGCATCTGGATATTTAGTTGGAAATAGTTCTATCCATTTAGAAAATGCATCTATAATAACTAAACAGAACCTTTTCCCTTCACTGTGGTTTAGTTCAATAAAATCCATATGAATTGTTTGGAAAGGGTATTGTGGTTTTGGAAATTGTCCCCTTCGTGGCCTTAGATTCCCTTGCGGATTATGTTTTGCACATGTGAAACATGTTCTGCAGATTTTTTTAATAAGAGTTAAATCCATATGTTGTATAATTGACGTATCTGTCCTACCATTCCCCCCGTTGAGACATGTGAAACACGATGGCTCAATATTGCTGCCCATTTCTGTAGGTTTTTTGGTAGGATAGGTTTATTATCTGGTCAAATCAGTTCATCTTTTAATGCAGCTCCATGTTTTATTTTTTCACATTTCTATCTCCTGTGGTGGGCTTTGTTGTTCCATTTCTTTTAACACAACATTGTCTATATTATGCTGTTTTTCCATAACTAATATTTTGATTTGTCCTGCTGCAGGCCCCCCCTTTTGCTGTCTTATTTGCAAATGCATTTCCTTTTTTATGACATCATTTGTGCCAGAAAGTGTGAAGCTGCCACACTTACAGACTGCTAATTTTTTTTGGAGGGTTGTACTGATTTTAGTAAGTTTTTTTTAAAAAATCAGCATGCGTTACTGGGGTTTCCAGGTAGACGTTACCCCATGCTTCTATTTTTCCCAATATTGAGCAAATGTATGCACTTTTGGCAAATGCATATTGACTATCAGTATAAATAGTTACTTCCTTTATTTGCAAATAGTTTGCAGGCCTCGGTTAACGCCCCCCCAAAAACTCTGCAGCCTGTGCTGAATAATGTGAAGGTAATTTTTTCCCTTTTTAAAACACTGTATCTTTCGTCACCACTGCATATACTGTTTGTGTCTTCACTCCTTCTCATTTTTTTCTGGGGGGGAAAACCATCCACAAAAGCTATCTTGCCCTGCACTAGGGGTTGATCCTGCAAATCACTTCAAAATTTTTGTTTTTTTTCTGCTAATTTTTGATAATCATGCTGAATACCATCTTCAGGTGTTTGGGGAACCAATGTTGCTGAGTTTAAGGGTGGTGCACCTTTTTTATAGTTAAGTGTGGTTTTTGACAGTAAGGGGTTTCATGCAGGACAAAATGTCTGGCAGGTGATAGAAAGGTCATTTTTTTTTGCAGTAATAATGCTGAAACTGCTTGGGAACTCTTAAAGTTAAAGGGTGGAATAACACTATTGTGGCACTGATTTCAACTGCCATTGAGGCTGCAATTACAGCTCTCACACAATATGGTTGAACACACAAAACACTGTCTAGTTTTGAGGAGAAATAAGCTATGGGTTTCATTTTATCTCCATGTTGTTGAACCAGAACTGAAGTTATAAAATGTCCCCTGCAATCTACCATCTAAACAAACGGTTTACTATAGTCTGGTAATGCTAAAGCAGTACTGGAAACTAAAACTTTTTTTATGTTGGTAAATGCTTCTTCAGCTTCTACACTCTATTTCAGTTCACACATCATTTTTAGCTCTTCCTCATACATTAGTTTGTTTAATGGAGCTACTATTTCTGCATAATTTGGCACCCAGTTTCTACAATAATTAGTTAGTCAAGGAAGGACATCATTTGCTTTTTTGTTACTGGTTTTGGAACTTGTAATATTGCAGTCTTTCTTTCTTCTACAATTGTGCGTCCCCCTGCGCTAAGATTGTGGCCTAGGTATTTAACCTCATTTTTGCACAACTGAAGTTTCTTTTTACTGACTTTGTGGCCCTCTTCTGCTAAATGTTTCAAATAATGCTATTGTGTCATTTTTATAAGTCTCCTCATCGGGAGAGGCTAATAGCACATCATCAACATATAGTAAAACCTGACTACCTCCTGGAGGGTCAAACGTGGCCATGCTTGCACTCATTACCTGACAGTATATAGTTGGACTTTCACAGTAGCCTTGAGGTAGTCTGGTGTAAGTATATCTTTGTCCCTCAAAAGTAAATACAAACCAGAACTGACTATTTTTATCTATAGGCACAGAGAAAAATGCATTGCTAATATCAACTACAGTAAATATTCTAGCATCTGTTCTTAGGGAATTTAATAATGTGTAAGGATCAGGAACACATGGTGCCCTCTGAACAACTGCACTATTAACTGCCTGTAGGTCTTGTACCATGCACCATCCTGTTGATGGAGCTTGTTTTTGATTTGGAAAAATCGGGGTGTTACATGGTGAGTCTTCGCATTTTATTATCACCCCTGCAGTTATTAAATCCTCTATTACTGGTTTTATTCCTTCAGGTGCATCATTTTATATTTCGAATTCTCCAGTATTTGTGCTGCTGTTAAAAAAAGAGTAAAATATTTTCTAAGGTTACACAGAAGAAATGTATCATGCCATGAACCTCCGTGACAAGCTGTATCGTCAGCCTCCAGCATCTCAAACAATAAAACATAAACACAAATAAAACATACACGAGGTACAGCCATGGTGGGGATGGATTTATTCACCAAATGGGAAATCCCAAAGGGACTCATTTTAGCCCATCCAATCCTGTCAAAGCCTCATCAGATCTTTGGTACAAAACAAAGACTTTCCACCTACTCTTTTATTCACTTTCTTTTGTCCTGCTGTTCTACTTTGCAAGTCCATCAAAAATTACTTCTTAGCACTCTGACCTTTTCTGCTTTCCACAAGAACGTCCATTCTTATCTCCTGCATCACATCTCTCTCTTTTACACACTTTTAACCAATAATCTACATTCTCATGACCTTCTTCTTCCATTTTTATTGAATCACGTTTTTGTACTTTTAATTATTGCATCCTGTAGATTAACTAATTTTTGAGAGTTTGATCGACCATCATAATTATAAGTGGTTATCCATTTATCTAAATATTTTAATTTGTTTGGATCCCTTTGCATTGTAATTTGTTTTTTAGTTTATTTTTACTTGCCCCTTTTCCCATTTTTGAAAAATTTGGTCCAGTATATCAATACCTAGGGTATTCTAAATGCAGCATTATTCCGCTCAGTAGGGTGACAGAAAAAATCTCCTTTTGTGGTAATTCTCACTTCAACTCTTTCAGGTGGAGAATTCTTGCCTTTTGCATCCACAAAAGTTAGTCACTTACAATCCTACTGCTTTAGTATGAGGCAAACCTAGTGGTTTAAATCCTCCATTCATTTCTCACATTCACATGGAATTTTCTTAGTGTTTTTGTTTAAATACTTATCAGGACTCCGCCGTCCCTTAAACACGGAATTTTCAGTATTACTTCTTAATAAGTTTTAGGACTCTGCCGTCCCCTTTTTAAACACGGAATTTTCAGTATTACTTCTTAATACTTTTCAGGACTCCGCCGTCCCACTTTTACCCGTTAGGGCCAAGGATACACAGGGTTTTCCATCACGCAATGACCCCCTGTCATTCGTCACACTCTTTAATCCAAACTCAACTCATCACTTTGTCTTTCCCCTCTCTCTCGGAGTTCCGTCAGCCGTCAGACCCCAGCGGGCGGGCCGAGGGCCAGTCCCGGAAAGGGTCTGAGAGTCTCCCTGATGGAGTCTGCCATGCGCACGGTCTTTACTGGAGTCCACCAACCTGCTGGAATCCTCAGGCATATTGGACTCTGGCTCGAAGGACCAAAAATGTCAGGTTTAATCAACCTAAGATACCTATAAAATCACAAAAAGAAGAGAAAGACAAGAGAATTAGTTTCTTACTCGATGCGAGGAGAACGGACAGAGATGTGCTTTCAGTTACAAATCTCCTACCGCTCTGAAAAAACCATCTCTCCGAATCCTCTTTTTATTTAGGGTGGTCCCTAGTTACAATGAACGTTGCTGCTCTAAAGAATGGGAGGAAAACAAACAGCAGCAACGTGACATAGGTCCTACACACCATTATCCTGTACAAACACGCTTGCATTGTCTCCATAAGTTTAAGGTTTGTGCGTTCTTTGTTCAGCACAATCAGGCGTTGTCTTTGTGATGTCCTCAACTGTGACTGCATCATCTCGATTCCACCTTTCCTCCTTGCCTGCAAACAACTCATCACATGTTTACTTACACATACAACATGAAAGGTTATAAAGGTCAAATAGTAAAGTTAACAAAAAGAGGAAATATAAGATAAATCTCTATACAATTATTCCAACACTTTTTATTTCATTATTTTCAGCTGGAAGTTTCCTTGAGGCAGCTAGACCCCAATGACTCTCTCACTCTTTCCACACATAGCATAAAGTTAACAATCAATCATGGATTTTGCATGAATGTAAAACGACGCACCTAATGGGTTCTTAGGAGGATGCAGCACTTTAAAACCACTCTATCTGAAATAGATTATGCCTTGAAGCAGAAGAATCCCTGCTCCACACATCTTACAGTCAGATTATCTTACAGGTATGCTATAAACAAGTACAGGAGCTTCTCAATATATTAGTGTTGAGCCACACCTGAACAAAACATGTTAGAAGCCTTACATCTGAGAAAAGGACTGGACTGGACTGCTGCTCAGTCACTTTCAGATAAAAGCAGATTTTCATTTTATTTGAAAATCAAGATTCCAGAGGCTGAAGGGTAGGCTACAGAGTCAAAGTTGTTTGAGATCCAAAGAGAAGTTTCAATAGTGATGATTTAGGAAGTCATGTCAGCTGCTGGTGTTGGTCTAATGCATTTTATCGAGTCCAGAGTCAGTGCAGCCATGAACCCGGACATATTAATGTGCTTCAATGTTTCACTCTGCTGACCAGCCTCATTGAGATGCTTAAATTTGTATTCTTGGCACCTGTTCCTGGTGCCAACGATACCAATACCTGCCTAAATAACCATGGTATCATTGTGTTTGACTGGCCAGTGAACTCTTTTGAACTAGAATCCTTAGGGAATCTATGGAGTTTTGGATGAGAGACACCAGATCCAACAATGCAGATGAGCTGAAGGCAACTGAGACTTCCTGAACACCTCAGCAGAGCCTAATGCTGATCACTTACATGCCATGCAGCATTAATCCAATAATTAATGCAAATGGAACCCCAACCAAGTGTTGAGTTCAAATACTGCACAGTACATGTAGGGTTCTTATAGTTTATAAATGCCTAGAGTATGATTTGAATTGATTTCACTATTTTCCATGTCTATGTAAATATAGAAAATAAAACATGCTTTTCTCTCAACATGGCTGCTGTAATGTGATCAGTTTGTGCATTTACCACATCAAGTCTTGAGTTTGAAATGTTAGATATAACTATCTTGCAAACCATAAGTGCATGTATGCACCTGAAAATTATGACCGACAAATGCTGCTTAGATCAGGGGTTCCCAAACTTTTCAGCCTGTGACCCCCAAATTAACAGTGCCAG
The DNA here is from genome assembly GCA_036173005.1 of Crenichthys baileyi. Lineage (NCBI taxonomy): Eukaryota > Metazoa > Chordata > Actinopteri > Cyprinodontiformes > Goodeidae > Crenichthys > Crenichthys baileyi. Next base: position 332,857 of record JAHHUM010000894.1, read on the forward strand.
AGACTGGTGAAACTACCTCCTAAAAATACATAGAATTTTTACACTCTATATTTATTTATTAAATATAGAGTGAAATAATTATGTATTTTAAATGAATTTATTTATTTGAAAGTGGCAGTTGATTATTTAATTTCATGACATATTATTTCATTATTTGATGGACATTCCATGGTACTTTACTTATTTCATGATAAATTATTCAATTTGTCCCTTTTGTCCCTCCATACACCTCAGTGGTCACATCAGGATGATTCTGAAAATCATCTCGCGACCTGGTCTCGCATCTCTGGAAAGGTTAAATGTTTTTTTAGTTACACGCAAAAAAACCGACTCAATATTGACAAAAAAATCTGGGAAAAAAAATGCAAAAATATGTAAGAACCTCATGAATAGACACATTTAACACTGGGCTAATGTTTCTGTGTTGTAAAATCATAGTTGTATTGATAACATGTAATATTGTAATTTTCGAAGAAACTTATTTTTGTATTTTCATTCGAGAAATTATCATCACAATCAAGAGAAATTAACGATAAATGTAAACACTGTTTGAATCTATATAGATTTCTCTTTTTGAACAGAATTCTGAAATAAATAAACTTTTTAACAATATTTGGTTATTATGAGACAAAACCAACAAACTATAATAGTTGTAAATATATTGTTTCTTAACTATGTTTTGACATTTAGATAATAATCTTGTTTTAAAAATGAGGAATACAAACAAAAAAAATAACCTACAATAGATTAGGTGTAAATTTATGTTAGTTCTGTGATAACTATGACTGGAATCAATAAAGATTTGCTTTAAAAATGTATGAGACCGTGGCTAAGTTGTTTATTATTATGATGTTTTAACAGCCGGAATCAATTAAGATTTTGAAAGAAAACAAAATGGGACATATCGCAGTTGGTATAGGAAATAGAGCCCACTTCATTTCCGGAGTGCAATTGTACCATTTCCAAATTTGCTATGGGTCTGTCATGGGGTCCGTCCCCACCCCTTTCTGTTTGCTGCAAGGTGTACTTAACCTCATCTTTTTTTAGTACCAATGGAAAGTAGAGAATCCCACCTTTGCGGGGACGTATTGCACGTCTTCATATGAGTTTTTCCGGTCATGTAATTCCCATGCATGACCGAGGTTATACAAGTTGTAGGAACTTTTGCTTTTTGCACAGCTTGTTTTAAGCACTGCTATGCACATAGCTTGCTTGTTGTTATACTGTGTTTTGTCCGTGAATTTCGAACATTATAATGTTGCAGAAGAGTAAAACGAACGGTTTGGAAGCCTTGGAAACAATTTTGCAGGGCAGTGACCACGAAGTAGAAGATTCCTCCCCCCCGCATGCCCCTTTACAACAAAAGGCCTGTTTATGGAAGTAGTTGAAGGCCGGTTACATAGCTGTTATATAATTGACACTTTACAACTACCACTGTACTGTTACAGAATTACATCATTGCTTCTGTGTGTTATTTTACTATTTTTTGTGTACAGTAGGAAATAACGTATTATCTTTTTCACAACCCAGAGGAGGCAGGACCATCTGGCACTGAAAGCACCCAGCCTTCTACTAGTTGGGTTGGGTTGAGGCTAAATCTCCTTCTTCAAGGTGAGAAGTCTATTTTGCAAACTGTTATGGTTATAAAATAAACATTATGTCATTACAGGTTTACGATTGTGTTCCTAAGCTTATTCTAAGTCAGTGTCAGATGCAACTTCCTTTTTAGCATGTTATTTAGATAAGTTTAGATAAATTTAGGCTTCAGCATATGTCTTTCTGTTTCTGCAGTGACGATGGTGCAGAAAACGAAGGAGCATGAGCCACCACCCCATCAGCTACATAGTGCCTCAAGGTCCATGAGACGCAAGATAGCTACTGTCCCAAAAAAAAGGAATAGCTCATCAAAGCCAACAAAGAGAGGTAAACAAACATCAAGGCGGGCGAGTCAGGCTATCTCCAGACCTGGTGATGAAAATGAGGACAAGTGGCACTCTCCATATGAGCCTGACATTGAGGCACAAGCTCCTACATTTACCCAGAGGCATCTAGGGACCTAGACTTGACACCACAACATCATGGTCACCGCTGAGCCTGTTGAAGCTGTTTTTTAGTGCAAGCACCATCCGAAACATAATCAATAATACCAATTGGAATGCGCAAAGGATCATTTCAGCTGGCATGGAATTTCTGTGGTCACCACGTTTATATAGTTTTTATTGCTAATTGTTCTTTTACATTTGTTTATATGGTTTTAATTGATGGTTGTTTTTGGACATTTGTTTACATTGTTTTACATACGAGTGTTCTTTTTTTTTTCAATAAAATTCCTCGAGTTGGAGATAAAAGTATACAGTTTAGTTCGATTTCTTTTCATTTTATCAATTTTATGCTGTGCACAATTGTACATTTTGAGGATATCCAGGGTTAATGTCATGACCAAAGGCTATGCAGGAGGAGTCCTACAGTGGAGATCAGCACTTTAATTTGACCAGATTTCTTTTTATGAGATGAAAAATACATTCAGCAGTTTTGGCACATTTTGCTGAATTGTCCAAAACTCCCAGCTCCAACTGGTACATTGCCCACTAAAACCTTTGTGGAACAAATATGCTTAACGGTTTCAGTCCAACTTTGCTGCAGTTATAGTCTAGATGTTGACGAATAAATTCTGGGGGTCCTCCTAGGATTTCCAGAGGATTTTCATGGTGTTTTGCAGTGTTCATTTAGAAAAAAACATTTGGAGAGGCTCAAAAATTTTGATTTTCTCTTTGTTTAATCACAAATAAATCAGACATATTAACAGATGCAATAATGCTTTCATTTCACTTTCATAATATTCTTTCTTACCTTTACATAGATACCAACAGTTTGCATGTAGACCTTATAACTGTGGAGCTAAAATTCATTTATGCAAGTTATGTAATTTCAGGCGGAAATTGCTTTAAAACCCCTCCGGGCTTAACAGGCTGTTACGAATTAATCTTAGAACATAAAATAAAGTTAATGTTAAGGTTGTATGGGCCCTCCTGGTTTGTCTAATTGAGGGTTTCTTTCTTTAACATTTTTCCATCTGTCAGTAATCTTGTCTAGGATTCGGCATGTTTCTTGTTCTACTCATTTTTCCACTTGTGAGCTGATGCTTTATTTCTTTGTCCTCACGGCAACAGAAAGTGAGATCCCCTATTCCCTCTTCATGCAAGAAGGCCGGCTATCTACGAGTTACCTATGTGGAGAGAGACTGAGCCTGGCAGCAGGAGGACGTTGTACAGCTGGTGTGTTGGAGGGTAATAAAAAAGACAAAGAAAAAAGTCACAATGAAAGAAGCTGGCAGAGAAAGAGTCAACCAGAGATGCATGGGTGTTTCTGTTGGGAACACTTTGTCATGTATCAAGCTGCAAATCCTGAGACACCAAGGGATATTTCCTAACTTTTAGCTAAGCACCACCTATGTTGTTAAGGGTAAATATTTGCACCACTTCAGATCTCCAGGTAATGCCTACCACCAAGAATAAGGCTTTAGAGGCTGCTTGTAAACATTACATTAAATGCAGGAGAAATCCCAACACTCCAAAGTCTTCACATCCTTTTTCAATACATCCTGCCTACTTCCCCTGCTGGAGTGTCTGCTGTGCCTTGGATTAAATTTATTAATCCTGGTCCTGGAGTGAAGAGCCTCTGTTGTGGGAGGGTGACCTCGGACATGGAGGTCATGATTCAGATAAACACAATGTTGCGGTCACTATCCTCTGACAGCTGCACTGGGCCTGGGCTCTCTTGGCTTGCAGTCACTTTACCTCCTCTCTACAGCACTTCACTCCTGCTCTTTCACTTGCTTCAATGACCTTAAAGCATTGTTTTCTGTTAAAGTCTTAAACTTGGGATGGTCATGGCTACGGTGATGTCATTCTGGATTGTATATTATAGATTTGAAAACGTATATTGCAAACATGCAGAAATGCATTTACTGTCTGCCTAAAAAAACATTGTATTTTATGGTGATTTTATATAATAGAGCAACACAAAGTGTTGCATCATTTTGAAATACAAAGGAAATGATACTTGGTTTTGAACTTTTTTAAATTTAAAAAATTCAAAAGTGCGACAAACATTTAAATGTAGCTCTCTGATACACGTTAATAAAATTGAATGTATGTCTGTGAAATCTAATCTTAGTAGAAATCTAGCTCTTTTGTGAAGGCCATACAGGTTTGAGAGAACATTAGTTAACATTATCAAGATTATCCCTACTTATGTCCTGAGAACATTAGTGAAAAAAAAACTGATTATGATGACCAAGAGACACAGCAAACCGATCCAGGATAAGGTGTCATGAAGTGGGTTTTGGAGGTAGGACCAGTGTGCAGTGAAGAATGCCAGAAAACGATGAATGAAGGTAAGTGCAGGTTTTAATATTTCCCAAACCAGACCAGAACGGAGAGTCACCAGACGTTAACAGGAACGAGGATAATGATGAGGGTAAGAAAATGAAAATGTACCCAAAAAAGGGCCAGGAAAACACAAACAGGCCAGAAACAAAACACAAACAAGGCCAGGGCCACAAACAGGGCCAGAAAACAAAAAGACCAAAAGTCCAGGCAGGCAAGACCCAAAACAAAACAAAGTTCGGGCGGGTGACCCTGAGGCCGTCCCATGCAAACCCAGAGTTCAAACAAATGGCCCTGAGCAGGCACAGAGTCCAGGAAGACTGCCAGGAGGGCGTCCCGGCGGGACCCAGCGTTAAGACGGACGACGTTGGAACCAGAAGCACCCTCGGAGCAGACGGTCCAGAGGACAGCCACGAGGAAGCCGGCAGTGGAACTCAGAAGGCTTGATACCATGGTGAAACTAAGGTGAGTGGTGCAGAAAACCACTGGAGCCCTTGGCGAAGCCGTGCAGATCTGCGGCGGAACCCTGGAGATCAGCTGATGGAGGCAGCTTGGCCTTGACTTCCTCCAGATCAGGACCAGGCAGTGGAGGCAGCTCGGCTTTGAGCTCCTCCAGAACAGGAACAGGACCAGGCATTGGAGGCAGCTCGGCTTTGAGCTCCTCCAGAACAGGAACAGGGTCAGGCAGTGAAGGCAGCTCGGCTTTGAGCTCATCCCAACCAGGAACAGCACTTGGCAGCGGTTCCTCCTCGAGCCACCCAGGAACATGAGCAGGTTTTGGCTCCTCCTCGAGCCGCGCTGGAGCAGGAGGAGACAGCAGCTCATCCTGGAGCTGCCCCAGAACAGGAGCAGAACCCAGCAGTGGCAGCAGACGATCCACAGCGTCCGGACGTCCCGGAATTAGCTCGAACATGGGGCCGATCTCTTCCATGACCCTCTGCAACTCCCTCCTTAACAAGCCGGGAATCAAGGGACTCTGAGGAAAAACATTTCCCCACACCTCTAGCCAGTCCCACAGCTTATTAACAGTCTTGAGTCTCTGCCAGGGAGAGCGGCTGGCAGTCAGGAGGCGCGAAAGTCGCCCGAACAGTTCTTGCCCCTTCTCAAACCCTGCTCCATCCTCCCTGCTTGGTCCTCTTCAAGGCAGGATCCTATTGTCAAGAAGCAGGTTTTGGAGGTAGGACAAATGTGCAGTGAAGGATGCCAGAAAACGACAAATGAAGGTAAGTTTTAATATTTCCCAAACCAGACCAGAACAGAGAGACGTTAACAGGAACGAGGACAATGACGAGGGTAAGACGAGTACATCTATGACAAGGATCCAACGGGGAACAGTGAAAACAAAAAGGCATATATACAAAACAGAACAGCTTGGGGAACCAATAAGAGACTAGACCAGATAATCAGGGAAGACTAGGAACAGGCGTGATAAACGGAGGGAAAACAGAGACCACACCAGGAGATACAGAAAAACACAGACACATGACGACATGACATACGGTTTTGGAGAATTGTAAAGGGTTGGGGTATAAAACATTCCCAAGCTTTGAACATCTGTCTGAGCACTGTTCAATCTATCATCTGGAAACGGAAAGGGTAGGAAAAAAACAGCAAATTCACAATACATGGCCGTCCACCATAACTAGCAGGCCGGGCAAGAAGACCATTAAGCAGAGAAGCAGCCAAGAGGCCCATGGTAACTCTTGAAGAGCTGCAGAGATCCACAGCTTGGATAAGGAAATGTAGCCTTTATGGAAGTGAGGCAGACAGAAAGGCATGTTGAAACAAAGCGATAAAAAGTCCATACGATGGAAGGTTTCAAAAAGCAATGTAGGGGACAGAGCAGACATGGGGAAGATTGTACTCTGGTCAGATGAGACCAAAATGAATGTTTGCATGCAAACTGCCAATGTAAACCACCCAGAATGCAATCTGTCTATCATGGTGGTGAAACACAGTAATGGCAGGATCATGCTTTTAAGATAACACTAAAAATACACCGAGAGCTACAATGGAATGGGTTTGGTCAAAGAGTAATTATGTATTTGGTCCAGTCAAAGTTCACACCTTAATCCTATTGAGAATCTGTAGGAAGACTGAAAATTTTCCCTTCAGCAACACTAGAAATACTTTTGTAGAGCAATGTAAAAGTCACTAATAAGGAAATTTACTTACTTCAAGGTAAAACGCAGGCCATTAATGGCAGCTTGCACGCATTGCAAATCTCTGCTTCCTTTTTCTCATTGAATCATGTCCCTTTACATCCTCAGCTTACCTCTTTAATTTCCGCATCACTGCTTTAATTTGTCCGCAACTTTCCTTTTGTACAGCTCTCTGACAAGGTCTCTCCGGGCTCATCGGAAGTGTGTCAGGACTTTACAGCTGCGACCTTTGAGATGTCGATCACCGATGGATTTAGCAGTGGGCTGTCAAATTTGGACAAAAGCATCTGCCACCTGTTCATTCACCTTGATTTAACTGCAGAAATTAAACTGCCTGAGTGTGTTTAGTGTATGATGAACACACTGTGAAGGTACACGGTTGTTCATTGACGTTTTAACACATTTTTACATGTTTAAGGGATACTTGATAGAACATTGTTTCTGCTTCACTGTATCCAACATTACAAATACAGGAAGTCAGCAGCTATTGATGGATAAGTGTCTGACATGTCTGATTGGCTGAGTGGGAGGCTGCAAGTGCTCCCAGCCAAGACTGCTTCAGAGCAGCATTATGGGGAACAATGTTGTGATGCTCAGAAGTCCTATTCAAATCATATTTGAGGTTTAATTTGATTCTATTTGAGATTTGACTGTTTAGGCTGAGTCAAAAAAGTTTGAATGTTTTTTGCTGTTCTAAAATGAACAAGCAGATTTTTTTTTTCTTCAGCTAAAAGCTTTCCGTCCTTCACACATCTCCCCTTCTTTTGTCTCGCAGGGGCTTTTAGTGTGCTTTTTGGAGTTTGAGAAGAGTCAAAGCACATCTCCAGGTTGGCTGGCTGAGCGTCTGTGATTTATGTTGGAGGGCTTGCACTGGGAACACTTGAGAGACAGACAGAAAATGTGAAAGAAAGGAGCAGAAAAAAAAAAAAGAGGTGGATCGAGGAAAAGAAAAATGAAAAGGCGAGGTGGTGTTTGGCTGAGCACCAAGTAGATATTCCCAGCAGTGTGTTCCCTTGCCATCCGTTGAGGCCTGGTCTTTATCGAATCAGTCTGTGGGCAGGCGGGAACACGCGACGAGGGGAAAGAATTTAATGTTACGTTGAACTAATTGGAAATGGAAGCCATCAAGAAAAACAGAAAACATAAGGAAAAACTTAAAATAAAATGTTAGTTGGAGATGACCTTAAAACAGAAGCTTTATTCACTTGTGTATATTGCAAAGAAAACCCCTGACTACTTTAGAATGCATCTTCTGGGAGAAAATCAACACAATATCTGCTTTTCAGGCAGACAAAAGTCTGATTTAGATTTATTACGATAAGCAGTGTTGAGAGTGTCCTTCCCCAAGGCTATTAAGCTTTAATAGAAATGATGCACATTCCATTTTATTTGACTCTTCCGTGGCCACTCCTCCATGTCTTTTACAAATGTGATTATATTTGGCCTTGTATAGGTAAATATTCTTTTGCTTAAGTCCACAGCATGAAACAAATCTATGACAAGGTTGCTGCCAACTGCTATGAATAACTACATTTCCTTTAGGCGTCCTCAGTTAACAGTGCTGCTGCAACTGCTGGATATTTGTACCACTCTCCTTGGCAGAACTGATTGAGTTTGTCTACATTGGTTGGTTTCCTGGCACAAAACAAGAAACTAAATTGGTCCGGATGTTTAAGAACAACCCAAAAACCATCAAGGCTCAAGCCTGCCATGAGTTGAAAGCTGCTGGAACATTAGGTCAAATTTTCCACTGCTATGGACTGAGAGGATTCAGGTCAAGATATAAGCCCCAGATCCAAAAAACTATTTTTTTATTTAAATGTTCTGGAACATTGCATTAAAAGGATGGAATAATGGAGAACTGCTTCCAAATGTTATGACTAACCAGCAGTTAGAAGGCTTAAACCTGGACACAACTGGATGTTCCAACAGGACAATGATTCTAACTATAATTTAAAACAGGTATTAGGAACGATAGGCAAACATCAAGCTTCTGGGAAGGACCTAGCCTTCACCCTTTTGAAGATTGTTTCATTATGTTTAAAATCTTTAACCAACCAATTTTACCCATTCTGCTAAGAAGCGAGGCCTAGAATTATGCATGATGTTTGTGGATGGCTACAAACATTGGTTGAGTTTGAATTTGTAGTTTTTTAACGGTAATCTAAACAAATATTAGTATTTGTTCGAGCCTGTAAGAATAATGTTGACATGACATGGATTAGAAAAATATCCACAATATATACCAACTAGTGTTCCTAATTGTTCTTTTGAAATTCATAGAAGTTGTTAAGTGATGTATAACTGTTGTATGGTTGTACAATGAAAAGGTACAAATGTGCCTTGAAAGACATGTTCATGATGAGTGCATGTTCACTTTTTACCCAGACTGAAAATGTTGAGTCAAACACCCTGATAATGACATGAAAGGATGTTTTCCTCTATGTGGCATCATGATGAGGAGATACGGTAACTATTACAGGAGACTCAAGTACTACTGATCATCACTTTGTTTTTATCAATGGAGATGGCAGCTTGTATTTTATCCTACCACCTAATACACAGTAATAAAAAGCATAAAACATATAAAAATGTAAGAAATATTTGTAAGTGTAAACCAATTTAAAGAATGTAGGAAGGTTTTACTTACCAAATTTTAACAGGTATGAAGATCACAAAAAACTTCCTCAGTCTCCTTCAGCTTCTCCTTTATCTCCTTTATCCTCTTATTCTGTCTTGTGAATCACAGCGGGAAGAGGAAATCAGTTTGTTTGGGAGATAATTACCTGGACCTCAGTGGTCCGATCAGTGAGCCTGTTTAAAGAGGATACAGCCAAAATGTCTCCTTCCCCAGAATTAGTGGTGTTTTATAGATGGCAGATATGGTAGCATGCTTGTCATTGTGTGGTCTGACAAACCCGCAGCTGTTATCTGTGGCTTCCTGTCATGCAGGCTAAATGAAATAATGCGCCCACACAATCCTCATGGTTGTCCAAAATGCAAAAATGTATCTTGCTAGTAATGTCTCTTCCCTTCTTTTTTCCTTTTTTTTGTTTTTTCGTATTCCATCTGCTGGATTTGTTCCTTTCACCTCGCCATATACCATCATCTTTTCCTATTTTCCCGTTTTATCTTTCTGTTTCATCATACTGTTCATTTTCTTACCTGTCCTCCATTACTTTTCTTTTTTGTTTTGTTTTCTTTCTTTGTTTTCTTTCCATCATCTTATCTATTTGGTTATTCATCTTCTTTTCGTCCTCCAATCTCTCTTTCCTTCTTTTCTGTTTAGTCTTATTTCTTCTCCATTTATTTTCAGCACCCAACCTTATTTCCTCCTCTCTTTCCTCATTTCCCCATTTCTTACCCAGTCTCATATCCTTGTCTCCTCTATTCTTTGCCATCCTCTCCTCCTTTGTTTCTCCTGTCTGTGTTGTCTTGTTTCCTCATTTTCTCCAAATCACCATCTCATTGTTTCCTTTTGTTTTTCTACCAACGTCCACCCATCCATCCCATCTGTGGTTTCTGATTCCTTCTTATTCACTTCTTAGCATGCTTTCCACGTATTCAATTACTTTGGACTCAATAGCATGACAAAAATTCTGACATTGAAGGGCGAACAGCTACTTATTCGCCAGAAGGAAATCCATTGGTAACTTTCCAAAGCTGTAGGGTTTTTTCCCAACTTTCATTCTGATTACCTGTTTTTAGAAACAGCTCTCCAACTTTGGTGCTTTCTGGCTTTTTGGCACTTGGACCCATGTTAAAAAGGATTTTTTTCTATTTGAGATTTGATTTTCAGAAGTAGATCACTTTGTATGTAGGCAGGTATTGCTTCAAATACCAATGGTATTAAGTTTCCTTTTTATTATGTTTGAATTTTAATTCATTCTTCTTTGTGAGCCAGTTTTATCAAAATCAAAAACACTAGATTGTCATGTTTCTTTACAAAGACTGTCTTCAATATAAGCAATGCTAATAATACTTGCTAAGTACCACTAGATTCATTTTTAAAAATACCTGACCACACTGCCAAAGGTACCAAAAGCTGCTTCAATAACCATGGTACTACCCTCCTTAATAGAGAATCTATGAGGTATTTTCAAGAGGAACATTAGAGACACCAGACCCAATAAGGCACATGACCTGAAGGCAGCTATCAAAGCAATCTGGGCTTCCAACCTGTGGCACCCCAACTCCATGCCACACCGCATTGATGCAGTAAATAATGCAAAAGGAGCCCCAACCAAGTACTGAGTGCATAGAAATGAACATACTTCTCAGGAGCCTGACATTTCTGTTCAAAATATCCTGTCAATTTTATGTAATAATCAGATTTTCTGAATCATCTTTTTTTTTGCAAAAGCAATTTAACTCTTATTATTTGGAATCTTTGAAGATCAGGCCCATTGTGTTTTCCTTGTAGGCCAATAATTTCAAAAGTTTGGACCCATCTTCATTATTCTTCTGGCTCATCGTTGTTCTTTACCAATCCTCAGAGACCTTCACGTAACAACATTTATGTTGAGAATAAATTTCACACTGTTGAACTCTAATTTAATAATTAGGTGAGTTCTGTAGGCAATTTGTTGCAGTCAGTCGACTGCTGACGGTCTGTCATATTTTTCCCCTTTTGCCAAAGGAGGAAGGCCGGCCTTCTTTAAGTTTGTTACGGACGCGTAACTAACTCCCCCCCTCTCCCCCTGCTCCAGAGAAGACGACAACAAGTAATCCCGTTTTGTTTTATTTCTATTAGAAATAGCTTTGGCAGGATAGCGTAGGATTTTAGAGCGATTTAAAAATCGCTACTTATAATCGGCCTCTCGGCTATAGAGTTCACCTGTGGGGGTGTGCCCCTGTGGGGGGGGGGGATGGGGGGGGTTGATGGGGGTTCGTGGCGTTTGGGTTCGGGGACGTGTGTTCGATATCGGTGTCCCTGTTGGGGGTGGCCCTGTGGCGAGGTTCATGTTGGGGTTCACTGGGAGTGGGAGACTCATGGGGTCGGGATCGGAGCTCGTTGGGGGGTCGGGACTGCTCCGTCCTGGGGCGGCTCTGGTTGGCGGGCTGGCTTGGGCCATGTGGACCCCTCTTTTGTACATAGCCCCCTCTCCAGAGGTGGATGGGGGTTGGTGGTGACTGGGTTTTGGGCGGGGGCCGGGCCGAGACCACCCGGGTCTGGGCCTGTCTGCCTGTCTCTGCCCGGGAGGAAAGGGGACCACCTCCTTGGTCCGTGGGCTGGTTGCCCCTAGGGGCTGCCGGCGCCCGGACCTTGGCGTATAGAGTATGCATGGGGAGTGTGAGTGAGTGTAGGACGTCCATTGTTGTTTGTCTTTACGTTGGGAGCGAGTGATTTTATGTGTGTGGATGAGGGTGGGAGTGGGTGACTGTGACTGTGAGTGCCTGTTTTTTTGTGACAGGTTGGGTCTTGGACTGCTCCCTCTCCTGGATCAGCTTAGCCCCCCCCCCACATTATGGGGGGCCTATTTCCTCCCCGCCACCCTGCCTGCCGGTGTTTGGAGTCTCTGCCCGCTGGTGTACTTGTGGTTCTCGGTGTCCGGGGCTGGATGCTTCGGTGTGTGCTGGCTCACTCCCGGTGGCTGCCCGCCGGGGCCTGGACCCCTGGGCTCTGTCGGGCCTCTGTCTTGGGGGTGGCGTGTCCCGGGGTCTTGGGTCTCTGGGTCCATGGCTGGATCTGCTCGGGAGTGGACGGCTGCCAGCGGGGCCTGTGGGCTCGTCGCTGCGGTTCCCTGGGGCTTCTGCACTGTCGCTGCTGGGTGGCTCCCCTGCGACTCTCCACTGCTCTTCTCTGGGGGGTTGCGGTAGTCCCGGCGGTGGTTCTCCTGGGGGTTCCTGTGCTTTGGGGGGCCTTTGGATGTCTGTTGCTCGGATCTCCTCAGTGTCCGCCCGGGGACCACGGGGCAGGTCGGTGGGTCCTCACACTCGCTATTGCATATTTCTGTGGAGAAACCTTGTATACAAGCGCATCCACACAGGTGTTGATAGATACACAGATGATCTATATTGGGCTGCACTTCTCACTAAGTACATTTTACATTCATAAATACCGTGTGTTATTTTGTTGTATAAGCAAGTAGGGTGTAATCTTTTATCTATTCATCCTTCTTTCTCTCCTCCACTCTCTCCTCCTTTTTCCCCTCTTTCCCTTTTGCCCCATCTCTCTCTTTGTCAAGCTTCTGTTTTCCTTTTCATTTCAGTCTCCGTGTCCGTAACAATTGAAATATTCCCAAAGAAGTTCATAATAAAGTTTCTTTTATAAATATCAAGCAGAGCCTTAAAGCAATAGCTGTGATGCTCCGCTTCTGAAAGTAAATCTGTTGGGCAATTTCTTGGCACTCAGACAACAATTCTGAGCACTACTCTGCTGGACAGGACACGGTAAAAAAAAAAAAAAAAAGAATCGCTACTTATAGTCCAATGTGTTCTAAGTTGTATGTGCATGCAATGTCTTATTGAAACTTTGATTGCTGTTGGACTTGCGTGTCTAACTGTTTTTGTACACCTGAGCGCAGACTCAGGTGAACTTAAAGTTGGACTGCTAGAACCTCATGGTGGAATACTCACTATTCCTTTGTCTTCACTCTTTGTGTTTTTCCATTGGTGCGCCTAAAAGTTTTGTGACCCTTTGTGTTTCACTGAGCTCCAACTTTGGGGGGTTTATGACTGCAGCCTGGTGGAGGCCGCTCCTGAAGCTTCACACAGTACCATATTTCCTCTTGTTTTTGCCATAACTGCTGGTTTGACTTTTATACACACTCAATGTTGTTTTATCTTGTTTAGTTAGTTATTTAACCCCTTTTGTGTAGAATTTTTGCATGCTTAATTAGGTGAAGATTATTGAATCAGAATAGCGAGGTGTATCAGGGCTGTTGATTTAATGAATATTCACGTAGATAAAGAGAAAGCGTTTGTGTTTATTTTGAGCAAGAGTGATTTGTCAAAATAAGGTCAAAGTTCCCCCACCTTCGGTGAAGCCGTTGATTAAACAGTGACATCCAGTAATAGTTATTAATTATTATTGAGAATTTATTAATTGTAATTATCAAGGGCATTGAGCCATAATTACAACACCAGAGGACATCTCTGATTTCGATTCGTAAGTAATGATTTTTGGTTAAAAAATTAATCTTTTTCAAATTATGATTTTAAATTATAATTCTTGATAAATATAAATTAATCCATAATCATAATTCTTACAATATCGTAGTATCAAGGGACTGACAACATTTGTATGCCAGTTTTTTAGATTTGATTAAACACACATTTCTATCCACTTTACATTTATTTGCTATTTTGTGTTGGTCTATGACCTGTAGAAAATTCTAACAAGACATAAAAAATTTTGTGCTTGTAATGTGAAAAAAAGTGGAAGTATTCTGTTTTCAACTACAACTGAAACTGAACATATTAAAAAAGAAACCATGCAGTACAGCAGTAAACGTTCAGCAGAGACAAGTCAAATGATGACTTGGCAAACCACCCCAAAGAACCGTGCTTCAATTAATAGAGGTGAAAAGTGTAGCTTCATGTACACACATACATGCCTACACTCTGTATATTTAGCAAGATATTACACACAGCTGGCCTACGCGCTGCTCAGCCCCCGACAGGCTGACATGTCTCAGAAACACACCGCTATCAATACAGAGTCACACATTGCAATGAGCCCCGAGCCCACTCAAACATGCAAGAAATCACACCTCTGTAAACACACAAGTACACACACACAACAAATACCTCTTAGGAATGGTATGGCAGCTCAGGGGGCTAAAGCAAAAAGCAGGTACTGGCAGTGTCAGTAGATGATGGGATGATGAATCTGCCTCACAACCATTCTTGCGTATCATCCCTGCACTCTCTTTATCTTATATGATACCTGTCACTTTTCAGTGAATACACTGCTATCTGATAAACAAGCATTAAATGTAATCTCAAATCCTTGAAAACCTCTTTGTGACAAGATTTAGATTTGAAAATATTTACTCCTCTGAAGCAAACATTCTCTGAAATAAATAATTTATCTTCTGAAGATAAAATGGCAAGCCATCTCAGTTGTTATAATGGTAGTTTACGGTATATTTATGAGTTTGAACTATTTCATTTAGAATCTATTTTGTTGGCCAAGATTGTGTACACAATCAAGGAATTTGACTTGACAGTTTCACACACTTACAGCTTATATGAAGTACATTAAGACATTAGGTAAAAATTGATGAACTTTAGAGAATATAAAATGAAAAATAAAGGACCAATATGCACATATTTGTGTATGTACAACCATACCCATGTTCTTTTTTTAAAGGAAGGTTGTGATAGTGCAAACATACTTTTTTGTCTCACAATGGAGTAGCTGACTAGTCTGGTTGGAATGTGGTAATTTTGTTCATCAGAGAGCCAGTCTAGGGGAATAAACTGTCTCTGTGGTAGCTGGTTTTTCAAAATGGCACTGTAGCGCTGACCTGAAGGTAAAAGTCTAAACAGTTTGTGCCCAGCTTGTGTGGGGTCTGCAGATTTTCAGCTTGATCAGCCCTGAAAGAGCCATTGTCACCTGCCAATCAGAAACACAACAATCAGTGAACGCACCATACACAACTGCGACAAGGTTACAGTAACAGCAACTCTTCTTGGTGTGAACATTGTTACTGAGGAAAGAAGACTCAACGCTACGTGGTTTAAAAATAAATTCAGAGTAAGCACAAATATGTAACAATCTACTTTGAAGGAAACTGTTCTTGAGCATGTGGAGACATGTCTAGGGTTCATTCAGGTTGTGAGAGAGAGTACGGATAACAGCAAGGCTGGAAAATATTATAGCAAAGTTGTTGTTTTATCCTTCAGATCTTAAAACTGGTTTTCTGAAATACTAAAATCAGAATCAACTTTATTAGACAACTTTGTCTTTACAAAAAATGTATTTGACTTTGGTTTCCAACGCTCACATTGTATTTCAACATCAGTCCAAACAACAACCACAAAGTGCAAAAACAGTTAAATAAGGACAAAGAGCAGTATGTACAAGTGGGTATTTTTTCAATGTATATATGAAGAGGAAAAACGTTGTGGCAGTGCAAAGTGCGTATTTGTTTCCAGCAGAGTAGCTGACTGCCTGGCTATGAGGTGTTCATTGTGTTCAACAGAGAGACAGAAGAAATTGTCTTTGTGGCGGTTTGTTTTTGCCATTAGTGCTCTGTAGCACCGACCTGAAGGTAAAAATCTAAACAACCTATGACCAGGATGTGTGGGGTCAGCAGTGAATTTGTCTTCCTTTTGTCTGACCCTAGACCTGTACAAATCATGCATGGAGGAAAGGTCAGCGGGGGGCGCCAGCGCTGATCGTTCTTGAGCAGGAGAAGATGCTTCCCAGTCTCACTTGCTGCTGCCGATTCTTCATGAAGCTGGTGATCCACTGACAGGTGGAAACTAGCACTGTGAACTGGGTGAGCTTTTGGTGGAGGATGGCTGGGTTGATGGTGTTAAAGGCTGAGCTGGTTCTTTGATCTTTAGTGCAGGCAAGGGAGAGAGGAGGAGGTTATTGGTGGGAGATGCAGACTAAGACCCTTTGTGTGAGAGTGAGGTATGAAAAGCTGGTAATTAAACCTACAAAAGAAATGGTTCAGATCCTCAGCCATGCTTGATTTGTGATAGCTATGCTTCTTTTAATTTGACCTAAATAAGGGCCTACAAAGAATACAGATAGTAGCTCAATAACAGTTTTATTGTGCCGGTAATGAATACAGATTTTTTACAGGTTGCAGATAGTAGAACTGCTCTGACCATCTTTTTTGGAGTAGTAGAATGAGGTTAGTCTTGGAGGTTGCAGTCTTGGATAAGTATACTATTTCAACAGAGCTCTGTACTGATCTGACTTGATTCTTGTGGTTCCAGTGGTTCAAGTGGTTCCAGGATCTAATCCAGACTTGGAGATTTGTATTGTGTTCAACAGAGAGACAGAAGAAACTGTCTTTGTGGGGACTAATTTTTGCCATTAGTGCTCTGTAGCACCGACCTGAAGGAAAAAGTATAAACAACTTGTGACCAGAGTGTGTGGGGGTCAACAGTGATGTTGTCTGCCTTTTGTCTGACCCTAGACCTTTACAAGTCATGGATGGAGGGAAGGTCATACGAGGACGGCTGAACAGAAAGGAGGTTCCAGGAGTTGTACGTATAATGAGAATCCAGGAAAGTGTGGTGACTTTGTGTTGAAGGCTGTCCTACTAGAGACTGAAGGTGTAACAGTACTGGTATTCCTACCTGATAATATCCAGTACAGCCCTTTTAGTTTGGTATGCACATATATATAGCAAATACAGCATTGTTTTGGTGTGTTGGAGTAGGGATGCATTCAAAAGTTGCATGATAGTAGCTCTTCATGACTGGACCTGGGTACCTCTGAGCTACACTGAGATGGAGAGAGAAAGTGGACCAAACCGATGCTTTAGGTTAGCATTTTTCCACAGCCATAAGGTACATACAGTAGCTTGCCCTAGACTGAACTTGATTACCCAATTTAAACCAATTCAAGCCAAATGTAAACATTACAGATACTAGAAAAAAATCAGCTAACGTCCAAATCTGGCTGCCTATAGCATCCACATGAAAGGGGTTGTAAAGTGCTGCAATTTGAAAATATGTGATTATATTAATAAATATGGCAGAAACGAGGCAATGAGAAACTTCACCAGCTGTCTGTCTCATATTTCCATGTGTTTTACAGAAACATTTAATCTGTTTAACAGGTGAAAACCCAGGGCCTGTCACACAGGTATCAAAAATAGTAACGGTTCTACATAACTGTTACTAATGGAAAACCTGAAAAACCGAGTCAACCCGTAGCAAACCGCTCTGAGTTTGTATTAATGGAAAAGGGCCAATAGCCTCTGGTCTCATTGGGGCAGGAGCCCTCCTATGCTCTGTTTGAGCTGGTGTCAGCAACATGTGCGCTGGAGTCTGAACATGTAGAGGAACATTTTGTTCCACGATGAGCCTAGATTATGCCTACAGTTGAATGGAGAAGTTTGGAGAAGATGTGGAGAATTTTATGCTGATTGTTGGCTGACATTTCTCTCAATAGAAGAACAAGGCTTAGAACCAGTGAAGGCAATCTAAATGGAGAGAAATATCAGGGTGAGACTCTGCAATCAGTTGTAGTTCTATGGAACAAGATTCAGCACAGACTAATGATGCCCTGCCTGCAGTCCTGACCTCAACTCCATTAAACACTTGACCCCATTGATCATCCTGATGGGGCTGTTCATGCAGAGTGACCAACGCAATCACATTGGCTAAGTTTTAGTGAAGAATGGGGCACTATCCCACAGTAGAGTGGGACCATGCAGGTGACCAGTAGGTGAGGAGGAGGTACCTGGCTTTTATTGTGTACGGTTTTTCCATGCACTTTGGTGGACGATGTCTTGAATAGGTAATTAAAGTGATAATATTTACATTTATTATACAAAATGTGGCACAGTTTAAAAGGAAATAAACAGTCTTTCCAGTGGTTTTGAGATTTATTGCTAAAAAACATTCTTACACCAAAGAAATACTAAAACCCAAATTTACTTGACTTCTGTGCATCGGAATCTAATAAAATCAGTGAAGACATGTCTAGGTTCTACAAAAACCAGATATCGGAAATTGACCACAAAACGGCATCTCTATTGAAAGTTGGAGCCAATTTACCCTTATAGAGAAGAGATCTTGTCAAAGGCTATTACTGAATATTTTAACTCATTCCCGATCCTTTTATATTTTAACTACTCAAATTGCTTGTAAAGTGTGTAGATGCGTGTGTGGGTTTCTGTACACTAAATGAATCAATAGAGCCTCTAAGCAGAGTGCTTTAACCAAGGCATCCTTTTGGTACAGTGGATATCTGCAGACTATCAGAGCCTCACACTTTCAGGGATCAATTTAGTGTCAGGGATGCATCAATTCCCCGTCAGTATTTGTTTGTGTGTTTGAGAAACTGTAATGTTTCAGTACCATTTCTGATTTGGAAGTAGAGCATTTAGTTTGTTTACTAAAAATGATCTAATATGTTAAAGATAAAAATGACAAAATAAAGAATTGAAAAAAAGATTCTTTCACAATTCACTGGCTTGGAAAATTTGGAAACAACTTAGGCTGTTGTAAAGAATAGCAGTCATGTGACAGTCAGAAAGTTAGAGGTTGCTTCTCAGCTTTCCCAATCCTCATTACAAGTCATAACAAGTTTGTTTTTAGATTATCTAGATGCTGACTTCCTATAACCAAACAGTAAATGTATTGCACTCTATAGAGACTGAATCTTGAATGTATGCAGTCAGCTTTAAAATCCAAAACACCAAAATCATATTATGCAGTTTTTGTAATCTTAGTAATTGCCAGTTAAGAGTTTATAAAAACAAATGTAGAAAAAGTATCTTAAGTATATATAATTTTATAAAAACAAGTAAACAGTTATTAGCAATTGTAAAATATGTAATTACAATCTGTATCATTTACTGTTGCTGGCAGGACCAAAGTCCAGGCAGGAACTCAGCATGGTGAGTAATTTGATAAATAAAAGGCAAACTTACAGGCATATTAAAAAGAGAGACGGGACACGGGGCATGGGCAGAGAACCAGGCAACGAAGCAGGGTGAAGGGGATGAAGCAGAGTAAACAGAAGATTCATGCAATGAGAAAGAAAAACCGGAGAGCTTAAATACAGAGCAGCGGTGAGGAAAGGGCATGGCAAGCAGGGGAGAGTAATCAGGTGAGAAGTGAATAACAGCTAAGACCAATGAAGGGAGAGGGAGCTCAGGGAAAAGAGAAAAAAGAACAGGTGCAGACAGAAAGGAATATGGGATAAAAATCTAACAGAATAATATACAAAATAAACATAAGAATGTATGAACTAAAATGGCAGCACAAAGAAAACTTAACAACAGGGAAGAAACAGATAATAAATAGACACTGGAAGATCATGACACTGTTAGGCCTGAATAAAATAACCTCTGTTTTGGTTTCATTGAATCTCAAAAATGTTTTAGCCATCCAAACTTTGACAATCTTTAAGGCAACCTAAAACGGGTTGGATAGAGCATGTATTATGTATTATTTTTGTCTTTCTTGCTCTCGGTGGAAGACACGCGTTTTTTCTCCCTCCCTCCCTGCTGATCCCTGCTTCTGCTTTTTGTCTGTATTTTTCTCAGGAGCCTCGCTTTGCATATCCTCCAAACTTGTAATTGTTGGATTTGGTCAGCTGGTCTCTCAACGTAATTGATCAATTTTCTTTTTCAACGGGAAGACAGGGTAAAGGAGAACCCTCTTATCCAGACGGGACGTTCTTCTCTGGACACAATGGATTCTTGGCAGCAGTGGAAGATTGTGTACCTCACTACGATGTCGGTCAAGGACGTAGAAGACGTGTACATATTTGGACTTTTTGATAACAGGATTATACTATTCTACATTTCTCTTTTGGAGTTGGGGTTACCTGGCTTATCGAGGTGATTCGCAAAACGTGGCGGCTGTTCAAAGCATCCAAAGCTGCGCTGCGATGTGTTGATGGAGTCTGTCATAGCGAGATCAACACTCAGACTGAAATGTTAAGAGAGCAGAATCGCAAGGCTGACACAATTTTTACAGAATTGGAGCCTGGCACGCGGTTGGAGGTCAGAGGTTAAAGGATATAATCTTGGAGAAGTTGTACGCTCCAGATCTGCGGAAAATACCAGAAATTTGGCTCTTTTGATTCGCATTGAGACATACTGGGGTAAAAAAAACTCTTAAGGGGTTTGGAGATTCACACTGCCTGGAACCACAACATTTATATGTTTTTCTAATCTGGCGCCCCATGTGGCCTTGGCAACTTCTGCTAACTGGCTATCGACAGGGGAAATATCTCCTGGATGTTATATACACGACGCTCTTCCCCACACTGCCCTACCAGCTGTGTGCTGATAGCACTATGCGGGCCGATTGATAACAACTTCCACCTCTCTTCTCAAGGGACAATGGACACTTCTATTAGTGTTGACAGTCTAATTCTTGCAACACACTCAGACTCATATATTCGCACCCTCAAGATTCCACTATACCCTTGCTTAAATCTTTACTTGTGTGTGTGGTTGCTTACCCCTGCTGAGGCTTTTTGTACTGTTTTCAGACTCTATTCTGCTAAGAATAGAGTCTGAAAATATGATTTTTGTTTCCTCCTACCCTTACTTTACCCTAAAATGGTGGGATTTCATTACTTTTCATAGATTTTTGGCAGATTTCTCAGAAGGATTACCAGCAAAAGCCAATTATTATTAGTAATTTCATTACTTTTTCATTGATTTTTAGTTTTATCAGAAGGATCACCAGTGAAAACCAAACATTATTAGTAATATGGACTTTAGCTGCTCTTACACCAATGACCCAGCTTTCTTAATTAGATTACAATGGACTGTTATTACTTAGTTCAACTTCAGTACCAGTCAAAGCAATATATTATTAGCACCTGAAAATGTGTATTAAAACTGTTTTGTACAAGTGACTCAGCTTCCCTAGTTAGAATTCAGTGGAATGATGAGACTATCAATATTATCATCTTCTTTTAGCATAAGATGCTTTATTATTAAGAGTGGCTTGGAACCAATTTCTACCAGTAAAGTTGGAAGGATTGTTAATTATTATTACTCCCAAGGATTATTAGTGTCATTTGATTAGTTTTTCTGTGTCTGTATCTGTGTTTATTTTCTTTGTGATTGTATTGTAATTGTTAATTGTATGTACAGCGCTTTGAGTGCCTCGTTACTGAAAAGCGTTATATAAATAAACTTACCTTACCTTACCTTACCTGACCAAATTAGGTCTCAGAGCCAGGTAAATCTGGAAGTCGTTTACGTAATAGTGGAAGAAGATGCCATGTTTTCTAAAAATCGACCTCAAGGGAGCAGGTATTAAGAAAAAAGAAGAGGGCCAAGAACTGAACCCTGAGGCAGCCTGCAAGAAAGAGGGGATGAGGTGGACTGAAAACTGTCAATATGAACACTAAACGTTCTGTCACTCAAATAGGAATGAAGCTAATCCAGTGATGCACCTTTAATGCCAACTCAATATTCCAAACGAGAGATATGAATAGTGTGGTCCACAGTATCAAATGCTGCAGCATGATTTAAAGCTACGTTTACACTGCAGGTCTTGATGCTCATTCAAACTACTAATTAAATGCGACCGCCATCAGATCAGTTCACGTTCAGCCTGTGGAGGGAACTACAGATTAGGCAATTGGAAGAAATAAATCTTCCAAATACCAGTGAAAACATACTAAAAGCCACTCAGAAATTATAAGAACTGATTGCTGTATTGCCGTTTGTTATTAAAACTTAAGCAGAAACGATTTCACTTAACTAATATTAGGCATAATTATAAATATGGCTGTCATAAGGAACTTGTCCATTCATGTTTAAGAACAAGGGAAAATGTTTCTGTCAGTAATCCCTGAATGTTTTTTTTGTTGTTGATTTTTACACTGTTATATTTCTATGTTAGACATTCTCTGTTTGTTTAATTTTGTTGTTGGAGAGAAAAAACAAACAAAAAACCTGAATAACAAAAAAATGTAAAACAAAACTGAATCAATTTGTTTTCTAGCGTTATACTCATTATACATTCTTTTTTTATATAATTTGAGAGATTACTGTCTCATTTCCAATCAGAAACAAACATCATGGTTGAAATAAATAATTTCAAACTTACCCAGGCAGGGGTATGAATACTTATGAGCCAGTCTGTACATAAATATACAAAAACAGACCTAACAACATCCTAACAACAACAAAATGGCAGTGCAAAGTGATCACAGTGTCCTATAGTTAAAAAATGTCATAATTGATATTTAGACAATCCAAGACCTCAAGCAAATACAGCTCTATGGACAAAAGTAAAGCTTTCTAAACATATAGTGCATCAATTCATTTATAAATGATGAAATGGAGGCTAAGAAGAAAAGCTGCTCTTTCATCCTACACCTTCAGAAATCCTGGCTTTCTCAATGGTTACTTTGCTGTAAATAGTATAGGAAGAGCCAATGGAAATGATGTAATCAGAATATCATCATGACATTTTGAGCAAAATATGTTACCCAGAGCTGCAAAACTGGGTGAGGATAAGGACGTGGGTGTTTTAGATAGACCTACCTCCAACATAAAACAAGAAGGTTCAAAAGCAAAGAAATAGTTTTAAACTGGCCTGCAGTGAGGCTGTCCTTAATTCTGCTGGAGATCTTGTGTGGGTGCTGAAATCTTCTGCTGCCAAAATGGACCCCTGCAAACTTAAGAGCTCAAACCCACAGTAACGGAGGTAGCAAACTAGTGAACAGTTTAAGGAAGGATCTTGGAGGCCTTAATATGCTGTCGGAAATGGGTGATTGACAGGAAACATGCTCTTAACTTGACTAGGTATTGAGGTATTGGCTCAAACATTGATTTGAATTGTGAAATTATTTTTAAAAGATATTTCAACACTGAGGGTAGCAAAACATTTGGCAATTCACAGTCGGATGAGCCTTTGGAGTCAGTGTAGGCAGAAAGTTGTAGGGAAGGATTGTCCAGGTTGCCAGACCTTTAGAACTAAATGTATGATATCACTGGATGCTTCATTACTAAATTGAGAAGTGGTTTGTTGATCATAATGATTCAATTTTCTAATTGAAATGTTCACCGTTAGTTAGATGTGACAACTGCAATGCAAAGACGAAACTAAAACAAATCTGTAAAAGAAGCCTATTTTTTTACTGATGTAACAACAAAACCAAAAATCACCTTGAAGGTGAAGTAGAGCTAAAATTCATCAGCATTGGAAAAATAATATTTAGGAAAATAAGTAAAGGAGGACATCAAACAGGGGATGATAAACATGTCTAACATTGGGGAAATAAAGAATACATGAATGGAACAAAAAACAGTCAGCAAAAAAAGTGTCAAAGAACACAGTTGAAAATGCAATTAATGCCCCCAAAGCCTTTTTTTTGTCCTCTGCTTGAGAACTGCCTCCCATTATGAAATAAATAAATCTCTGCAACCCCAGGTCTATTTAAATACTGAAATGAAATTATACAGAAATCTTGTGAGGATGTTAATGTTTGTTAGGATGTGTAAATACCAGTAATTAGTGTTTCATAGCTTATTTATTCATGAAGATGTTGTTATTTTTTGTAGGCCATTCTGTAGGACAGGAGGAAAGCGACTAATCAGAGGCTTCTTCATATCCCGAGCTATAACAATCTATGATAATTCTGCGAAGAAAGTTACTGAAACATCTATTTTCCCTTTGCAGTCAATAGAGTAATTCTGAATAGAATTGGCATGACTTATGTTATTACAAATGTTACAGTACATGATTATACTGTATACAGTGTGAATAGTGTAACATGCATTAATTTTAGATTTTTGAATAACCGACTTTTTCTGGAATCAGCACTCAGTTATTGCTTTATGTAATCTGTATACATCCCATGGATTGTACTGACTCAGAACTCATGTGTTCAGTGGTTTCTGTCGTTGATAAAGCCACTAAATTAGCTACTGCTTCCATTAACACAGGATTTTTTTCTTTAACAAAAGAATTACTCTTGGACCAGTCTTTAACAGTTTTTTTTATCTATTTGCTCGTTCCACTTTAAACCCCACTTGGTCACAGCAGATGAATGCTCACACTAAACCTGGTTCAGCTTGAGGTTTCTTCGTTTCTGCTGACGCCACATGCTTGATCATTATTAGGGAGTACTACAAAGTTTGAAACTCGATGCAATCAGCTGTCTACTGTCACCACATGCTCGTTCAGGAGGGACTGTTAAAAAAGTCAGTGACTCGACACAATAACTTGGGCTTTCTTAGATAGGAAACATTTTTAAAACTAGCATAACAAACTGAATATAACTATCATATTATAATTAAGATTAAATTTGAATCTGTCTTTATTATTGGATTGCTTTGTGTATTAATTGGATGGGGTTGTCTTGTAAAGCACTGAGATATGTTTTGTTGTCAGTTTGCACAAAAATAAATAGACTGAACTGAATTGAATTGTATGTACTAGCTCTGGCTGTATGTTTAAATATCTGCTACAGTCTCAAGTATTTTGCAGCCTCTGTTAGAGACTGCCTTTTATTCAGCTCCGTCCATCTTCCCATTATTCCAGTCTCTGTGGACAAAAGCGTCTTAACAGCATGATGTTGCCACAACCATGTGTCACACTCGGGTTGGTGTGTTTGGGGTGATGTGCAGTGTTAGTTTTCCACCACACATCATGCTTTGCATGTTGGCAAAAAAGGTAAAGTTTTGGTCTCATCCGACCAAAGCACTTTGTTCCACATGCTGTGTCCCCTACAAGTTTTACAGCTGTGAATGGGACTTCTTATTTTCATGGTGTGTGGAGGTAAAACACGACCAAAGTTCATACAGGAGGATGGAAGCCGCATGTTGAGTAAATAAATTGTTCATCTGACCAGGAAAATTTACAGGATGGAACTTAGGCAGATTTACAGACAGGAACACTGATACATGGAATGGGGAATTAAGCAGTTGGATCCAGGGGAAAACAATGAAAACCAGAGAGTATAAATACTGAGGAAGGGTGAGAGTTGACCAATGAACATATGGAGCTAATCAGAGGGTAAATCAGGAACAGCTGGTGGAACAGGGAGATGGAGGGTGACTAAAAGAACATAAACAGGGAGGAGAGAGATCTATAAGTAAATACAAACTAAAACATCTTACCAAGGAATCCAGGCACGTAACAAAAACCTAAACACCAGAACGAATCTAACAGTGAATGAACTGAAACATCAAGTGAATGACTTCCAGATTTACATGGCGTGCAGAGAAAGTAAACAGAACACAAACTCAAAACCCAAACGCAGACAGATTATGACACTTATAGCTTTCTTCCTGTCACTCTTCCATAAAAGCCAGATCTGTGAAGTTTAAAGATAACAGTTGCCTCCAGGGTTATCCTGTTCCTCCTTCATCTTCTCTGATTAATGTTCTCCTTACCCAGCTTGTCAGTATAGGTGGACAGCCATGTGTTGGTAGGTTTCAGTTGTGCCATACTTCCAATGATGGATGAAACACTGCCCCATGAAATGTCACAAGGTGGGATTTTTTTTTTTATATGCTTTAAACTTCTCCAAAACATAAACCTTGACCTGTCTGATGTGTTTCTTAACCTTCATGATGCTGTTTGTTCACAAATATTCTCTAACAAATCTCTGAGGCGCTCACAAAAAGGGCTGTCTACTTTATTTAGAGGCATCAGAGTAAAGGGGGCTTTACTTTGACTTTCCAGGTCTTTATTTGAAAATCATATCATGCTTTCTTTCCACTTTACAATATTCCCTTTGTATTGTTGTTCTATCACATACAGCCCCATAAAATAAAGCTTGTGGCTGTAACATGAAATGTAAAAACATTGCTGCAAGGTAGAAAACAGATTATTATTGTTTTCTAATCAGTAGGTTGTTAACAAGCCATGTGGGAGTGGATGGATGGGATGGGATGGGTGGATGTTTGTGTGTGGTGTGGTGTGCTTGCTGTGTGGCTGTACAACACACACTGTAGGGCTAAACCTCATAACAGCAATTCTTTTATCATCATGTGTAGGGTGTCTCAGGTTTTGAAAAAAAACAACCGTTAATTTTAAAATCTTGCCATGTGAACCAGATATTACAGTTCACTCACCTGCCTGGTCAACCCCCAAACATTTCTCCATTCTTTGGACAACTTCTCTGAAAGCACACAACATGGAAACCATTACCAAGCTATTATTCACCTACATGGTTAACCCCGGACTGTGAGTATACTCACCTCCTCCTGGACCTCTATCATCTCCTCAAACAGTAAGATTTCACTCTCACAATACTTCAACATAAGTCCTCATTTCAAGCTTTAGACATAAACGTCTAAAGTGGAATCCTGCGATGAATCCAAAAGTACCATCTACTTGTACATTTTTTCAATATACACTTCAAACATTCCATTTGTGCCTGTAATTGGTGCCAGCACAGGAGTCTTATTCTTAACAGACATGATATGGTGACATTTGTGCACTGTGTACCTCAGGATGTGTTGGACTTGCTCTGGTTTTACATGACCCATTATTTAGCGGCTGGTTTGCTGTTGTTCAGAACCACGTTCACTTTGTCATGATACAACTAACAGTTGACTGTGGAATTAATTTAGTTGGGAGGAGTTTCACAGCTAGACATAAAGACCAAGAGAAATTTGAATACTTGTTAAATGAAGAGAGAAAGTTCATTGTGGAAAATAAACAGTTTGGAAAAACCCAGGTTCATTAGATCAACAAAATAATGGCAACTTTCCTTGCCAAGCACATAAACAAAGGCTATAATTTTTTTTAAATTGGCCATACACATTAAAGCTACACAGCACAATAGGGGTGTGGTTGACAGGAACCACAGATATAGTACCAACATATATTAGCAGTTGAGCTTGGTTAGAAACTCTGATACTGATCATTTACTTATATTTGGGGTTGGCTGGGTATACTCCTACATTTTGTTGCTGTAACTTCACAGCAAACAAAGGAAAGATGTGATATAATTAGGTGAAAGACAGCAACTGGTCACCGTAAGGGAGTTTATTTAATAGAATCTAGAAAAAATATATATCTGAGTAAGTAAAAACAATAACGTTATAGGATAGCAAAATTATTTGTGGCAGTGGCCATAAAGTTATTGCTTAATAGTGTTAGTATGAAAATCCTCTCTTAAAGACAAAAACATAAAGAAGTTAGAATAGTCTTATCAATTATTTTGATTTAGAAAAAAAATATCAGTCCAAGGATTTTGAGTTGGTTAAGTCAAGAGCCTCTCTGCAGCAAAGACTGGGGTAAAATGGATTATCCAAAGCCAAGGGCCTAATACTTTTCTCTGTTTTGCCTTATACTTTTGAAAGTTCAGCAAGCAAAGATATCAAGGCTTATGATGAATCAACTGTTCTGTCTGCTCCTCAGGGTTTCTTTGTGCTTCAGATATTCTTGCCATAATTGCTCTATTATTATTTCCTAACCTCATCCTTCACACGGTGTTTCTTTGTTACATCTACTGCGACCTCAATTTTGCTTCAGATTTCAAACATCTTTGTGCATCACTCAAATTTGAGTGTGTCTGATTGGTTCTCTTAGAAAGTTTGGTATAGCTTCACAAATTTTTGATATCAGTCAAGATGACAACTCCTGTCATTTTGGCCTAAGGGTAAAATATGCCCATATCCCAATCACAAGGTTTTCCACTAAAAAAGACTCTTAAAACGCAATGTTACTGAAGTATTGCCATTGGTACTTTTTCAAAAACATCTTTATAGATGGCCAACATTATCAGGTATGAGAGGAACACTAAATATGCTTTTGCTATTCTGTCAGTATTATCAGGCCGTGAGACAGACAATATAGCCTCTGTGTCCTCTGCCAAGAGACCTCCTGGGCTGAATACAATATTCAGTATCAAATGAAATAGTTTGCACACTATCAGAAAATTAGGAGAGCAGTTCAATATTTACAGTGTAATTAGCATCATAGCTTAGGAATTTTCTTCTGATTTAATCAGTCTCAAGTAACTGTAGAATGCAGTTGCATGTAAAGGTTAGAAAACATTGATTTGGTAGCACTGATTTCAATAACAACTGCTGTGAATGCCAGGTTGAATTTGGACTGGACATATGTGAGTACGTCAAGGTTTTAAATGTGTCCTGCTCTCTTCAGAGCCAAACAGAATATGTATTTCATTTCTGCAGTAATCTTGACCTACCGCATGTGTTCAGATGTGGTTTTCACTGGCTGTACTTATCTCCATAAAATTGTCATTCTATCAGGATACTTCTGTCCAGGTAGTCATATGGTCATGTGAAAAAAGTACACCCTTTTTCACATCTGAGGTGTAATATGTCACAAAAATATTAACCTAATCTGGGCTTTATCAGGTTCTAAAATTATTTAAATCTGTATGTTTAAGAATGCTTCAGGCCTAGCTTGTGTGCGTCTTTATTTCTGGCTATGGAGGATTGCTTTTTGACTGATTAGGATGGCTTTCGATGATATCTGTAGGGTGGTGGATGACTTTTTGAGGAAAAGGCGCTAGATAAACTAAATATCGGTAAATATCGGTAAATTTCAGTAACAATTATGACAGCGAATTCCTGCTACAAATTTCATTTAAAAAGGCTGAGTCTGGTTTCTTATATTTGGGTAAATTTATACCGGAAACATTTGGTAATCTTTTAAAAAAAAAACAATCTTACGCTAATGTCACATGTTCATCAGAATCTGGATCGCTGGTTCCTCTTTAATGTTTTCTATTGCTGCCAAGATGAATTCTATCAAGATGAATATTTTTCACAGATTTTCACATTTGTTTTAAACTATACCAATCTTTCTCTCTTGTTCCTTTTTCGAAGTCTTATTTTAAACCTATTTGGTGTAAGAAACCTCCTAGATTAAGGGTGCAGTACAAACCCAGTGACACTGAAGGCTCTACTGCATTTACCTCTCTCATTTTCTGCCCCAAGCTTATTCTAATAACCTGATTGTCATTGCTGGTCTCAGAATATGAGTCAATTTTGATGGTATTTTGGATTTCAGACACTCTGCTGCAGCCCTGCTCATGGCCAATCCAGCCTGTCGTCTCTCTTTAATTGACAGGGCTTTCTCTTGGAAAAAACTGGGACTGAAAAGTGTGAAAGATCTGTATGTGGAGGGCAATTTTGCATCTTTTCAACAACTGGTGGACAGGTTTTCACTGTCTAAAACACACCTCTTTAGATATCTTTGGCTTTATCTGAGGCACTTTTCCAGGCTTCCCCTTGCTCCCAGATAACAAAGATTTTGATAAATTTCTCAAACCCACTTCTTTCATGAAAGATGCAATTTCAAGTTTTGATTATTCTTAACCTTAATCTAGACTGCTCTGGTGTAGTCAAAACAAACTGGGAAATTGATCTAGGTGAGGTGATCCCAGATGAGGTTTGGAAAAAATTCTTTAAAGGGTAAATAAGTCATCTATTTGTGTAAAACACAATTTTACTCAATGTAGAATTCTACATTGAGTACACTAAAGCTAGGATTTCAAAGATGTTTGAAGGGACATCTCCATCTTGTGACTGCCGCTGGTTAGAGCCTGCAGATTATTTGCCTGGGTTTAAATAATTTTTTTGACACTTTATCCAAAGTATCTGATGTTGAACTTGCTCCTAAGGATGCGCTTTTTGGGTTTTTTGGGGGTTTATCCCTTTTTACACACATAAAGATATGATTGCATTTTCAACTCTATTAGCTAGAAGGCTAACACCAACCAAGTGGAACCAGATACACATTTCACCTACTCACATTCAATGGCTTAGAGATGTACTGTATTTCCTTAGGTACGAGAAAATTAGACTCAGTGTGTCGGGTTTACAGCATAACTTTGTTAAAATTTGGGATCCCTTCCTGGTGTATATCTAATGTTTCTTTTCAGGTTGTGGCAGATTCAGACTCTTTTGTAGCATTCCCAATTATTACTATTTTTGCTCTCATTTTATTTGTTTAAATTTTTCCCCCACCCTGACTTATACTTCTCAATAACCTAGTCCCTGACTAAGTGTGATGCCACTTGATGAGTGGTGTTGCAGCCTCTGGGGCCTTGCAGAAAAGGTATGTTTATATGGACAGATCATGTGACATTTAGATTGCACTTCATTTTACGTTTATGCCTGAAATCCTAATACCTTTGAAGCCGGATTTTTCAGTAACCTTATTGTAACAATCTTTGCACAGTTTTTCTAAGAAAGATCTCTGCTTTATGAAGATTCAAAACAAGACCCGAGGTGATGATCACCTCCTCCTTGACCTTGGACGAGGTCAGACTTAGTGGTTGGAGGTTGGTGAGCTCCATGCCACGCTTGAGCCCACCACAACGGCGGACAGGCAGGGCTGGCTCCATCAGGTGTGCTAGGTCAACCTCTGTTCCAGGAACCAGAGGCAGCATCCAGCGTATGGAAGAAAAACAGTGCCCTGTAGGTCGGGGATCCCCTCCTGATGACCTACAGAGAGCCTTAATCCAGACCATAACACCACCTCCCTTCCCGTCTCCATGGACACTTTCTCCATGGGATGCAGAAAGGTGTGCGACGGAGGAAAACCAGTATATTAGAAAGGGTTAATTGTCCTTCATTTTCCACCTCAAAAAAAAAAAGAAAAAAAAAACAGACACATGTACGCAGCATCTACTGAGCCTGACATTACCACTAATCCAGCTGGTTGTTTTGTCCGTTTTTCACAGAATGTTAAATGTAAACAAGAAACTTGCTTATGAAAAGTGGTTCCCTGCTGACTTATAAATTTGTTCCAATAGCTGAAACAGTTTTTGCCCCAGTATTGTGTTCCTGATGTCCTCTTCTCTGTCCTCAATCCATTGTTACAAACTAAATCAACACATCAAAATGGCGCCTACAAATACACACAATATTTCACATGACTACTTATCTCTGTCTCTATATCTTTAGTTTTCTCATTTCACATCACCAACTGAGACTATTTTGTGCAGATCCATTACATAAAATAAGAAAAACATTTGAATTCCAGGTACGAATGTAACAAAATAGCTAATAGGCCAAGGGAGGTGAATACTTTTGTAAGGCACTGTAAATGGATCACGGGTTCTTTTAAACTTCTCCTGCTTCCAGGTCAATATCTCTAGAGGAAATGTTTTTAATGTTTGCCTAATCCACAGTGTTACCTTTGGTTTTTCAGTTTTTTTTCCAGGGCAGAGCTAGCATCTTTTAGCATGTAGAAGACACATATCTAACAGCATCCGTTTACTGTTTACTAAGTTGTGCTCTTTGTGATACAGCCCAAATAAAAGCTTGGAATTTTTTTTAGCAATAATCCTTTCCATCACTCTCTTAACCTCCTCCCAGTAATTCACTGCACTGCCAAACACAGTGTGATAAAACTCCACACAACACTATATACAAATGTCTGGAATACTGTCAAAAAATGTATGTACTTTTTCCGAAGTGATATAAATTCACATTCACATAACTGTTTGTACAGTAACAAAATCAGTCAGGTACTGACTGATTTAGTGTGGGCTTTGTTATAGATAACACTTTAAACCAAATCAAAAGCCGACAAAATACTGTACGACTTCTGTTATTAAATGTGTTGCCATACTGTTTTTGCATATAAAGCTGAGAAATAATTTTTGTGGAACCAGAACTCCATATAGTTTGAAAAGTGGACAGGAAGTGAAGATTGAAACCAAATTAGAAAAAGCAATATCATTCAAAATAAACCAGTACCAATGCAATATGCAATAGGCCACTTGGTAAGAAAAATGAAAAGCCCAGTAATTGGTTTTGTTTAAAAAATAGAATAAATACATAACAGTTTGGAAATTCAATAGAAAAGTAATACTTGGCCAGTTTTTTGAGCCAGAGACCTCTGAGGGGCTGTACTAAAATGTTTAAAGTTTTCAAATGTTTTCAGATAACAAATTTACCTTTCCCGAATTTAATTAATGTCTTTCATTCAAGGTTCAAGACAGCCTATTGTTTTGTGCACAAGCAATGTGTTTATCATAAAAAGCAATAAAGCTGAAACAAAACAGTAAACAACACCCCTCAAAATGGAGAAATGCATATCTTGCTAAGCTGTTAAATCTGCATTTTGCCTTTTCTTCCAATTTATTGTTTTTCAATGGTAACTGAAAAACAAAACACAAGACACTCTTCTCTGTTTTTCTCCAAATCGCTGCACTTGTGAACTTCCATGGTCCACTCCATCAAGGTAATGTGATTAGTTTACTAGGCTGGGGACATGGACAGGTTTCCTCTCCTTGCAAGCGCTGTGAGTGTGTGTATGCATGGCTTTATAAGTGTGTGTTCTTGGCCTGTGTGCACAATGTGATGGATGCTGGAGATGAACAAATCAATACAAAGAGCCTGTCATTTCAGCTACATCCCAATTTACCTCAGCATGTCTGCACTGCCAGTCAGCAGGCAATGACAGAGAAAGAGGAGAAAAAGAGGAGTGGAAATAATGATGTGACAATAGACAGGTAAAGATCACTAAACGGAAAACAGGGGCGAGGGAAGAAAAGTGAAAAGGGGAACACGAGGTGAGGGACTGATTTGCACAAGGTGATAGAGGAAGGACTGGTATAATTGGGTTAGAGAAAGGAAAAAGAATAAAAAATCAAGATGTAAAGACTAAATCCAGTATTTTTCCTGAAAGAAATATCAGTCATACTGGGTGGTGCACCTGAAACACTATGTAGACATACGGAGTCATACCCTTGCAAAAGCTATTCTACCCCTGGGAGAAGTTTTATTTGAATTTCTTATGAAAGAGCAACACACGGTAGTGTTTAAATGTGAATTAGAAAGAAAATGGTAATGTTTTTTTTTATGAATAAAAATGTTTAATTTCTATTCATCCCCTCCTGAATTAATACATTGTAGATGATATTCTTATTGCCTCAGATAATGGACTTGTGTCTGTACTGGTTCTGTTAGATCTCAGTGCTGCATTTGATACAGTCGATCATAATATTCTCTTAGAAAGGCTGGAATATGCTGTAGGGATCAGGGGAACAGCGCTAGGCTGGTTTAAATCCTATTTGTCTGACAGATTCCAGTTTGTTCATGTAAATGATAAATCATCTTTAAACTCCAGGGTAATTGTGGAGTACCACAGGGTTCAGTACTTGGGCCAATTCTCTTTACTATGTATATGCCTTCCAATAGGTAAAATTATCAGGCAGCATAGAATAAATTTTTCACTGTTTAGCTGATGACACTCAGCTTTACTTATCCATAAATCCTGATGAGCCCAACCAGTTAGACAGACTACAAGCATGTATTGAAGACATAAAAACTTGGATGACTTTAAATTTTCTGCTTCTAAATTCAGACAAGACAGAAGTTGTCGTCTTTGGACCGGAGTCTTTAAAAAAGAAAACTGCTTAGTCAATCACTTAACCTGGATGGCATTAAATTGACCTCCGATAATAAAGTAAAAAACCTTGGTGTTATTTTTGACCAGGACATGTCATTTAAATCCCATATTAAACAGGTTTCTAGGATTTCCTTCTTTCACCTCCGGAACATTGCCAAAATTAGAAATATCCTGTCCAGGATTGATGCTGAAAAACTAGTCCATGCATTTGTTACTTCAAGGCTGGACTATTGTAATTCTTTACTATCAGGATGTCCACAAAATGCAGTTAAAAGCCTTCAGATGATTCAAAATGCTGCAGCAAGAGTTCTGATGTAAATTAAAAAGAGAGATCATATTTCCCCTACTTTAGCTTCCCTTCATTGGCTCCCTGTTAAATCCAGAATAGAATTTAAAATTCTCCTCCTCACATATAAAGCCCTTAATAATCTAGCTCCATCATACATCGGTGATCTGATTGTTCCATATGTTCCTAACAGGGCACTTTGTTCTCAGACTGTAGGTTTACTGGTGGTTCCTAGAGTCTCTAGAAGTAGAATGGGAGGCAGATCCTTTAGTTATCAGCTCCTTTCCTTGTGGAACCAGCTCCCAGTTTTAATCCGTGAGGCGGACACCCTGTCTACTTTTAAGGCTAGGCTTAAAACTTTCCTTTTTGATAAAGCTTATAGTTAGAGTGGCTTAGGTTATCCTGAGCTATCTCTGTAGTTATGCTAACAATGATCATCAGTGGGACCCTTTGTGGGGTGCCTTGAAACGATGTTGAAAATAAGTGCCGTTTAACTAAATAATCTGAACTGAAACTTTCTGTGTAGTTATGCTGCTATAGGCTTAGGCTGCTGGAGGACATAATGACCACTTTCACCCTCTTCGCTACTTTCTCACACTACTCTTCAATTTTGTATTATTTGCTGTTATTTCAGCTTTTAACTTTGTTCTCTCTCTTTTCTCTCCCTAGAAGCTACACCTGGCCTGACTCTGTGTCTACCTGTGACAACTGTCTGGAGAGGGGCGTCGTCCGGGCTTCTGCTGGCGACGGCTTGGTGCTCGCCCTCTGCCGATGATCCACAAGGCCCTGTCTTTCAGTGTTTAACCCTTTCTCTCTCCTAGACATAGCTACTGACGGAGCTTTTACTGTAACTAACTCTATGTGCTCTCTTCAGACTCTAACATTGAAAACTTCAGAGTTTATCTGTTCTTTCTTTCTAGGTGAAACGACAAAGGGGGAGTACACCCTTAACATTCCCTTTTTTAAAAAACTCCTGGATCAGTGCTTCTTTGTTCTTTTGTCTCTGCTCTGTTCTGTCTAACCCCAGTGGGGGCAGAGGGCCGCTCACACTGAGCCTGGTTCTGCTGGAGGTTTCTTCTTTAAAAAGGGAGTTTTTCCTCTCCACTGTCGCTACATGCATGCTCAGTATGAGGGTTGCTTAAAAGTCAACCCAGTGACTGTCCACTGTCTCTACATGAACCCGGGAGGATTAAAACCCCTAAGTCACTGACTGGAGACAATCTTTTTTTCCTTAGATAGACAAATTTTTTACCAATTTAAATAAATAACAGAATCTGACTGCACTGTTAAATTTTTTTATTTCTTTTTTTTTATTTTTTTTTTTTTTTTTTTTTTTTTTTTTTTTTTTTTTTTATTTTGTTTTTTTTTTTTTTATCTTTTTTTTTTTTTGGATCCCTTTTTTTTTGTCTGGTTTTTTTTTTTTTGGGCCAGGACTGACTCGGCCATTCAAACCCATGAAGATGCTTTAATCTAAGCCATTTCTTTGTGGCTCTGACATTTTGCATTTTTGTCAAAAGTTTAATTTTTGTTTGATCTGCCCAGAGCAACTTCTACATGTTTGCAGGGTCCCTTATATACCCTAGGGCAAATGGAAAACTAGAGTGTTTGCTTTCTTTTAAGCATGGATTTTCTCTTACCACTCCTGCATTAAGGCCAGATTTAAGGAGTGCACAATTAATAGTTATCCTGTAGAAAGATCTTCCCCAGGAGCTGTGGATCTCTGCAGCTTCAGAGTTACCATGGAGTGTTTGGCTGCATCTCTGATTAAGCCTTTTCCACCCAGCTGTTCAATTTAGGTGGACAGCCATATGTTAAGTAGGTTTGCAGTTGTGCAATACTCTTTCAATTTTGTGATGATAGATTGAACACCATTCTGTGAGATGTTCTCTGTTAAAAGCTTGGGATATTGTTTTATAACCTTACCCTGTGGTAAACATCCCCACAACTTTGTGTGCTGTGTTCCCTGCTCTTTAAGATGCTGTTTGTTCTCTAATGTTCTCTAACAACCCGTGGTGGCTTCACAGAATAGCTGGATTTTTACTAAAATCAAATTACACACAGGTTGACTTTATTTGGGAATCAGGCAGCCTCTGAAGGCAAAGGGTTGCCCTGAATTTTCTGATGGGGTAAAGTATCAAACCAAAAGTGGGAAAATTGTCATGGTGTGACATTTTGGACTTTGTTTTAGGGGTTTTCTTGTGATGGTTTATTTTGTCTAGATGTTTCTCTTATGTTTATTAGTTTTGTATTGCCCCCCCCTCTACCCGGGGCCCCCCTGGTTGTTGTGGTTTTTTTCCTCCCTCACTAGTTTTCCTTATGGTTTTTTTCCCTTTTTCGTTGGTTCTATTATTATGATTAGTCTCTGTATTATGGTTTTTTGTTCTCCTGGATTCTTTAAAATATTTCTGTGTCTTTTTTTATGTTTAAGTAATTTGTTCTTTATCACAGCTTTAGTTTTGGGTTTACGTTTTTTCTTTGGGCTCTTTGTTTAGTTTTAGGAAATGGTTATTGTTTTTCTTCTTTTTTCTCTGGTTTTACTTTAGTTCATATTTATTCTTTTTTCCTTCCCTCCTCTGATTTATTATCTTGCTTGTTTTTTGGTTTTCTTTTTGGTTTTGGGTTTATTTAGTCGTTTTCCCCTCCTCATCAGCCTTTGTTTTTGGTTTTCACCTGTTTCCCCTGCTTCCCTCCCCCCTTTTTGTCACACCTGCTCCTTGCCCTTTGATTCCCCTGCCTTTTTCTTCCCCAATATTATTTTGGTTTGGGGGTTTTCATTGGTTCGTTCGCTGGTTCCTTGTTGTTAGCCCCTCCTCGTCCATGACCTTGATTATGTGTTTTTTTTTTTTGCCTTTCCGGAAATCTTTGCCACAACCTTGCCCGGGGAAGAACCTGCAGTGGTTTTTGGGGGGGGTGAGTTTTGTATTTGGCCTCTGGTTCAATTGCCTTGTTTTTTGCATTCGTTTTGGCACTTTGTAAATAAATCTTTCGATTTTACAACAAAGATGAATTCTTCAAGCTCTTGTCTGCATTTTGGTCCGACCCAAAACAACCCCGTGACAAAAATAGAAATAGACTTCACACTTTTCATGGACTGGCGACTGGTCCAGGGTGTACCCCACCTCCCGCCCATAGACTGCTGGAGATAAGCTTTTCCGCGACCCACTATGGAAGAAAAGGTATAGAAAATGACTGACTGACTCTTTATGTATCGATTTGTAAAAACCTTTGTATTTGTGTATCTCATAAAATCCCCCCAAAATACAATGAAACAACAAAATGTTAAAAAGTTTACTTCTGCAGTGCATGGTATGTGCAGAAACTACTGCAAGTGTTTATAAATGTTTTTCCACAGTGTGAGATGAAAAAAATAAAAAAATCAGTTTCAAAGGGAATGCTCTTGTCTCTGGTAGGTGATGAGAATGCTAACCCTTGACCATGTTCAAACTGGATTAAAAGTGTCTTTCTTGTGAATTAATTTTCTCTGAGCAGTAAACCTTGATGTGTGTTTTCAGCCCGAGTGCTTTGCTTTTATTGGTTCCTGTCTGTGTGTTGAATTTAGGCATAGAATTAAGCTGTCTACTGGGAAGTGGAAACAGGAGGTCACAGTTGACTGCTCCAGAGCATGTACATGTTGATACATGTGCACATATGCATGTCCATGTGTCCGCTAAGCCTCTGTACAGAGAAATAATGCACGGCTACAGCGAATTATTAGGTAATTTCAGAATCAGAGCTTTTCTCTGTTCTTGGTTCTGTTCATTTAGCTTTCCAACACCAAATGGGTTTTCTATGGGTTTCACAATTCAAACGTAACACAGATGTCTCAGGGCTGCATATATGAAATATCATGACTGCAACAATAATTTTCAGATTGGATCAGTGAAAATATATGTTGACAGTTTATTTGTTGAATGTCTCACTTGCAACATTCAGCAAATGGATAAAATCTGGG
This sequence comes from Crenichthys baileyi, assembly GCA_036173005.1. Taxonomy (NCBI): domain Eukaryota; kingdom Metazoa; phylum Chordata; class Actinopteri; order Cyprinodontiformes; family Goodeidae; genus Crenichthys; species Crenichthys baileyi. The sequence goes on from JAHHUM010000894.1 coordinate 370,621, forward strand.
GTTGGAGAGACTTAATGCCAAAACTAATAGAAATTGTATTTCCATGCAGATCTGGTAACAAGGTTCAACCATAAGGATTTGCCATGCATTCCTGGAATCAAGGTAGATGAGTTGCTTTTGATTACAAAGCAATTTAAATGATTGCTTGTCCAAAACTGAAATATTTAAATAAGAGGAAATTATTGTTTTTTCAGAGTAATAAAATAAAACCATAACAAAAAGGGACCAAAGGATTTTTTTACTCCCTAAGAGCTAGCACATGCCTTTAAAAAAACGTTATAAGCAGCATTCCACAAAAAGTACCCATCTCAATTCATTTATTAATCTTCTTATTGCAGTCTAAGTTTATATGCTGACTATAGCCATCCACAGAGCACCAGGGTTTTAGATGTTAATTTGTAAACCTCTAACTCTGAATTGTAAAACCTCCATGAATTCAGGGGCTTCTAAGTCTTCCTAAATGGTGACATTTTTTTAACTTGAATTGTTGAAAGACTTATATAAGGAGCTGCTGGACAACCAGGGTTAGCCTGATGATCATCCTGTGTTAGTCAGTCCTCCATTATTATTTTTTGTTTCCCTTGAGTTTAATTATCTTTTTGGTTGATCAAGTTACCTCCATGTGTAGCCCTGAGTTAATCTTCAAGTCATTTAGTCCACATGCTCTGTGCCTCTCAGGTTTTTTGCTGCTTTGGATTCCACCCTACCCTTAACCTCCAGAACCATTGCATCCTTGTGAAAAAACAAGCCAGGAAATCTCGCTTGCTCTCTGCTTGTCCTCTGCAGCTCCAATCTCACAGTCACTGCCTGCCACTTGTCCAATGTTCAGATCTGTTTCTCTTGGAAAACACTAACTTTCTTACTTCTCAGTCGCCACTCACCGCTAGAATCATTGCCTACTCCTCAGAAGCCAAATCCACTGCCTGAACCAGTAAACGCTCGCAATTCAATATTGGAAAAATCGCTTGCTCATGTCGTTCTAACAACTCCCCTGTCCTCCATAGATGCTCCCAAAGACTTCCTATTTGCATTCTGTTTCCAAAAGTAAGTCATAAATGTGGGCTGCACAATGGCACAGTTAGTAGAACTGTTGCCTCATGGCGAGATGGTCCTGGGTTCGACTCCTGCCCTGGAGTCTTTCTGCATGGAGTTTGCATGTCTCCACTCTGCATGTGTGAGTTCTTTTTGGGTACTCCAGCATCCTCCCACAGTCCAAAAACATAACTGTTAGGTTAACTGGTCTCTCTAAATTGCCCTTAGGTATAAAAGGGTGTGTGCATGGTTGTTTGTCCTGTGTGTGTCTGTGTTGTCCTGCGATGGACTGGGGACCTGTCCAGGGCCTTTCTGCTTTTTTTCCCTTAATCCCAACAGGAGGAATTGCAATGTTAAGGACAGGTGAATACACCGTTCAAGAAGAAAAAAAAAAAAACAAATTAGTAAACATAATCTGTTTGTGAACATTTTAGCATTCCTGTTTTAACACCCCTGCAGCTGAACTGACTTTGTGAGAAGACAGTGATTCCTGTTCCTAACATAATAATGACTAACAAATCCAGTGCTGAAAAAGATGTTGGGTGGCCTTTTTTCTTGACGTCTTTTTTTGTTTAAATTTGTTTTGCGGAACCTATTTTGTTTTTTGACAGTAGGCTGACAGGAAGTGGGGTGAAGAGAGGTTTTTCACCTACCCCAAACTCAAAATCCGACATGACTACAATGCATTTAAAAGCTAGAGTAGCTGGAGTCATAAACTGTTTACTGGCACTTCTGGCCAGTTGGTATCTCATTAAATGTTTTGGACTCATAGATTCATGTACACCTTTTTATCAAGATGTTTTCTATCAAGAGAGCCCTGAAAATGAGACATACAGCTAATTAGAGAGTAATTAGCCTGGTCAATGGGTGCAATTTGCAAACCATACAGGTTTTCTGACTTAAGTTGTTTTAAGTATAAGTAGTCACCAGCACTTCTTTCAGGTTTTTCAGGTTCACTCTTGTGTGCTTTGGTTTCTACTGGGACCGTCAAACTATTCCAAACTGGTTCTGCTTTGAGTAGCTTATATTTGAAATATCCGTGGTGTTTCACTATTTTTCATCTAGCTGTTTTAGTTTATTAAGTTTACATTAGGGCTAATTTGACTCTTTTTCACCTTTCAAATTATTGATAGCAAAATGTCTTCTGAGTGCCCCAAAAGGTAGCTCAAGTACCACCAGCATTATTTGTACCCATTTGAGAATCTTGGAATCACAGGGATAGTTTCCTATCTTCCATGTAAATCTTCATCAAGTCAACTAGAAGATCCTTCTGTCACAAGGAAACTGTCAATTGGCAACAAATAAAAAGATGATTGGTTTAACAAACTGTCCACTGGAATTTACGTTCTAACTTGCCTTAGTACTTGGGGTTTCTAATCAGGAATAGGAAATGGATTTGGAGGAACCTCTGCGATTAGATCACACATAACATTTAATTATTTTATTAAATTCCAGTCCTGTGTTTTTATGGTAAATGGACTGAATTTAGATTGTGCTTTTCTAGGTATAGCACTACTCAAAGCACTTTACACTAGAGCCACATTCACCCAATCGCACTCACAAATGCGTACACATTCACACACCATTATGCCGATCAGTAGACAACTTGGGGTTAAGTGCCTTGCTAAGGGGCACATTGATATGTGACTGGAGGAGGCTGGAATGTAACCCATGACCTTCCGATTGTACGACAGCTACTCTTCCCACTGAGCTACAGTCACCCGCAGTTTCATGTCATATACTGAACACTTGCTAATCCTGCAGGCACAGATTCAACAGCAAACACTTCACAGACCTGCTGGTATACAAACACCATAGTTTGCACATGGAAGATGGGGAACCCATGGTGACACAAGCTGTTTGCAGCTTGCATTGACAGTGGCTTGTGCATGTAAGAACACCTTTATTGGCAGATTACAAACCACCTTCATAAAAAGGCAACACTGCTCATGTTAAACATATTTCACCTGGCAGGTTATGTGTGACTGTTGTGTAAAACTAGACTGTATAATGACACATTGTACCACATGTTAGCCATGCAGGTGTTGAGGCATATTGTGATGAGGACATTTGACAGCTCTATGTGTTTATGGCTTGAAGCTGTTTGGTCTAATTAAAAGGCTATTTGAAATCTGTTGATTAAAACTTATCTTATAGAGACGCAAATTTTAACTAACACTTTTTAGTCCTCAAGTATGTATTGCAGCTCCAATGTTTCACCTGAGGAGAAACATTCAATTCCTTGTGTTCCTCTGCTCCTCCTGTTTCTCATCTTACTCTTCTTTATTTATTGACAAATACAGGTAACTGGCCTTTTTCTTTTTCTCTACAATGTATCCATAATGAAACAATTTACAGTTTATGAAATTTACAGTGCCTTGCAAAACCAGTCATTCATTCATTCATTCATTCATTAAAATAGAATCCCCTGTGTGTGATTTCATCTTATAAAAGCAACTGTTCAATAAAGACTTCACAGATTTGGTAGATTACATTACTCAACAAGTTCTGGAGAGGTTGAAGGGTTAAAACAATATCCAAGCTTTGAATATCTTCCAGAACAGTATTCAATGCATCATCCAAACAAATGTGCAAACTGCAGACCTAGCAACCGTAATCCACCTAAACTGACAGGATAAGAAATGGGCAGCATTAATCAGAGAAGAAACTAAGAATCCAATGGTAATCTTTGGAGGAGGAGCAGAGGAGCACCGCTCAGGTGGAGAATGACAGGGCAACTATTGTCCAGACACTCCCCAAAATTGTTCTTCACAGAACAGCGGCAAAGAGAGAGCCATTGTTAATAGATAGCTAAAAAAACTACAAAATCCCTGCACATCACCAAGAATATATTCTTGATAACTCTCTCTGCCTATCTGTCTCAACTAGAGGTATTTTAAAACACTGAACTTCAGATTTGTTTTTGACAAAACACATCCAGACAACACAAAAAAGCTAACCCCGTATGCTGCAACATTATGATGCCTTCTTTCAAATCACAAAATGTGAACCATGCAAACATCTGCTGTGAGTTGCAGTGATATAACATATCAGATTCAAAATTTCCACTGTAATAGAATTTTAACCATCAGACAAATGGAGGTTTCTTCCTGTTAAGGGAGAGTTTTCCTCTCTGCTGTCGCTACATGCATGATCAGTATGACCGATTGCTGCAAAGTCAACGACACAATGCAACAGATTGTCTATTGTTACATGCTCATCTCAGAGGAGTGAATGCTGCAGGTCAATCAGGCAGGCACATTTTAACCAATTTGAATAAAAAAATGACTGTAATGTTTGATAACAAGGAATGTAGGTATGACTGAATTGACTTTTGTTGTAAAGTGCCCTGAGGCATTTGTTGTGAATTGTCACTATATAAATAAAGTGAATTGATTTTAAAGTTTTGCCTTCTACAGAATGTTTTTTTTTTTGCTTTCTTGTCACACTTAAATGTTTCAGATTGTAATGAAGAGGTCTTCATTACTTGGACTATCCCTATTTAAGTAATTCATAGCACTTTAAGAGCACCTTTGCACTTTATTAAAAGCACTTTTTTAAGACCTTAAAAAAACATTTATTTAGCACTGCATTTTTTAGGAAGGTTTTTGCACATAATCATTTGCACACTATTTTTTAACTTTTTTTTCCCAATATTTATTGAGTATTTTAGTGATGACGCATGGTAGCCTTTTTGTTCCAGGCTCTGCCCCAGCTGCCCCCTCTTTAAGAATTGGGGGGTATCTGTGAAAGGAAAAATTGTTAGTCAGAGCAAAAAAGGTCTAACTGTTTTTGGGAAACTTGAGCAAATATTTTGTTAAAATCTTTTTAAAAAAGTTAAATTGAAGAAGTGTTTTTGCTAAGGAAGGGGACTCACCCTTTTTTTTCTGGTTTTCCTCTCCAGGTTTTTTGGGACAAATATTTTCCCCAGGGGCCCCGGGACACCATTTATAGGTTCTGGGAGAGACCATGGAAAATGTAGGTTTGTATGTATGTATGTTTGAGTTGGAAGTTGTGAGATGTTAAATTCCATGTAGAGAATGGTTTAGTCCTTTTATCAGCTGTGCTTATTTAAGGCTGCAATTGTGTCTTGTTAGGAGGCTTGATGCTGTTAGGCTGAATGGTGTGCGCCTGAATAAACCAACTGCTACTTCCACCTTCCTCTGCGTTTGCTATTATTTCTCACTGGCAATCCAGCCGCGAAGGCCACCAGGTGACACAGATCATCAAACATTTTATATAAATAATAACTAATAATTTAGACTTCATTGATCTCACAATGGAGATATGATCCTCTGCATTTAATCCATCCCTTAGGGAGCAGTGGGCTGCCATTGTGCGGTGCCCGGGAAGCATTCAGGGGCTAAGAGTCTTGCTCAGGGACCCAGAGTGGCAAGCTGTGGGATTCAAACCAAGATAATTGAGGCCTCTCCAGCACGCAAATGCCCTGCTCTCTTACCACCTGGTCGCCACTCCCTTAAGATATATATCCCCTTTATATTGGATATAAAATCTAAAAACTGGTTGATCCACCCTTGACAACAGCTGCCATCAAGGATTTGTAATTAGGTTGACCTTTCTGTTACCAAGTTAGATTACCTTTTGCTTTTGAAGCTGACATTTTTATCCTGTCTAAATGCCTAAATGCATGTAGTTGCTACCATGGAATTGGCTGAGATGCTGTTTGTGTTAGCAAGCAGTTGAAAGGTGTACCTAACAGTGTGCATCCCTGTCAACATTGGTTGAACAATCTTGTTAAAAAAAAAACAAAATCAACATCTGCTGATGACAAGAATGTTATTTAACATTGCCTATGTAGATGTGAATAAATTCATACGATCTATGTTCCCACCCAAATGTTCCTGTTTTTTTTTGTTGTTAATTTTTTTTTATTTCCCATAAACTTATTTTCAGGAATTTTCCCAGGAAGGAAAAAAAAAATCATTTGGCCATGATTTAAATTTCTACAGCAGAGCCAAAGCCCCGACAAGATTAGGAGCACAGTCCTCATAAACTAATGAATGCCTACCAGTCTACTCTCAACAACTCAGATGAATTTTCAACAGAACCTTAACATTTTGTTATGGGTTTCGAAATAGGACCCCAGAATGCAGACGAGCAGGCAGCGTGATGGTAAGTGAAAAAAAAAGGTTTAATGAATAAAAAACAAAAACTCACTCACAGATGAGGCAGGAACAAAACAGAAACAGGCAGGCGAGACAGGCATGGCATAATCCAAAAGACAAGACATAATATGAAATGTTTCCGCGATGAACAGCTGAACAGGTGTGTATATATGGAGTGTGAACCAGGTGAAGCAAGGAGACAGATTAGCTTGGAGCAGGTGAACCGGACAACGTTAATTGACAGAACACAACGTGAGAGGAGCAAAACATGGCTTGAACAGAACGCAAATCCAAGGAAACAAACTAATAGAAATATAACTAGAAAAACATGAAACAGAAGCATAAACAGGAAAATAATAAACAGAAGCATGAATCAAAACTTGAACTGTGAAGAATATATAAAAGAAAAAAAAACAAACCAAAAACCAAACAACCCCAAATCATAACACATTTTTCCATTTGTTTGGACCTGGGGTATAGAGTATGTATGGGGAGTGTGAGTGACTGTACAACGTCCATTGTTGTGTGTCTTTACGGTGGGTGTGTGGGTATGAGTATTTTTTGCATACGCGTGAGGGTAGGAATGTGGGATTATGACTGTGTGTGCCTTTTTTTGTGTCAGGTTGGGTCTTGGGTGCTCCCTGTCCTGGATCAGATTAGGCCCCTCATCAGATGTGGGGCCTATTTCTTCCCCGCCACACTACTTGCCGGTGGCCGGTGTCTCTGCCCGCTGGCGTATTGGTGGTTCTCGGTTTCCGGGGCTGGGTCCTTTGGTGTGTGCCGGCTCACTCCCGGTGGCTGCTTGTCGGGGCCTGGGCCCCCTAACTCTGGGGAGCCTTCTCTGTGGCTCAGATCACCTTCATGTCTGTCTCTGGTCCAGTTAGGGAGGTTTGTGGCTCCTCACACGCTATTGCATATTTTTATGGAGAAACCTTATTTATACAAGCGCGCTCACACTTTCACCCACAGGTGTTTAGATTCAGGTGTTAACAAATACACAGATGTTCTATATTGAGCCGCAGTTACCACTAAATACATCTTGTATTCATAAGTACTGTGCACTTTTTGGTAACAATACTGTTATTAAACATGTTTCTGCAGGTGTAGAAGCAAGTAGGGTGTTATCTTGTATTCTCTTCATCCTTCTATCTGTCCTCTATTATTTTCTTTTTTCCTTTTTGCCCCATCTCTCACTCTTCTTTTTTTTTTTTTTTTTTCCTTTTGTTTCCGTTTCCGTGTCCCTTGAAATTGAAATATTCCCAAAGCAGTTTCTAATAAAGTTTCTTTTATAAATATCAAGCAGAGCATTAAAGCGTAATGATCCACTTGTGAAAGTAAATCTGTTGGGTTTCTTCTTGGCATTCAGACAACAATTCTGAGCCCTACTCTGCCGGACAGGACACGGCTAAAAAAAAAAAATATATATAATATTTAATTATTATTTCCCCAAAGATCTGCTGATTTTATCAGCGTATTTGAATCTGAGCACTGTAAATCAGTTACACTATTCAACACTCAAGCAAGGCACTAAATGTTGTGTTTACAAATTAAAGTACCAATTACTCATTTTATAAGTCAGGGTGGTTTTCTAGGGTAGATTTCTACTTGCTTTGTCTGATTTGAAAATGGACCCAGTAGTGGGAATGTAGGTGAGAGAAAAACAACACTGGTTTCTGGAAAAGATTACTGCAGTAGAAACGCATCTTACGGGAATCAAGAAAAACTTGATTTTATTGATAGAAAAGCAGAAGGTAAGTGTACTCAGATGTGGAGATGGTAGCAAAGGAGAGTTAGAACTGTATACTCGGTGGTAAGTAAAGAGGAATAGACATCGGGAACAAAATGGTGCATCTCCGTAATTTACACTCATTTATGTCATTAACACAAATCAATTGCATCTTGCTGAAGTGCAGAGTCAGAACAAATAACTGGATTTTTGCCAGGGATGGTTTCATCAGAAGCTATGAGGCTTCTGAATAGAATAGTTTGGAAAAGGATCACTGGGCACCGTGCCTTGGAGAGCTGCCCGCTGACTAGATGCTACCAGGTTGGGTTCAATTCAGTTCAATTCAATTCAATTCAATTCAATTCAATTCAAAAATACTTTATCATTCCCAAAGGGAAATTAAATGTTGTTGTAGCTCATTATGTAGGTTTCTTCAAAGAGCCGCTGTAGATGCTGATGGCTGTGGGCAGGAAGGATCTCCTGTAGCGGTCTGTCTTACAGCAGATCTGAAGAAGCCTCTGACTGAAGACACTCTGTTGTTGTAGGACAGTCTCATGAAGAGGATGCTCAGGGTTTTCCACAATGTTCCTCATTTTATGAAGAATCCTTCTTTGCACAATGATCTCCAGAGGTCCCAGAGGAGTCCCCAGAACAGGGTCAGCCTTTTTTATCACCTTATTGAGCTTTTTTAAGCCCCTGCCTTGCCTTTGATGCTGCTTCCCCAGCAGATGATGGCAGAAGAGATCACACTCTCCACCACAGACGTATAGAAGATCTGCAGCATCTTAAAAACCAAAGGACCTAAGCTTCCTCAAGAAGTACAGTCTGCTCTGTCCCTTCTTGTAGACGGCTTCACAGTTGCATCTCCACTCCAGTCTGTTGTCCAGGTGAACACAGAGGTATTTATACTCCTCCACCATCTCCACCTCTTCTCCCATGATGGAAATAGTTTTTGTCTTATTCCTGTTTCTCTTAAAATCTTCAATCATCTCCTTTGTTTTAGTCATGTTCAAGATGAGATGATTGTTTCCACACCATGCCACAAAGCGGTCCACCACCTTCCTGTACTCAGCCTCTTGTCCATCTCTGATCCACCCCACAACTGCAGAATCATCCGAGTATTTCTGCAGGTGACAGGAGTCTGTCTTGTGCTGGAAGTCTGAGGTGTACAGAGTGAAGAGGAATGGTAATAGTACAGTCCCCTGTGGTGCTCCTGTGCTGCTGACTACCTGGTTAGACACACAACCCTTCAGTCTCACAAACTGTGGTCTGTTTGTCAGGTAGTCTTTGATCCAGGAGATTGTTGAGGCCTCCACCTAAGTCTTCTGGAGTTTCTGACAAAGCAAATCAGGTTGGATTGTGTTAAATGCACTGGAGAAATCAAAGAACATGATCCTTGCAGTGCTCACAAGGTTGTTTAATAGAAAACAATAAGAGTTTATTTTGTTATATTTGTCTCATCCCATCGATATGTTGCCATTAAAAGTTAGAATAGAGTGTGTACATACTTGCACAATGTGGAAGATATAGTAAGTTATGGCAGGAGACTGTAAATCTCAGGGTGGGACAGGGGAACTTGATGAGTGAGGAGTCCAGATGAGTAACTGACCAGTTTGGAGCCAGGCACACACAGGAGTGAGCATGAAGGGTTGTGGTCTAATGATCAGGGATCGTTGATGAAATTAGGTTTCAAACAGCAGTGATGTGGAACATATTGCTACTATTGGAATCCTGTTGTTTGGACAGATGAGTCCTAAACTGGACACCAGTTCTGTCTTTTTGTCTACTTTTGTAGGCAAAAAGACAGAATTATAATGGTACAAGAAAAAGTTCTTTATCATCTTTAAATGTGATTTACATTCTGGGTTTTCTGATTGCAATTATGTCGCATCTCACAGAAAGACAGAACTTTGATTATATCTTGTGAAAGTGCTGCCAGTTCTTGGACGACACGTGTTATCTTGTGTGCTTTTATTAACTGACAAAGTGGTAATTTCTCATTTTGCTAAGATACAAACAGACACATTCAGACAGCTTTAAGCAGAAATCTGTCTAGAACTGCTTCTGCAAGCATACTGCCCATAAACTAAATGTATGTTTGATATCCGATGTTTACATACTCTATACAAAAAGACACTCAACCTTTTTTCTTCACTGTCTGACTCTATATCAGATTAAAGGTTTCAGATGACATATCATTACAACTTGGATTTAAACCCTCAGAAATTAGTAAAAACAAGCATTAAAACAGGCTTCAGGTGACACAGACGTTGTGTGTTCCTGTTTACCAGATCATTACTAATTGAAAAAGGCAGGGTATCATCCAAGCATAATTATTATGGGAGTTGTCAGTGTGCATAATTATGTTAGTGCTTTAATCAGACTATTAACCTAATAATACTTGAGTGTTGTTCTCCTGCATCATAAACAGATGCTATAATATTAGTAGTGAACATACCCAAAAGTCCAGAAAGACAAGAGATTACATTAAGTGCCACACATGTAACGCTGAACATCAGTGCTTGTGGGGCTCACAAACAACTTAGGGCTTAAATAAATCTGTTTGATGAAAGGATTGCTGTAACAGCTTCAGGCAGGAAAGAGCGGCTGAAATGAAAGGTAATTAAATCCTTGTTTTTTTCCTCCCTCCATCTCTGTCTCTCTTCCTCTTTATCTCCCTTTGTTTCCAATGGTGGTCCTCCTTATTCATTTCATGACATTCAGCTGGTCATATTCTCTCATTCCACCACCTCTCAGGCCCAAAGGCCCTTCCTACACTGCTCAACTCAGTGCTCATAACTGTGGTAATTGAAACCATCATTGCCTTAATTGCTTTAATTAATCACCTTTCCTGGTAAATTATTTGTGTGACTTGGAATAAGGTGCTGCTGACAATGCCCGTTTGTTGAAAATGAAATGGGAGGGAAAAGCTGAATATCTTCACTCTAAAAAGAGTATAAAAGGCTGGACAAAGAGGTTAATGGGCACAAAACAATTATTTCTCATCTGATATGCACCACCAGACAGAATTGAATGGTTTATGGTATGTTTCACTCTACTTTATGAGTGCTGATAAGAAGAGTTGACTTTTCTTCACAATAAAAAAAAAGCTTTGAGGAACAAGATGCATTAAATTTAGAAATTAAGTAGCCTGACGTTTCTTCTTCAGCCATTTGCTGTATGTAAAAAAAGGAAATATCTATGAAATTTAGCTTTTGCTGCTCTGCTCCCTTTTAGTGTTTGGCTTGTTTTAAAACTCACAGTTCAGGCCTTGCATCTGCTGTGTGCAACTCTGTGGGGAAAAATCCATTAAACCAAGGATCATTCAGCAGCTTCACTGCAGTGATAAGATTTTTTTTTTCACAGAATATTTAAACGTTTTTAGCGGCTGGGAATAAGACATAAAAATGGCCTGAGATCACTTTAACGTGTCGCTTAAAGTAGATGACTCAGCTTTTAGTAATTCTGCAATCAAACCGAGTATTCAGATGTGAACTATTACTTACTGTCAGTAGTCAGTACTCTATTGAAAGTAGACACATTTGTCATGTTACAACCCTAGAATTATGTTTATTTTATTTGGATTTTATGTGAGAGAGTAACACAAAGTAGAAAGTGGAAAGAAAATGATACATGAATTTTTTAAATCCTATTTTAATGAAAATTTGAAAAGTGTGGCATGCATTTCTATTCAGCTCCCTTTGCTCTGATACCCCTATATAAAGAAGATCCAGTCCAACTATTTGCCTTCAGGAGTTAGATAATTAGTGAAAACCCGACCTATGTGTAATTTTATTCAGTATAAATCCAGCTCTTCTGTGAAGGCATCATGAAGAAAGCGTGTGGCACAGCTGCAAACCTACCATAACAGGGCCATCCACCTAAACCGGCAGGCTGGGCAAGAAGCTTAATCTGAGAAGCATCCAAGAGGCCCATGGTAACTAGTGCTTTGGATCCACAGCTCAGGTAGAAGAATCTGTTGAGAGGATCATTATTTCTCATGCACTCCTCTAATCTATTGTTTATGGAAGAGTGGCTGATTCCCTACATTCAAAAAACTCTGTGTCATGATCCTCCTGTGTTAGTTTTTGAGTTTAAGTTTTTTGTTGGTTCTTCAGTTGCTGTTATTTTCAGTTCATTCATATTAGACCAGGTTTATGACTTATTCGTGTGTTTAGATATTTATGTTATTTAGCCTGTCTCTTTGTTAATTGTTAGATTACTGTACATTTTGAGTTCTGTTTATATTCTCTGGTCATTTGTTCGTGTTTATTAGCTTTCCTCCTTTATTTGCCTGCATTCTACCAGCTGCTCCTGATTTCCCCCTGATTAGCTCCCATTGTTCCTTGGTCCATTCTCCACAGTATTTCTACTCTCTGTATTTCATTGTTCTCCACTGGTTCCTCCTGGCCATTACCCGCTCCATGTCCTTGCCTCTGCTTTCGTGATATCTACCCGCTTTGTGCCTGTGTTCCACGCCCCTGCTGTTGTTGTAAGTTTACTTTTTTATATAATTAAAAGTACTATTTAACTCACTATGTCGCTTCTATGCTCTTGTCTGCACATTGGTCCTGGAAAAACCTTGCCCCCCATGACACTGTGTAGTGAAAAGCTAATAATCCACATCACCCAGAACACATAATACTCAAAGTCAAGCATTGTGGTGGCTGTATTATGCTGTGGGGATGCATTTGCTCAGCTTGAACAGGAAAATGTGTCAAAGCTGCTTGACAGATGAAGCTAAATACAGTTGTTGTGGATTTTCTTATCAAAGTGGGAGAGAAGACAACTCATTAACAAGATAAAGACCGGACTTTGTCTTTAAACGTTTATTCTGTCACTGACCAAGTCAGAAAAGCAGAGCCAGGAACAGAATTGACAAACAGTTTTTATACCAGAATGAGGGTGTTATCTCAACTTAAAAGAGTTTAGAAATATGGCCCCCAGACCCTCCCCGGTCAGAGGTAACAAAGTTATATATGAGGGCACCCATCTACCATACCTTGAGATATAAAACTTCAGGGAGTGTTAACCATCCTGATAATGAATTTAGAGTCCATCTGCTCTAAATAACAGAACACTAACAGAACACAGAGGTCAGAGGGAAGAAAGGTAAAGGGAAAGTCAGAGCCCTTTAAAAAGAATTTTCCATTATGGTGCGTTCACACCGAACGCGGATTCTGCGATGGGGGCGGCCCATTTACATGTTATCCCTATGTAGAGGCGTGTTCAGGAGCGGAGCGACGCGGGGCGGTGCGGAGGAGACGAAGGACGGGGTGCGAAAGGCGCGATTGACGAGTTGAAAAATCTGAACTTTTTTCAAAATTCGCGACACGTCAACCAATCAGGGACTGGATGTGGCTGTGACGTAGGGTGAAAGACTGCAGCAGAGAAGTCAGTGATGAAGGAGGACCAGATCATAGTGGCGGTGTGCGGAAAGCCAGAGTTGTATGACTCAACTAATTATTTTTACCGACACAAGTACAGAAATGACCTGGCCTGGAGAAGAGTCAGTGAGGAGACTGGAGTAGCTGCCCGGTGTATTTTGGTGGTCCTCGTCCATATGTTTAGGCACAATATCTTATATTTAGGAGATGTGGACATTAAAAATCGGCAGTTTTTTATGGAGCTGAGATTTATTTACTCACCAAAGACAGATGGACAGGCGTTCAGCAGCGGGGATACAGCGCCAGTAGTTGGTGTCCCGGAGGCCGATTAGTCTCCCAGCGCAGGATAGCAGATCTTCGAACTAGGTCTGGATAGACGGAAGTACCGCTGAAATCGACCGTCATCCAGACGCAGCTCCTGGAGTAGGTGGTGGTACTCTCCAAACTGTTCCCGTCCCTGAAGAATCTGGTGAACCCAGGGACGTTGACGTCGGCGGCGTTTTTCGGCTCTCCACAGGTAAAACACCGTAATTATCCGTGAAATCCATGTCCGGCATGTTCAGTTAAAACCAGCTTGCAGTTGATGGAAGCTCCTGCTATTTGATGACGCGGCGAAGCGTTGCCGCTTATTGACGTTTGGCAACGTGGAGTTCACGTGGCAAGTCAAGCGAGCAAAAGCACACAAATGACGCGAAAAATTCGCAGAATCCGCGTTTGGTGTGAACGCACCATTACACACCTTTCTTCTGATTACAAGATAATCACATAACTAAAAGAAAACTCTACAAAACCATCACCCAAGATTATAATCAAAGTAAAACTAGAAAAATAATATATAACAAAAACATGTGTTATTTCCATGGTCTTTCTCTAAGATCTAATGTTCTCAAATTACTAGCAAAACAAAGCTGAAATAATAATAACAACACTCCCCAAACAGTTTAGAGTTATTACATCATTATAGCATCTTAAGCAATATAAAATCCATTGTTATCCATTCCATCTGTTATCTCAAATGCAGAATCACCATAGTTATCACAAACAGAAATTAAGTCTACATCCATATCAACTTTTAGCATAGAAACATTAATCAGTCTCATTACCATTCCTTTAACCATTGGAATAATGCAACATGAAAGAAACATCAAAATCAAAAATAAAAATAAAACAATTACTCCAATCTTTATTAGTCAGGATGTCCAACCACCAGAAATGAACCAGGACCGAGGATTCCAAGAGGAACCCATATTTTCTTTCTGTTGGGTCGTCAACAACTTCTGTAATTTATCATGGATACTTGTCATGTTGTTAGACACATCAGGAATACAAGTGCAGGGTTGTTCCCCAATTAAATGACAAACACCACCCCTCACAGCTAACAGGTAATCCAAAACCATTCTATTTTGCAAACTTATAGTTCTTATAGCCCGCTGCTCCTTGGTCAGAACAGTGAAACCTTCCTCAGTAAAAGCAGTAAGATTTTCTAACTAAACTAACAACTCATTAATCATATGGGCTGCTTTAGCAGAACCATAACTAGGAATAAGCGTACCCAAAATCCCTTTCCAATATGGAATCCTAGCTCTCTTTTGCCGTTTGAGCATTGTCTTCCTCTCTAATAATGGGGTGATTGAATCATAAGTAGTGACTGTAGGTAGTAAATAAGCTCAATAACATACTCCAGACCAATTAGCAGGCAGATACAGAAATTATCTATTTCCACACATCCAAACCATGTTCTTAGGACACGAATA
The DNA here is from genome assembly GCA_036173005.1 of Crenichthys baileyi. Classification (NCBI taxonomy): domain Eukaryota; kingdom Metazoa; phylum Chordata; class Actinopteri; order Cyprinodontiformes; family Goodeidae; genus Crenichthys; species Crenichthys baileyi. The sequence continues at coordinate 385,646 of JAHHUM010000894.1, forward strand.
CCCATCTCTACTAGGAAAAGTAACAAGGACCCTGGTTAATTTACCTGCCTGGCCATACAATTTACTTCCATTCGGTAAGGCTGTCAGATTAAGAGTTGACACAAAGGGCTCTGGGACCGAAGATCCTGAAATGGTATAAGGATCAGTTCTGATCGGACATGGCCCAGATGTACAGGGGTTGGACAATGAAACTGAAACACCTGGTTTTAGACCACAATAATTTAGTAGTATGGTGTAGGGCCTCCTTTTGCGGCCAATACAGCGTCAATTCGTCTTGGGAATGACATATACAAGTCCTGCACAGTGGTCAGAGGGATTTTAAGCCATTCTTCTTGCAGGATAGTTGCCAGGTCACTACGAGATAATGGTGGAGGAAAACGTTTCCTGACTCGCTCCTCCAAAACACCCCAAAGTTGCTCAATAATATTTAGATCTGGTGACTGTGCAGGCCATGGGAGATGTTCAGCTTCACTTTCATGTTCATCAAACCAATCTTTCACCAGTCTTGCTGTGTGTATTGGTGCATTGTCATCCTGATACACGGCACCGCCTTCAGGATACAATGTTTGAACCACTGGATGCACATGGTCCTCAAGAATGGTTCGGTAGTCCTTGGCAGTGACGCGCCCATCTAGCACAAGTATTGGGCCAAGGGAATGCCATGATATGGCAGCCCAAACCATCACTGATCCACCCCCATGCTTCACTCTGGGCATGCAACAGTCTGGATGGTACGCTTCTTTGGGGCTTCTCCACACCGTAACTCTCCCGGATGTGGGGAAAACAGTAAAGGTGGACTCATCAGAGAACAATACATGTCCACAGCCCAAGATTTGCGCTCCTTGCACCATTGAAACTGACGTTTGGCATTGGCATGAGTGACCAAAGGTTTGGCTATAGCAGCCCGGCCGTGTATATTGACCCTGTGGAGCTCCCGACGGACAGTTCTGGTCGAAACAGGAGAGTTGAGGTAAACATTTAATTCTGCCGTGATTTGGGCAGCTGTGGTTTTATGTTTTTTGGATACAATTCGGGTTAGCACCCAAACATCCCTTTCAGACAGCTTCCTCTTGCGTCCACAGTTAATACTGTTGGATGTGGTTCGTCCTTCTTGGTGGTATGCTGACATTACCCTGGATACTGTGGCTCTTGATACATCACAAAAACTTGCTGTCTTGGTCACAGATGCGCCAGCAAGACGTGCACCAACAATTTGCCCTCTTTTGAACTCTGGTATGTCACCCATAATGTTGTGTGCATTTCAATATTTTGAGCAAAACTGTGCTCTTACCCTGCTAATTGAACCTTCACACTCTGCTCTTACTGGTGCAATGTGCAATCAATGAAGACTGGCTGCCAAGCTGGTCCAATTTAGCCATGAAACCTCCCACACTAAAATGGCAGGTGTTTCAGTTTCATTGTCTGACCCCTGTATGTCTGTGGGTTAAAGCACATGAAACAGGTATAATAGTCTTGAAACCCTCTGTTTTTCCAAGGAAATAAGGTGTGTTTTCCTCCTGAGCAATACAAATATCTGGATCTCTTATTGATTCCTTTTACCTCAAAATCTATAAGGAGTTCCTGTAGTAGCACATGTTAAATTACTCTCACTAGAAAATCTACTAACATTTCTGCTTTCCCTTACAGTATAATTCTCCACCCAAGGAAAAATAACCTCCACCAGCCGGTTATCTGGAAAAAAAGTAGCTAGAGTATAAGCAGTATGAATAGGAACAGGTACCAAAAATGGTTGATCATTAATAGCATGTGGAATCAAACACCAAACATAGCAACTATCATTTCTTATCTTCCTCACAGTTTGATGCATCAGTTGCCACCAGACATTATCAGCATGATCATGGTAGTCAGGAAGTGATGAATCTCTCTTCAAATCAGATGATGGCGTAATTACTCAGAAATTGTCACCAATTGTCTTTGCTGTACCTTTTCCCAAATAAACACGGGAGTAATAAAAATCCTTGCAATTCCAATCACCAGCATCAGAACAGACCATCTTCCATACAGCTGCATCGTGACCTTGAAGTGGAATGTTCTTTCTTCTGGTACTGAAAACAAACAGTTTTGTTTTTTCTTTCAAAGAAAACAAATCATAAACAAATTTCAATAATCCCGCTGCCTCTCCTGAGTGGCTTTTGCGCTTCAAGCTGCCCTGTTACCTATCTGGTGCAGGTGGGCGGTCGTAGGAAGCCCCTCTAGGCAGGAGGTTCAGAACCAGGATGCTGCTCAGGTGGTTTTCCGGTGAACACCTTGCAGTGTGTCGCATGGAGCCAGGTCTCCCGTCCCTGGACCTTCACGGCAGTGTGAGTCACCAGCAGAATTTGAAACAGGCCTCTCTACCAGTGACATCTCCTGGTATCTCTAATCAGCACCCGCTGTCCTGGCTGGAACTGATGCAGGGGTCTGTCAGCTACTGGGGGTTACGCAGCTTTCACTGTCTGATGGGAAAGAGACAGAGAACGTGACAGAACCTTACAATATTCCAACATGGAATGTTCAAAATGAGCTGTTGTTAGTGTACTTGGGTTAGTACTCGGTCTTCCCCCTGTATTTGCAGGCCTCCCAAAAAGGATTTCAAAAGGACTCAAATTAGCTCTGGATCTATTTCTCATACGCATATACATGAGAACCAGAGGGAGAGCTTTTGGCCAGGACAACCTTGTTTCTTCACAGCATTTAGCCAATTTATTCTTTATTGTTCCATTTTCTTGTTCTACTGCTCCACCTTATTGTGGGCGGTAAGCACAATTTGTCATTAACTGGAAACCTAGAAGCTTACTAATTTCCTCCAAAGCTTTGTTAACAAAATGTGTCCCGTTATTACTAGGAATCACCTCTGGGACCCCCCAACGGGGAAGAATCTCTGACAACAAAGACTTCGCAACAGCACTGCTGTCTGCGTGTTTTGTTGGAAACGGTTCAACATATTTAGAAAACATGTCCACGACCACCAAACAATGTTTCTTCCCTTTAGCAGGTGTCAACTCAATGAAATCCATCATCAAATGCTGAAATGGGAACTGGGGAGGCGGATGTGCCGCTTGTGATTGTGCAGGAACCCTGGAGGGGTTGTGAGAAGCACAGATCAAACATCTTTTACAATAATTTTCAGCTATCACTGAAAATCCATTTGTATATCAATATTTTTTTAACCATATCTAGCATTCCCCCTTTGGAGACATGATCCAATCCATGCGTCCATTTAGCAAACCAGGGAAAAAAATGTTTAGGCAGGCATGGTCTACCATCAGAGAAATGCCAGCCAGAACTGCTGTTAAAGATACAGCCATCTTTTCGCCATTTTTCTTTTTCCTGTGGAGCAGCAAAAGACTGCATTTCAGGAACAGTGACAGCATGCGGATCAGTCAGAGAAAGCAAAGTTTCATCTGAGGGGAAAGGCCTCAAAGTCGCGGCCTTTGCTGCCGAGTCCGCTGCTGTTTTACCCCTATAAACAGAATGAGGCTGTACTGTGTTCGCAGCACACTTAACTACAGCCAAACGTGCGGGTAACAAAATAGCATCCAAAAGATCAGGCACTTTTCTAGCATTCAAAATAGGTTAATTAAGGTTAAGGTTAAGGTTAATTCAGCTGTTTGAGCAGAGTAGTGCACCGGCAAAGGATCTGAGCGCAAAACAGCTGAGTCAGAGCACACTGCAAACCCTACTTGATTCAGACCCACAGCAGAACGGGAGGAAGACCCATCTACATAATAAACAAGATCAGGGTTAGACAAAAAGGTGTCTTGCAAGTCAGGACGAGGGGTACAAACAACATTTAAGACAGCTGCGCAGTCATGACTCTCACCGTCCTCCTCAGTAGGCAGAAGTGTGGCTGGGTTTAACACTAGAACTCCCAGAGCCGTCAATTTGACGGTTTTGAAAGTTTGACATGCCATAACTCTGGTGTATTAAAACTCTTATCTTCCTGACATCCTGACTTTTTCTAAACCTGTGTCTTTTGTATTCTTATGTCTCTTTTTAAAAAAAATAACAAAGCAAATAAAAGATCTAATTATTTCTACCTCTAACTACCACAGCCGCTATTTTGACGGCCCTATTATTTACATTGATATTTTTTTTCCGTGGCTGAGTATACACGCGAGCGTTGCCTAGCAACCGTCACTCTAGAACGCAGTCAGATTGTTGGCATCCTACAAATGGCTTTTAGGAGGATATTTTCTGCTCAAGAGGCACTGGAAATGCTTCAAAAATTATATGATCGTGATTCTGGGACGAGAGGGATTCTGACGGCTCATGGTCAGCAGTCAGTTCCAGTGACAGCGGGTCAGAGAGTGAGCCTCCCCTGGCTAAAAAAACATAAGCCGTCCCATTAGCAGGAGGTTGTGGCGCATTATTTCAAGGTAGCAAAAGAGTAGCCTATGTAACGATTTTATCATTTTAGGCTATAGTTTACAGATTGGTAAACTAATAATATATGAACTATAGCAACAGTGCCACAAACAGCGCAGGTTCATAGATAGGGAGACGAGCCAGGTGACCAGTCCCCGGCTATAAACCCAGCAATCCAGCTCACTGGCAGGAGAGAAACTACAAATCAAGGTACTGATAATGAACAAAGAAATAAACAATAAGTTAGGTCACAGATATAGTAGCCCAGTAACAACGATCTATTCTGCGCTTTACAACGTTTTCATCGCAAGACGAGCGCACACCTGGGATGGAGGAGGAGATAGGAAAGGATGGCGCTGTGTGGAAAGTGGTAGGGGAGGAGGAAAGTAGAGGGAGGCGTTAGAGCCAGAACGCGTTGACAGAGCGCCAGATCCAAGATGCCCAGACCGCGTTCCTCTGCTTGGTGGATGCCGAAATTCCTATCCACATTCATGGCTGCAGGGTGGCTGAGGCCCGCAGAATTTTAGGAGATGATTCCTCCTCGGACATGAGTGTGGATGAGCTGAATGCATATTTAGCGCTAGTTTATGTCCGCGAAGTGAAAGGGGGACGTAACATGGAGCTGTCCAGCTTTTGGTCAGATCAGTAAAGCTTTTTTTTTAAATGTACCCGCTACTCTGTATTATATTTTAGTACTATATATAAATAAAAATAAAACATAATAGGTTTTGATACTATTATATTATACTAATATTAATTCTTGTCAAAAACTAAATTTTATAGCATTAATGCGGTGACGTCACCACCGCCCTCGCATCCAAAATGCTCGCCATCAAATTGACGGGCTTGGGAGTTCTAGTAGTGTTGGAATTCTGGGAGTTCTAGTGTTAAAGTGTTACAACGTTTAATTGTAATGTCAGGCATGTCCAATAATATTGAGGAATACCTAAGCCACTTTGCTGCTGATAGATGAGATGTCTTTTGTTCCAGGAGGATGATGGAAACAGAATGTGGAACAAAAACTGTCAGTGGATTATATCCAACAATGTCATGTGACTCTAACACTGCTTTCTCAGCTGCAGCAATAGCGCGCAAACAACCAGGTAGGCCGGCTACAACTGCATCAAACTTACTGGAATAATAAGCCACAGGTTGCAATTTATCACCATGGGATTGCAACAACACAGATGACATGAAACCAGGTTTTTCATCCACCATTCGAATAAATGGCTTGTCAGAGTTCGGTAAAGCCAATGCAGGCACAGAAGACAGGGCTGTTTTTAAATCAATGAAAGCCAGTTCTGCCTCTTCTGTCCATTGAATTTTGTCTGCAGCTGCCAAGCTCCTCCCATGTATTAAACTGGCCAAAGGCGCTTCCAGCTCAGAGTAATTCAGAATGTGAGCTCTGCAATAGCCTGTTACCCAAAAAATGGCATAATTTCTTTCTGTATGACAGGTTTTGGGATTTTCAGAACTGCTTCAATACGCTGAGGGGACAGCTTTCTGCTTTTATGTGAGAGAACATGATCAAGAAATGTCACTTCTTCCTGCAGAAACTGCATTTTAGATTTTGAAACTTTGTGACCCTTTTTATGAAGATGTTGAAGCAGTTTTAAGGTGTCTTTCCTACATTGATCCGCTGATCCTGCTGACAATAATAAATCATCAACATACTGTGTAAGGACAGTTCCAGGAGACAGAGTTAAATCAGCCAGAGAGTCCTTCAGAGCTGGGTTAAAAATAGTCGGACTCTCAGTGTAGCCCTGACAAAGACGGGTAAAACAATATGGCTTCCCATCAAATTCAAAAGCCAACCAATACTGACTGTCCTTGTACACAGGGACAGAAAAAAATGCATTTGCCAGGTCTATCACTGAAAAATATTTAGCTTCTGGTGGAATTTGTGGCAAAATCGTAGAAGGATTTGGAACTGATGGTGCGCGGGCCACAACAGACTGGTTGACAGCCTGAAGGTCCATGACAAATCTCCATTCGTCAGGTACTCCAGGGGCCCTAATTTTTTTTACAGGGAACAACGGTGTTCTCACAGGTGAATTTGGACAGGGTACAATTACCCCAGCCTTAAGGAGGGAATCAAAAACAGGACGAATCCCCTCCAAAGCTTCCTTTTCAATAAGTATTGTTTCTGACATGGTCTGTAGTTTAATTTAGGAATAATAACAACTGGCTCACAATCTGTAATAAGACCAAAACAATATTTGTGAGCAGCCCACAATGAATCAGGCAGCTTTGCAAGATCTGCATCTGCAGAAGAAGCAGTAGCTAAAAACAGATGTGAATGTGAAAACAGTTGCACTGTACGATTACAGGCAACAACAGTGGAACAATGTCTTTTGAAAGCATTTTGAGAAGGAGACACAAACACATATGGGACGTCTGTCTCCCTCCAATCTGTAGCAAGGAGACAACACCTACCAAAAAACCCCACATCCTTCATTCCATATTTTCAGACTTGGCCAATGATACATGCGGCGCTGAACCAGAAACTTAAAAGAAATGCAGCTGTTCAGAGGTCAAAGTCACAGGTAAAGCTGCTGTGTGATTATTCCAGTACATGTCAGAGAGGTGCACTCTCTCATTTGTAATTTTGTACCAACTGTCCTCATAGTCAAAATCAGGTCCATCAGATACATGTGAAGTACAATGCAGATCATCTGCATCCATTATATCACTGTCAGGTGTCACTGCATTTACTGCCAATGTGACAAAATGTTGAGGTATGGGACCAACTGGAAGCTTCCACTGATATGCATATAAGGGTTGATCTGGGGCCCAATGTACTGCAGTGTAGTTATAATCAGAGTCCTTCTGAGTGTGAACTGTCAGTCCATCAGGGTTTGAAGTAATGGCAATATTATATCAATATATCAATCTGCACATCAAATCTCTACCCATCAAATTTAAAGGACACAAAGGAGTCACCAAAAAAGAATGTTTTAACTGCACTCCTTGTGGAGTGGAACACTTTAGAGGAACAGAAAAACTTTCCCTAACTGTTTCACCCGAAGCAGAGACAGAATGAACATAACGACCACTCGAGCTTTATTTCTAGTTCGCTACAGATGGCATGGAAAGAAAGAAATTCATCCAAGACCTGCCCAGCTGTGGGCATGACTCCAACATAGAAGTTGGCTTAATCCTGGATTCTTTCGGATGCATCATCAGTGGTAACATTTTTGGGGTTCAGAACAGAAACGTTTTGCCATTTGGCAAAGAATTTGCAAAGTCTAAATCGTACTGTTGCAGAAGAATGTCTATGATATACAAATAAAACACATTTTGGGATCCTAGATCACTTCGTCTTCTGTCATCTCATCACAAAGACGTTTTCGTCCCCAGCCTCTCCCCTCAATAAACTCGGTGGAGAGTTGCAACTTCTAGCCATGTCTTTGCCTGTTTCCAGCATCTCCTCAAACAACGCATCCGTGCGCATCTCCTCAAATGCGCATGGATGTGTTGTTTGAGGAGATGCTCAAACAACACATCCATGCGCATTTCCTTGTGTGCCAAAAAACAGCTTTGCGCTACCCAAGGAGCATGCTGCATTGAGGTGGACGAGATTGCACAGCAGTGCACCTAAAATGCTTTGTGGAAGCACTCTTGTTTGACCCTTGCCTACAGCCCTGATAAACGACCAGACATTGTTCTTGCTCCATCATATGCCTGACCCCGGATAAGTTTGACATCCAGACCATGTGCATTGAGTGTATTTATGAGTACATAATAAAATGTGTCGGTGTTGCTGTTTGAAAGCTCCTCAAATTGAATAAAGCACTCAATATTGTTGCCAGTGTCAGTGATGAACCTGAGGGACAGAGAGAACTGATCTATTCTGGTAACGTCAATAGTGGAGTCAACAATGACAGAGTAAAACTTTGCTGCCTTAACTTTGTGTTGTGATGTAGTTCAGTGTCTCGCTGGCAAAGGCTGAAATTAACTCATTCTGAGACTGGTGGCTCAGGAAGGTGACACGCCCCACTGGGTTTCTCGTGTGTTCTTCTAGAAAAGGATCATATTGGGCCAGCATCTGAGGAAGGGGGACCCAATTCTGCATATCCCCAGTGCCCCCCGAAATGCCAAACCCTGACATGATAAAAACAGGGCGCTGTCAATCATATGGATTAAATAATTCCAAGAAATACACACCTTTTTGCAGCAGTCCAATCAAAATGAGTGCTGTGATGGGTTGGGATTGGAATTGGACTACCAGTTTTATAACTGACAGAACAGAAGAACCACATCTTCCATTATCCTCAAACCTAGCTCAAGTAAATTCATACCTTTTTTTGTTTGATGCTTGGAGGATAAAACACCATCAAGCTAAACAATACACATGGGTGAAAGTAAAGGATGCGACAATGAGTGGGGCCAGGTTGGACAGATTTTACAGAAATCCTGAAAAATAGACTCTCCATTTGTTTAAAATATGTCAAAATTCTAGCAGTTTATGGCAGCTATGGAGGGAAGGAAAATCTGATTTTACATCCTAAACTGGTAGGTGGGAGGTTGGAAAGGCTCAGATATGAGTCATTTGCCAAGAATACACAAGTCATTCTACAACGAGAATAAAAAAATGTTATTTGAAATACAGAAAACGAAATAAAAACAGAAAACAATCTTTTGACACATATTACTATAGATTTGTTTGACTACGCTATACAGAATAATACCTGTGCCTTTTCGTTGTGTACCATAATCCAAAGATTGTGTAAAACATTAAATAAAACATTTCAACTGGTAATCTAACTGTGCAGACACGAGACGCAAAGATTAATTCATCTAGAGGCAGAGAAAAAAAATGTTGACTATGGTTTTATGTAGGAGAAAATATCCAAACAATCTAATTTATTAAATTATGGGGAAATCCACAGCTGGTCTGTTTGCTACAGCAAAAGAACAGAAAAGTCTATATTATAGCAGACAGAAGGATGTTGGCACTTAAGTTAAAAAGCGGTTGTTTTTGCATAGTGCACATGTGCTTGCTGCATTAGACTCTTAAGTAATGCAAATTTGCCTTATTATAGCCAGTTTCCTTGTGTGTACCTAAATAATTAATGTCACATGCTCCTTAACGAATACCTTAAAGTTTATTCATCGCATATTATGTAGCCGCAATGCATTCTTGCTTGTTGCGTCTTTGAATGTAGGCTAGTGGTACATAATAAACGTATTTTGGCTGGATAAGTTACCTCCTTCATTAGGTACCAAGAGACAAGGGCTTACCTTATGCTGTCACGCTGAGCCAACACCTGTCTCCCTGAAACAGAAGTCACATAGCAACATTTTGTAACGCTGCAAGCATGCATGTTTAGGCTTTTTAAATGCTGATCAGGAATAACACAGTTCAGAGAACCCCATCCACACCTACACCCGTCTCCCTTCTGAGAACTGCAGCCAGAAGCTGTTAGTCAGTTTTACACATTTTAACATTACTTGGCACTTGCCACAGATGGATTTCTTTTAACAATCGCATAAAACTCAGAAATAGCAGGACACATCAGCACATGACTGCTCAGCTGTGGAAAGGTGCCAGACTGCATTAAATAGATGTCCATCTACACCATGTCAACATCCTTCTTCTTCCTTCACAGACCTTTGTTTCTTTTATTGCATTTATATCATGGTTTTCACAGGAGAATATAAAAAAGCACTTTGTTGAATTTCACTGAGAATAACACTTAAAAACTCAGATAAACTGACAGGTGAAGACTTTAGAGAAGTCACCGTAAAACAACCAGTAATTCATTGTTACCTCATGAAAGTATCAGCAACGTAACTGAAAGTAAATCTTCTGAATAATTATTACGTACAGACATTTTCTATTGGGTTTTAAACATTCTTGTCATATTTCAAATATGACAAAAGGTGCACATAGATTGCAAATGACTATTTACCCAAGCTTTCTGTAGGAAATGCTATGCGACTGCAGGATTTATGTAAGTGAGGTTCTGTGTAGAGTGTTAAAAACTGTTAACAACTTACTTTTTGTCTTCATTTAGTATAAATTCATATTAGTTGATCCCAGAGAGTGAAGCTAACCATTAGTCTGACAGTGGCCTATAACAAATCTGAGTTCTTGCATCATAAAACAACTCCAGTCTCCATAATTCCAGTGGTTTATGTCAAGGTTATTTTAAGACCCTTTAAACTGTCCTCATGTTTGCGTTGGGTGGTTATTTCTGCGGAAACATATTTAAAACACATAGTGGCAATGGGACATGTAGAGCATTTCTGGTCAAAGTAACTGTCTAATAGAAAACTTAAAGCAGTGTAAACCTCTTTAAAATAGTGCTCACGATTGTAATATATTTGCTTTCAACACTGCTTTAAGTGCATATCACATAATTATTCTGATGTATTACAAAAGTACTCATAGATAACTGACAGGTAGGCAGGTTTTTAGGAGCTTTACAAAAACTTTAAATGAATCTCAACACACTTGGGCAACTTTCTACTGAGCTGTTGAAATTTTAGATATTAAAACAAATTATTTGATAATTTTAGATTAAGAATGATGTATTTACTTAGGGAAACATAACATTTGAATGTTAAAAACAAAAACTGAATTTAAAAATTGAAAAAAGTAAAAAAAATAATGAAGGCATTGAAGGCATTTTTTACACTAGGTTGCATTATACAGTATTATATCTGTATCTGGGTTTCTATAACTTTTATCTCAGTTGTTTTAACAGTACAAGCTCTTGTTGCACTGGCGGTTCAGTATATCTCCTAATTAATTTGTTATTCATGTGTAAAGAAAGGCACTTTAGTTGTTGAGGCATAAAAATATAATTAGGTTTGAGTATAACTGCTTTGAACCTTTTAAAAGAGCTGTGGTTTTAAAAATGCAAAACCATCCCTTTAATGTTGTTTTAACTGAATCATGGTATCATGGATATGAGGTGAAAGAACCAGTCAGTTTAGGATGCTATCATAATGTTAGCTGCAGCACTGTGCTTACTTAAACTGAAAATTTTATTTTAGGTAGAATTTTGTCTTAAACAGCAGATTTTATACATAAGTAATTATGAAATCTTCCTGGCATTTTTACAGGGGGAATAAATTATTGTGTTATTGTCACTGAAAAGTTGCTCTTACGTTTTTAACAATAGTTTGAATATACCTAGGTGGACGTATTGGATGTTATTTTGCTTAACTACATTAATTCTGTACATCATGGCAAAAGATACTTATTTCTTCAGATTACGCCAGACCCTCAGAGGCAGGAGCATAGGTGTCCAGCTGACAGCGCCGTCTACACCTAGCAGAGGAGGAAGCAGCAGGAGACGCCGGGATTAGTGTTAGTAGAGACGGAGAGAAACCATCTTGCCACAGACCACACCCCAGCGGCGGGAGCGTCCTTAAGGTGCGCTCCATCTTCTTAAGTAACAGTTGCTAACAGTCTTTATTTTGTTCTCATAAAGTTTATTTGCCCTCTCCAACTGCTGCTAGATCCACCTGTAGAGTTTGCAGGAGTGCTGAGCTCGACTGTCTGCTTGGCCCTAGAGTTGGCTGGAAACATCTGTCAATTTAAGTACAGTTGAATGACCAAAATGCAGACAGGAACTTGGGGGTCGCATGGGGAGTTGAAAGATTTAATAAATAAAACCAAAAACCTACAAAGAAAACACGAAACTGGCAGGTGGTAAAATCCGGAGCAAAACAACTGAGGCAATGGTACATGAGACATGGAGCAGAGTACAGGAGATTCCAGCAAAGAACCATACAGTTTAAACACTGGGTGCAGTTTTCTTAAAGTTACCTATGTCTCATTATAGGAACATAGAAAACATGTAATTTATGTAAAATATGTAATTTACTGCTACACGCACACAAGATTAGATTTCTTTACACCCACTGAACACAATGCTGTATTCAGTTAAGGCTGCTCAAGGCCAGCACATAAATTTACTGGTAACAAGAAAGGAATGTGTTCTGCCATCTGACACAAGGCAGAGCCAAGTATATAAGGATATGTTCTTTGTTCGGGGTTCCACCTTCTTCATCCACAAGAGGAGCAGGATTGGGCCCCGGTACCGAGTGTTGTATTATTTTTCCGCTTTTCCACATAAGTATCTCAAATTTTTTAGAGTAGTAGTGTGTCAATTATGGTTTAAGATTTTTTTTGCGGCACTAGTGGCTTTTATGTTTCCCAGTATTTTATTTGACAGTAGTTAGACAGGAAATGGGAGCGGAGAGAGAAGGGAAGACATGTGGCAAATGTCACTGTGGTCGACCCACAGAGGACTAAAGCCTCTGTGGGTCGTGCGCTTAACCCCCTACACCACTAGCACTGCGCTCGTCATTTATAGTTTAAACAGTAAATGGAATCTCTATGCCTGGCATAAAAGGAGTCGTGTAACCACAGCGGAACGGTTACATGGGAGAGAATGAGGAGAAGGCATGACAAGTGTCACATTATGCTAAGGTTGTGTTAGACCCATGTGCAGAGCAAAGCTGAGAATCATAATGGTGAGTAGAAAATGGTTTTAATAATAAATCTTTAAGCCAGGCTTACAAAAATTACGATGATGATGATGATGATGATGATGATGATGATGATGAACAAGCAAGTACATAGATCTGAGCAGGAAACCACACTAGGAAATGGGCAGGTAGACATCAGGTGGAACCAGTGACCAACAATGAAAACCAGAGAAGATAAATACTGAGGAAAGTGGAGTATGGACCAATCAACTGAGGAGGCTAATCAGGGAGAGAATCAGGAGCAGCTGGTAGAGAAGAAATGCAGGAGAACTCAGGGAGAGTGACTTATTAACACAGATGAGCATGAAGAGCAGTGGGGTAACAGAAAAACATTTAAATGAACTGAAGCGAGAAAACACTGAGACTAACTAAAGAACATTAACAAGGGGGACAAGATCAGTAAGGAAATAAAAACTGGCACACATCTAACCAGGGAAGTAACAAACACCTAAACAACAGATTAATCTAATGAACTGAAATAAAGCAAGTACAGAACATGGCAGGGAAGAGAAATAAACAGAACTCAAATCCCTAAACCCCAAACACAGGCAGATCATGACAACAAGTGGATGAGGGTAATCAGGAGGGAATGAGTAGCAGCTGAGACTAATGAAGAGTAAGCTGAGGGAGACAAGTAAATGAGCCACAGCAGACAGACAGAGGGAGGAAATCTAGCAAAATATTAATACAAAAATGTACATAAAGACTAAAGTAAACCAGGAGGTAAAACTTAAACTGAGAAAGATACCTTACAACAGACACAGGGAACTGAACTGAAGAATACAAAATAACCTAATAACATCAAGGAAATGCCTGGAGATAGTGACAGAAATAGGCTGCAACACAAACATTTCAGACAACAGTATACTTTAAAAATATATTTTACTTTAGATTTGAACATATTTATAACCATTTATCTCCATATAACTACAAACAAATTGATTTACAATGGCTTAATTAATGGGTACAAAGTGGTGTATGGCTATGAACTGAAAGAAGGAAGGGACGAAAAGGCAATTGGTAGGTCTAAAATGGAAGTTTTTCTGTGTTTTTCCTTCTGTTCTTTTTCTTTGCTTTTAAGTAGACATACATTTCATAAAACTGAAAGGACAAAAATAGACTTTAATGAAAACACTTTCCTACATCTGGAATGTTATTTGTAATGTTTACAAAATTATGAAAATAGATATTACAACAAACAAAGAATTGGTATGGTGTAAACTGCTTTAAAAACACCATTACTATTGGATATCAACATCTCCTCTGTGGAGTCTAATTTTCTTCATTTTCAGCTCAAAATGATGGATAACTAATTACTGCCTTGTGCTGCCCCTCTGGATTGAAGCTTGTCGACAGCAAGGTGACTCCAGCTATTCAGTCCTGTTGTGTATGATAATGTCATGGTAATTTTTGCACATGCTGCTATGCTGTTAATATATTCAAGCCTGGAACATATCCAAAAATGTGTAAGTCCTGGTGACAAACAGGCCCAGAAGTGGAAAAAACAAAAACAAAGCTGTCAGGTTTTATCAGCGATCCAGATTGCAGTGAGATTATAATCAGCAGTATGGCAACAATTATATCAATTATTCCTCAAACAATGTTTATTTTAGTTTTGGAAGGATACGTGTAAAACTAAAATGTTGATTAGGTTCTACAACATCTAAATAGTTATTTTGTCATGGTTTCAATACAAAGCTGTCACTCACAGGTCACAACATTAAAACCTATGAAAAGGACCCGTGTCCTTCTATTGTACGTCTAAAACCAGCTTAACTGTTTATGAAACATGAGGGTGAAAATACTATCAAACTAAAAAGCTATTTAGTTGTTGCACAAAAAATGACTTTTTTTCTTTTTTTATTCCTATCAGTTGTATTCAGATCGGTTGAATTGTAAGCTTTGAAAACTGGGTTAAATATGACCAGATTTGGGATACTTTGCTAACCCAGTCCTGGATTAAACAAGGACACAACAGGATTGGGTTAAGGGTTTAACTCAGCAGCCTGGGTTAGGTATTTACCCCAAAAATACTTACAGTGTCTAATGTTAAAACAAAAGAACAACCCACAATATATTCCTTCAGCTTCATCTTCTTCTATAATAACAAACCTTACCAGGCAGGTACTATAGCTGACTGAGAGCGGTTTGGCTATTAGTTCTTGGTAATGTAAGGCTTTGATGAAGCTGCCAAGCCATGGAAACCTTTTTCACTAAGCTCTCTATGCTCTGATCTATATCTCATCTCAAGTTTGGACTTCTGTAGATATTGGCTATGCAAAAAGTTGGTGACCTCTTGACAATATCTGTATTTGCTGACCCTTACTATTTCTTAAACTAGACCAGATTGCATTGTCAGCTAGTACTATTTACCATACATTGCAGCACTATTCAAAGTAAGTAACTACAGAAAGGTTTTAGCAAATCAGAATCAGAATCAGCTTTACTGCCAAGTTTGTACATACAAACAAGGAATTTGACTCCGGTACACTTATATATATATATATATATATATATATATATATATATATATATATATATATATATATACACTTTATAAGATTATATGATTGTTGTCTTTACTTTTTATCCAAAGCTTTAAGCATTATTAAACTAAAGTCATTCATTTTAACTTAAATGTTAACTGAACAATAATCCAAGGCCTGGCGTTCTCAAACAGCAAGCCCTGCGCGCATACAGAATAAACACAGACAACTGCTCTCCAAAGTACAAGGCTTTATTAACAAAATACTCACACTTCCTGTTAAAATACTTTAGTCAACAAACTCTTTAACTAGGCTACTAACATTCAACTGAGCCAAATAAAACTACGTAAACATTAAAGAAGAAGGAAAACTAATAAACTACAAAAAGTAAACAAAAGAATAAAATTAAATCCAATAACCAATACATCTATGCAGTGAAATCACAGTTCAGTGTGAACATGTACGTTAAAGACCAAAGGTCAAGGTCAAATTAGCTTTAAAACTAACAACAGTGTGTCCAAACATCTAGTTTACAATGCATACCAGAAGGGAAATAAAACATAAATAATAAATTTAGTAATAAATTATTAATAAAATAATGTTTAAAAATAATTTGCTGAATTAGAGATCATAGCCTTTTGGACAATAGATTCTTAATGTTGTGTCAACTAGCCATCACAGGGTGAGCCTACTAAAAGGGGAATGAATTGTAGGAGGTTTGATGAGCTATTTGGGTGCCTAGCGGCATTTCTTCTCCACCATGCACCCAACGCACACTTGTCATTGCGGTGCTGAGGGTGGCTGTGATGCTGCGCATCCTTGGGACTGCCTGCTAGGAGCAGCTCGGTATTTCAGCTTGGTGTCAAATATAAAACAGTTCAATGTGATAACTTCTTCAAATACACTTCTGAAAGGATTGTCAAAATTTCCCATAAACACACTCCGAAATCTTGTTGAAGGTCTTCCCAGAAGAGGTGAAGCTGTTATACAGTGAGGAGAACAAGTATTTGATACACTGCCAATTTTGTAGGTTTTCCCACTTGCAAAGCATGTAGAAGTTTTTGAGAATTAAAATCATTTAGTTTCATACTATGTGTTCAGTTTGCAAGTGTATGTATAAAACTGGAATATATCATGTATTGTAAACCTAGGACCGCAGGGAGAGAGAGGTCAAAGCAGGGTTCAGGCTGGAAGAAGGTCAGGATGCTCGCCAGCAGTTGTAAGCAGTAAATGCTGGCTGTATGGGCAGTAAAGCAGTAAATGCCGGCTGTTGGGCATGGTATAGATAATAAAGTACTCCCATGGGGGTTGGCTAATTTACAGCGGCGACACAGACTTCGTGAATAATTCCTGCAGGGGAGGTTTCAGCAGTCAGCTTTGAAGTTTGTTGAGGGTATAAAAACCTTTAATACTTATACTGAGACAGACCACTCGGTGAATACAGCCAAGCTTTGCTGATCCGAGTCTCTCCCTAAGGCCTTAGGTATTCTTTCTTCTTTTGTATTATACTTTTGTATTCAATTATGCATTGGAAATCATTGGACGTATTTACCAAATTAAACTTATGTAATCTGAATTTCCTGCTCTTCATCTGTTCTTTCTCACGACATCCGGACTGGGTGAGGTTGAGGCGGTTTGTTATTAGTGGTGAAATTATTTTACCTCAACAATGTCTTTAATTTTTATCATAGATACTCTTCAACTGTGAGAAATGGAATCTAAAACAAAAATCCATAAAATCACATTGTGTGATTTTTAAGTAATTAATTAGCATTTTATTGCATGACATAAGTATTTGATACATCAGAAAAACTAAATTTAATACTTGGTACAGAAACCTTTGTTTGCAATTCCAGATATCAGATGTTTCCTGTAGTTCTTGACAAGGTTTGCACATACTGCAGCTGGGATTTTGGACCACTCCTCCATACAGATCTTCTCCAGATCCTTCAGGTTTCAGGGCTGTCACTGGGCAATACAGACCTTCAGGTCCCTCCTCAGATTTTGGATTGGGTTCAGGTCTGGAAACTGGCTGGAGACCAGGAAGGAGGTTGCTGGCTACGATCTCCTGATACATGGCCCCATGCAGTTTCAATGAAGTCTCATTAGGTTGTTTTATAGTTACAATTGTCTGTAAAGCATGCTGAGACTCCTTCTTCTCTTTTCTTTAACCCAACAAACAAGATCACAGTTTTTTACCCGGTGTTTGGAAACATTGAGATTAAAACTATAAGCCAGCAGCCATTGTGTGCAAGCAACATTCAGGTGAATTTGTCTTAACTGTCTTTAACATTGAGGAAAAGTTATTAGTCACTGATTATTGCAGTATTCATTGTCAAATGATGTAGTTTCAGTTGCTAAACGTGAAGGAGTGTTTTATGCTCTTAGATTTTCTTTAGATATATAACAGTCTGTCAGCCTAAGAATGCAATTAAAACTGAATCTGCTGCATAGTAATAACTGTCTCTTTCTTAATTCATTTTATTTTTGCATTTTAAATCATTTGTTACTCCTATCTTATAAAGGCCATCACATTTTGTAATTTCTAAATTAGACTTTGTGAATAGAGCACTGAATTAAATTGGATGCATCTTACCTAGTTGGACTTTTTAGTTTTTATTGGTTTTGAAATGTAAATTGTAGAATATGTCATTTACTATTTCTGGCAGTTAAATAATCTAGACTTTTTTTCTCCTGGAATGAAATACAGATTTGTCTTCTAATTTTAGCTTTAATAAAAATGTGAAGGTAGTTGCTGTGGTTACCGGTTATGCTCTGAAATGGAACAGTGTTTACCTAACAAATAATAACAATAATAATCTTGATGTATATAACATGTACTGCAGGGATGGTTACGATGTCACTTTATTAACTCTGGCTTAGTGTTTTCATGAAAATGAGTTTCTCACTTGTTTGACAAATGTTCTTCCTACAGCATCACCATTAGTTACCCAACTTGTTGCATGTAATACTGATTGAAGTGTTTTATGCTGAGTGTTTGATTTGCTGTGCAAGGTGAATGTTAATGTTTTTGTCTGGCTGAGCACAAATCAGCCAGGAGTTAGAAGTTGGACTTTTAAAGTTTTTTCCATTCAAAGCAGCTGCGGTCTGGGCCTCGCCGTACCACTCCTTTGTTCCAGTTTTATTACTGGAGTTTTTCTACCGAGTTTTGTTCGAGATTTGGAGCAATCAGCTGCTAGTGGCTAAGGGTGCGTCCTCACCGTTCTACCAGCTAATCGTCGAAAATCAAACATCAGCACACTAGGAGAGCTTCGCTTTCCAAGTTAACCCAAATTGCACATTTTGTCCATAAAACTGCTGGTTTGATCTTTATAGACACTCAATGTGCATATATTTTTCTTTTATTATCATTGTAAGGTAGTCATTTTTATTCCCTTTGTGTAGAATAGTGCTTTTTAGTTAGGTTAAGGTTACTGAATCAGAATAGCAAAGAGTATCGGGGCTGTTGATTAAATAAATGTTCACGTAGATAAAGAGAAAGCGTTTGTGTTTATTTCTTGCAAGTTTATTTTGTGAGTGATTTATCTGTCAAAATAAGGTCAAAGTTCCCCCACCTTTGGTGAAGCGGCCAGAACAGCGACTTCCTTCTCACAAAGGCAAAATCCTTGCACCAGCCTTTTATTTACAACTCACATTCCTACAAACAAAAAGCGGGAATTGGTTCAGCCAATTCGTACAGAGATTTAAACCTAAAAGAGTAGTCATTCCCATATATGGTATAAACATGTCATGTCCAGAGAGTGATCCACTCCAGACTGCATTTCTTAACCTTCCACAAACACTTTTTCACACTAAAAAAGCAATCATAGGAATTATCTTCACTATAGTAGAACATGATTTAAATTAAACAATGATTATTTATATAAATTTTTCCAACAATGGCCTTGAGACATAGCGCATGTTTGTTTGCTTGTATGAGTCATTTATAAAGATGTTTTGATGCATAACCTTTGCAAGCAAGCAAAAATCTATCTCGGATGCAGGTATATGGATTAATGTAGGAGGGCTTTTTACACAATGGACTTCACAGTGCCCAGCATTTACCAACACAGGCATCTGCTCCGCTCATTTAAAACATTTCTATAGCTTAATTAAGGAACATGGAAGGGAAGGGAAGGGCAGGAAATTAATCTACCAGTTCTTTCTTCAGTAAAAAAAAAAAAAAAAACATGGCAGCTAGAATCTGCACATGGACAGAGCAAAAGTAAACACAAGATAGATATTTTCCTAGTAGATTCTACTACACTTAATAGTTTAATACAAATATTTTAATTTAATGGCTCTTTGAGAAGGTCAGTCACTGTCTAAAATATGACAATGTGCATACTAGCTTGTTTGATTCCTGGTTTTCAATCAGCATGGGCTCATTTTTCATTTCTTACTCTACTACTGGTTAAGTGTGGCTGTAGTACTGTATAAACATTTTTGTACCCTTACAGATAACAAATTTTAACATCAAATATAACCAGAGTAAATGCAAAAGTTTTATTTTTTTACAGGAAACAAGCTGCTTGAACCGTCCTGGCCCCAAAATGAATTAGCTGTGATTAACATCTTTTGGAGAGCTGAGTTCAATTTAATTTACCACATCCAGTCATGAGTACTGCCCAACCTGTAGAATCATGAACTCACTTTAAATAGAAACTGTATACAAAACAAAGAATGCTGAAAGTTATTTTTGTGCCTTCTGTTTCCATTGCACAGAAAGGCCACAGACCACTTATTTAAATAAGCCTATGGGGATGTTGTGAAGAAAACTGCAGTACACCTCCAGAGTATAGCCAATTCAGAACTCCTTAAACCCTTTAAAATAATATTTCTTGTTCCAACTAACAAATGATACTAGATAATGAGCAGCTTTAGGGTTATACAGAGCTCTGTGCATTAAACTATGAAAAATGGAAAACAATAAAGAGTTCACACCCCACTAAGTCAGGTTTACGTTAAAAGCCATCTTAGGGAAATGCGAATTTTTTATGTTCAAAGAAAAGTGAAAGAGCTCTCATTGATCATCAAGGGGTATTCTATTAAAATATTTTTCTAACAGAACTGTGGTGAAACAATTTATAATTAGTGACTACATTACATAAAAAGTTTTTTATATTCTGCTACTTGCAGTTATTCACCACATACCGCTTTATATTCCATTTCAGCCGCCACAAACATGTAACAGGTAGCGGGAATTCCCAGAGTGCCTTGCCCAGGTCAGGCTGTGTTTACAGGGGTTAGCTTAGCCGTCATTAGCAGCCAGACTGGTGTGTATTAAGCAAAGATCTGCTGCTTCGACAACTCCAGAATCACATTTCAAAGTAGGCTCATTCTTGATGAACTGACTGCACCGATGAAGTTTTCAGGTCTCTTTCTCATTATTAAAAAAAACAAAACAAAAAGAAAACATCAATGGAAAAAAGTAGACAACTTTTCCAGAAGTTGCCAGCATAACAAAATTACTCCAAAGTGCACCCAGAATCAGTGGCGGACTTAGCCATTTTAGGGCCCCAGGCGAAAGAGGCCCGCCCCCAAATCTGCCGTAATGTGCCAGTAGGCCCTGAAGGTGAAAGATTCTGTAGGGCTGCCACTATTTTCCTTCTGGAATATTGTGAACCAGACAGTAGCAAATTCCTACTTAATTAAGACACAAATACTCATTAAAAGATGCTGTACTTTGTAATTTTACTAAATTATGTGATCACAAATATTTGTCTGCTAAGACTTCAATAAAAGAATTTGTGTCTTCTGGCTATTTCTTTTACTGACGAGAGAATCACATGAGGGCCTAACAGGTTAATTGCAACACATATGGAATAGTGTCATATACTAATCATTCATCCTGGTCTTCTCTGGGCCCCCTATTTGTGTCTCCTTTTTTATGCCTCTTTCCCTGGAATATTTATGTACTCTTGTTTTCTTTTATGTTATAAAAACTAAAATATCCTTTATTGTCCCTTTTAGTAAAAAAAATTTGGCTGTGCCAGCAGCAAGGTAAAAATGCAGATAGAAGCAAACGGATAAGGCAAAAACTATGAAAATCGAAAGCAAAGTCAAAAAGTTAGAATAGACTGTGCAGCTAAGGAAAAACCCACATCACAAGAAAAGAAGTACTGTGCAATTATTATTTGTTGTCCCTTCTTTCGTCTTCCTCTATTGCATCTCTTATTCTTCTTTCAGATAGATGTTGATTCTACTTTATTTTATTGGTATTAGTGTTCAGTATTTATCTATTCAGCTTTAATCATTGTGTCACTTTATTATATCTTGCTGGAACAGTTGATACCACTAGTTTAATCTAACCTGCTGTTATTTCAGCTATTAACTTTGTTCTCTCTCTTTTCTCTTCCTAGAAGCTACACCTGACTTGACACCATGTGTTTAACCGTATTTTTCTCCTAGACAAAGCTACTGACTGAGCTTTTACTGTGACTGTAACTGTTTTAATCTGTTTCTTCTTCCTAGATAAAACGCTAAAAGAGCATTTTAACATTTACTTTTCCTTCCCATAGAAAGGACTCCTCGCCAGTGACTGTCCACTGTCGCTACATGCTCATCCAGGAGGAGTGACTGCTCGAAGCAAAACGGTGGGTTTCCTTAGAATAACTTTTTAACCAATTTGAGTAAATAACTAAATCTGACTGCACTGTTCGATAGTTAGGATTAATTGGAATATATGTACCTGACTTGAAATCTGTATGATTCGACTGAATTGACTTAACCCATTTTAAAGTTACCCACCTTTCACACAATGCAACAGGAAACAACACTCGCCAATAATTTTTACCTCTGCCTTCCTCCCTCCCTGTTGGATGGAGTAAGGGGGAGTCAGGTTTAGCCTAAACTGGCTAAGTTATGGTTGAGGTGCAAAAACACCCTGCATTTCTACTACCTGTGCGACCCCTTTTCTTTTCCAGTGGTTATAATCACTCTGACCGAGAGAGGTGCCCCCAATTCTTGTGGTTTTTAGTATAACAATGACCACCAGTGGGCTCTACATGGACAAACTTCATCAGTTTATTATGTTACTTAGCACTCTTAGACATAGCCCATTCTAAAATGGTCAAACTCGTAACACTCAGTAGTTTATTCTAACCTCCCCAACAACCCCACACCATTCCAAACCCTTTATGGAGTGCCTTGAGTCGGCATGTGTTGTGAATTGGCGCTATATAAATAAAACTGAATTGAACTGAATTAATCCCATAGGCTTTGGCCTCTGTAAACGTTTCTATTAGTCCTCCATGTCCATTGTTTCCCTGACCTCATGCTCAACGCCAATGAGAGTAGGTGAAGACAGTCTCTCCTGTAATGTAACACGATGGATCTCAGGTATGTTTTGAGTCATTTAAACACTGATAAGCTTCTTTGACAGGGAGGGAGAGTAGCATGTTTTATACAAGTCCAGCACATTCTGCTGATATAAATAATCTAACATCTCAAAGGGTGATGAGCTTTATGGGGGGGCGGATATAGAAGAAATAAACATAGTACTATAGTTTGTCTCAGCTGTATTCACTTTGCTGTCAATGTTGGTCCGTTTACCCAGAATTTATGTAGAAAGTATTTCCTAAAACTCTTAAATCCATGTGGACTATACTGTAACAACAAACATCAATCATACCTCTTTATGTGAATCCTTCTCTTGTCTTTTTGTTCCTCAGCACTCACTTGTTCTTCCTTTATCCAGTCAATTCCTTGTCCACACTTGCAACGGGCCAATGCCCATCAGTATTATAGTCAGTTGACGCTGTTGTCGGAACATTGAAAATGTCAGTTTTTTCTGTTTTTCCGTTCCGCTTTGACAAACCCGCTTTGTCTTTCTCCTGTCTGTTCCTGCCTCTCCCTCAAGCACACTGCACTTCCTGGATTTTTTATGTGACGAAAACGGAATAGCCCCTTTTGGTATGTTTATATTCTGTTTGGGTCATATTTTTCAGTCCGTTTCATTTTCCCTATCATCTGTTACATTTTTCCAACTGTCACGCCACAGTATTTGCTGCGGAACAGTTAAATAGGGTCATAGACTTCTAGTTTGTCTACCCGCCATATTTATTTGTCGCTGCAATTTTGTTGTCCAAACCCATGTATGCCGAAGCTGAAAGAGGATAAGCTCGGTTCAGTTGTGGGTGTATTACCCACACAATTCATTACACCATCCCCCAGCATCAGAACATTTTCGAAGTGCCTGGTTAAATTTAATTTTTTATGTAAATCTACCCACATCAGTGGGGAAATTCCTATTTCCCCCACTTCAAGGACAAGTGCCTTCAGGAACCTCCACCACTATCAAGAAGAATTTGCCGAAAGACTTCATCTCATTAAGGGGTCATTTCCTTCTGTCTATGGAAATGATGTACACAAATAACGCTAAAATGATAAAAAACTTTTTTTAGACATGAATTTATTGTGTTGATATGACATCCTAGCTTGTGTTTTGATAGCAGTAGCATCGTGCATTTTGCATTGTTTTTGCCGTTTTTGTCTTGTTTCTGCGGCGCTAGATAATTGTTATAAAACTACAAAAATGGCCGAATGGGTCAAAGTGGAGCGTTCTTTGACCTGGTGGGAGGCAGGGATATGCAGAGGGAATTAAGCGGGGGTGTGGTCAGGAGGTGTGTCAGCTAGTTTAATGCGACATATTGAAACATAGACTGTGAGCAGAGCGACGCATGTACTTTCACCACTTCTTTTGAGGTGGAGGATCCCCCCCCCCATTATCGGAGGTTAAGAGATCCTTTACGGAGCCCAGCAGGCCTGAGCCTCGTCAGTTTAAGCTGCTGGCTCAAGGCGCTGACTCAACAATGCCTGCAGCTGGTGTCATGCCAAGGCATTTATCCCCAACAGAATTTGTATCTCTTGCAACGGGGGCGCGCATTCGGCAGGAATGTTATGGACATTTTAGTGCCTTGCTTGATTTGCTCCTTGATACTCTACAGGAACTGACAAAAGTATTAGAACCCCTCTGTGTTATTCTATTCTTCTCTGTTTAGTCTTAGAGTAATGGTTTTTCTCAGCCTTCTAAATTGCAGCTGTGTGAGATAATATGTATGCCACACTGTTAAGGTTATGTCAGGACAACAGGTCTCATGAGAGTCACCTTGAAAAATGTTGTAGCTTATAGGAGAAATTTTACTTTGTCTAGGCAGAATGATTTGATAGCACTTACTGAGCACATCTCCAATGCTGTAAAAAATCTTCTCGCTTGCAAGATTCCAATAAAGCTGATTCTGAGTGACAAAAATCAGTCTCTGGATGCAAAATTTTTCTTCAACAATTGGGTCACGAACAGGATTCCTTGGGGACTGATTAACTCTGGGGACATCGACGAAGAAGGGCCAGGCGCCAGCCTTGGGGAAAAGAGATTCCTTTCCCTTTACCCCGCTTGGGTTACCCGGGGAAAGGAGGACTTCTGCGTCGAGGTTCCCCCGGGAGACTCAGCACTGGAATCCAGAAAGAAACCTGAATTTTTTTCCCAAAGAGATGGTGAGATCTTGAATCAGCACAAATAATTATTATCATTAGATTATATTAAGAAAACAAAAAAAAAATTATAACCAAAAGGGCCTATAAATTAAATTGCAAAAAATAGAGAAAAATCATAAAAGGGGTTTTTAAAAGGACTTCTTAAATTTTTAACTAAAAGGGTAAAACCTAACAGTTTTCTACTTGGGGACAAAGGGGATCTGGGATTTTTCCCCCCTTTTGGACCAGGAGCGTGGTGTACGGACCTCGCTGGGGCGGTTGTATGCCACGTGCGCAGGGGGGGAACAGTAATTCACCAGTAGAGACCCCTTCTGTATGGTTGAGTGAGGCCCCTCCCCAAACCCCCAGTAAGTTAGGAGGAAAGGCGATTAGGGTCCCATAAAGCTCAAAACTCTTGTGGAGACGTCTGCAGGTTTTAAAAGGGTATTTCCCCTTTTTACCAGTAAGAAAAAGGGTGTGGCGGGGCTGTCAAGTATGGGACAGCAGTTCAGTTTTAAGGGATTACCTCCCCCCAGGGAGAAACGTTTGATTCCATGGTAAAAAATATGGTTTTCCAAAAAGCACTGAAGGCATAAACAAAGGTTAAAGAATTTAACTTTCTTGCAGGGGGTTTTATACAATTTTTACAGTTTTACAGAGGGTTGAAGAAGCTATGAAAAAAAAGGGAGGAAAAATTAGAGGGACAAAAGAAAATATATAAAAAAAGATTACCAGGCTATGAAAAAATATAATGCATGCTTAAAATGTTGGAAAGAGGAAGCTGAGCGACGCCAAAAAAAAAAAAACTCTAAATTAAAACCCAGGAATCAGGATGACAGTAAAGACATGGGCGGGGGGGGGGGCGACAAAAAAAGCTCTATCTCTGTAACTGTTCTTACCAACTTTGGTCCTAATCTGATGACAAAAATACACAAAAAAACCCCCACCCCCTTATAATCCACCCTGTAAAGTCTGAAACTTCAAATTAATTTTCTCTTGTTTCCACTCTCTATACCCTGATATACGAGCTTTGACGACTCTGGTGGCTGTGGGGGACCACGATTTTGGACTCATATGTTTACCGCCCCATCAGAAAAGAAGGGCAGCCTGACAGCTCCTCCTCTGCCAGCAGCGACCCCCAGACCTCCAGCTGCAGAATCAGCCAATCTGCAGGCCTCACAGCAACAGCAGTCACTGAAGGTGGAAGACAGCTCTAACACCAAATCTGCAAAGCTGCACAGCTCCTCAGATCCCCCTATTCACTGCCAGGTCCGAGCTTCACCCCCCGTCTTCTCATACCAGACAGAAGGCTCAGGGAAAACACTCTCACTGCACCTATGGTGGGAAATGGGTCCAAAATGGACCTGACCTGTTTTTCCGGTCCTGCACTTCTCATTACATCGAGGAGTGTGCAAAACTTCTCCCTGACTTATCTCAGTCAGGTGAATTTTTTTTCCACCAATTTCTCAATTTTTGAAAGGAATATCGTCCTACTGTGCTGAAATACGCAGAATCCTGACACTAAAATAACTGCGTCTGACATTGCAAAAATCCATAACAAGCTCCCTTTCCAAACCTACGTCTGAAACATGAGGATTGGGATAATGATTCAAATGTGGAGTACAGGAATGCTGTTGATGTCCTGATGGTTGCCATAAAGAAAAAGTTTCCCAGAAAGATCAATATGACTAACATTTATGCCTGCAAGCAGAAAGGTGATGAAGATACTAACGATTTCATCAGCAGAGTGATCGAAGCAGTGACCTGATCATCCTCGTCTTGCTGATGTTCGCAGACATGCCAAACATGCTCAACTCATGTTTGAAGAACGGCAGCAGAGTAAAAAAGAAGCATCTGACAAAGAACTGCATCTAGCCATGATTACGATGTACCAAAATGTCGGAAGGAATAGAGAGGGGGGATATCTACGAAAGCGAGGCCCACGGAGAGGTCCGGGAAGACCTCTCCGTGGTCTTTTTTTTTATGATCCAGATACCTATTTCAAGTGTGGCAGAAAGGGACATTGGAGGGAGCAATGCCCCTACCCAGCTGAGGCCGCATCTTACCAAGCTGATTGACTAGCCGAGGCAGAGGAGGGCAAGCGCAACCCACCACAGTGTCAGCCGTCTCGTCAAAGCGGTACCACACCACACATCTCTAACACACTCCCAACTGCTCCACACTCTTTTCCTACCTATCCTATTTCTCAGTTAGACACACACACAAACACAAATATACATACAGATGCTCAATCCACTTTTCCTTCTCTTCCTGTTTCATGCAATGAAAAGCTGCTTTGCAATGACTTTGATGACTTGACTAAAGTGCAACATGCTATTGCTTTTTTTGGAAAAGAAGTTTGAGAAAAAAATATATACCAATTATGCTCATTTTACCTCAGAGGCATATAAAGCTTTCCCCCAATGTTTGATCTTATTGTCTCAGGAAAGAAAATAATTTATGGTAGCCCAAGGAGCAACTTCTTCTGTTGTTAAGGCAGAGGAATTTTTCAGCACCCCAAAACTCAGCGGAAATCATGTTTTTTCTATGTCAGCATCAGGGCAAAGACAAGGGAACATGTTACAAAGCCCATGGCTTGTGTAACACCGGGGGTTTTTTTTACAAACACTGTTCCTCTTATCATCATTGTGTCCTGTAAATTTAGGGGTAGAGATTTGATGTGCAAGTTAGGGATTTTTTAATGTCCACCCCAGAGAGGGGTAAGGGTCTCTGCTCAGGCGAACACAGTGTTTACTGCAGTACAGTTCAGTCCAAAAGCATTAAGTTATTTTATGAGTGAAAAGTGAAAAAAATTCATTGTGTTCAAAACAGCTGTTGGGGGAGATTAGATCCGTTGTAAAATTCTCCTGTGATTTTATGCAAGCTGTTGATTTAAACTGTATTGCTCATATGTCGTTGGATTCTGACAAAGATGAGAAAAGCTTGGTTTTCATTTCTTGTGAAAAACTAACCACGTCTATGCTGTATTGGAATGCTATTACAGCAGCGCTTGCTGTTTGTCTGAACTCACACCAGCTGCAGTTATTCAAAAAAAGAGGACACTGTCCCACACGTCGTTTGGGAAAAATCTGTAACACACTAGTGGACAGATGTGAATTTTTTGTGTTGCAGTGTGAAAAAGTATCTGATTGGGCGTGGTACCAAAAATTCTGATCTTAGGTTTTCTAAGAGACTTTCTGCATTTTAAAAGACCTTTTCTTAGCACACTGCACTGCCCCAAAGAAGTGTTCAGTTGATCCCAGAAAATTATCTGTTTCCCAAAATGGCTCATTTGTTGAAATTGACGCCACTTCACATCCATTGTTGGTCCAGGTGCCTCCTGGCCTGTGGGCAAAAAGTAATTAATGTGGGACTCATAAAAGATTTTTGAACCTGTTGTTGTGACTCCAAAGTCCAACTACAGGCCATGTGTGAAACAATACCCCAAAAAAAAGCCATTGCAGGAATCAAACTTTTGAATTGCTTCTGAAAAAAAGGAAATTTTTTTTCTTGTGAAAGTTCTCCTGTAAGAACTCCTCTTTTTCCTGTTAAAAAGATCAGGAGTAAAGGAGAACCTGTTGAATGGAGGTTTTTGGCAAGATTTACAAGCTATAAATGCTTCATAAAAGCTCGTTTTTTCTGTTGTTGATCTTTCAAATGGTTTTTTTGTGTACCTTTGATAAGCAGAGCCAAATTTTTGGTTTGCTTTTGAGTTTGAAAAAACCTTACACTTTCACTCGTCTGTGTCAAGGTTATTGTGAAAGTCCGACTAAAAATTTATAATGCTGCATTGAAAGCTAGTCTTGAGTCATTGGGGTTTGACCTCAGGCTCTGCTTTATTGCAGTATGTTGATGATCTTCTCTTTTGGTCCTATAAGGAGCAATGTGAGAAGGACACTGTCACACTGTTGAAACATTTGCATTCAGAGGGGCACAAGGCCTCTCTTGTTAAGGTCTGTGCTACAGAGGAACCCAGAACGCAGACAAGCAGGCAGCATGACGGCAGTTAACTATCGGCTTTAATGAACAGAAACTCACTCTTAGCAGAGGCAGGAACAAAACAGAAGCAGGCTGGCTTGACAGGCATGGCATGGTCCACAAAACAAGACATGAGGTGAGACAATGATTCCGCAATGACTAACTGAACAGGTGTGTATATTTGGAGTGAAAACCAGGTGGAGCAAGACAGATTGACAAGGTGCAGGTGAACCGGATAAATTTGATTAACAGAACACAATGTGACAGGAGCGAAACATGGCTAACATTGACTAGAATGCAAATCCAAGGAAACAAAAACATAACCAGATCCTAAAACCAAACTTGACAAAACTAAAGCATGACCAGAAACCAAAAAACCAAACACCCCAAATCATAACAGAACCCCCCTGAAGGGCGGATACCAGACGCCCACAAGAGTCCAAACAAAAACAACCTGAACCGGGCGGGGGGTGGGGGGTCATGGCAGGAGGGCCAGAAACAGGGACAGAGTCAGGCGGGCGACCAGCAGGTCGTCCCGAGCAGGCACAGAGTTCAGACGGGCGACCAGGTCGTCCCGAGCAGGCACAGAGTTCAGGCGGACGACCAGGAGGTCGTCCTGAGCAGGCACAGAGTTCAGGCAGGCGACGGCGAATGCCTGGCGAACCCTTAGAGGCAGAGCCTGGCGAACCCTCAGAGGCAGAACCTGGCGAACCTTCAGAGGCCGAAGCAGAGCCTGGCGAACCCTCAGAGGCCGAAGCAGAGCCTGGCGAACCCTCAGAGGCCGAAGCAGAGCCTGACGAACCCTCATCTCTGGCTTCAAAAGCCAGAACGAGAAAAAAAACTGTTCCTTGAAGCCCTCAGGAACAGGGTCCGACAGCGCTTCATCCTCGAACCCCTCGTCTCAGGGTTCAGAGGCCAGAACTAGGACAAACTGTTCCTTGAACTTTCAGAGACAGGATCTGGCGGTGCTTCCTCCTTGAAACCCTCGTCTAGGGGCTCCGAGGCCAGAACGAGGACCAGTTTCCCACTGAACCCCTGAAGGCTAGGAGCTGAAGCGTCGGCGGGACCCTCAGTGACGTGAGCAAGAGCTGAGGCGTCGACAATGACAATGATTCCGCAATGACTAACGTTGCTAATGTTACAAAGCCCATGGCTTGTGTAACACCTGATGGGTTTATTTTCAAACACTGTTTCCTCTTATCATCATTGTGTCCTGTAAATTTGATGGGTAGAGATTTGATGTGCAAGTTAGGGATCATTCTAATGTCCACCCCAGAGAGGGGTAAGGGTCTCTGCTCAGGCTGACACAGTGTTTACTGCAGTACAGTTCAGTCCACAAGCATTAAGTTATGCTTATGAGTGGAAAGTGCAAAATTCATTGTGTTCACAACAGCTGTTGGAGGAGATTAGATCCGTTGTAAATTCCTCCTGTGATTTTATGCAAGCTGTTGATTTAAACTGTATTGCTCATATGTCGTTGGATTCTGACAAAGATGAGAAAGCTTGGTTTCGCATTTCTTGTGAAAAACTAACCACGTCTATGCTGTATTGGAATGCTATTACAGCAGCGCTTGCTGTTTGTCTGAACTCACACCAGCTGCAGTTATTCAAAACAAGAGACACTGTCCCACACGTCGTTTGGCAAAATCTGTAACACACTAGTGGACAGATGTGAATTATTTTGTGTTGCAGTGTGAAAAAGTATCTGATTGGACTGTGGTACCAACAAATTCTGATCTTAGGTTTTCTAAGAGACTTTCTGCATTTAAAAGACCTTTTCTTAGCACACTGCACTGCCAAAGAAGTGTTCAGTTGATCCCAGAAAATTATCTGTTTTCCCAAAATGGCTCATTTGTTGAAATTGACGCCACTTCACATCCATTGTTGGTCCAGGTGCCTCCTGGCCTGTGGGCAAAAAGTAAATATAATGTGGGACTCATAAAAGATTGTGAACCTGTTGTTGTGACTCCAAAGTCAAACTACAGGCCATGTGTGAAACAATACCCACTAAAACCAGAAGCCATTGCAGGAATCAAACCTGTTTTTGAATTGCTTCTGAAAGAAGGAATTATTGTTCCTTGTGAAAGTTCTCCTGTAAGAACTCCTCTTTTTCCTGTTAAAAAGATCAGGAGTAAAGGAGAACCTGTTGAATGGAGGTTTGTGCAAGATTTACAAGCTATAAATGCTTCACTACACGCCAGAGCTCGTTTTTTTCTGTTGTTGATCTTTCAAATGCGTTTTTTAGTGTACCTGTTGATAAGCAGAGCCAATTTTGGTTTGCTTTTGAGTTTGAAGGAAACCTTACACTTTCACTCGTCTGTGTCAAGGTTATTGTGAAAGTCCGACTATATATAATGCTGCATTGAAAGCTAGTCTTGAGTCATTGGAGTTGACCTCAGGCTCTGCTTTATTGCAGTATGTTGATGATCTTCTGCTTTGTTGTCCTACTAAGGAGCAATGTGAGAAGGACACTGTCACACTGTTGAAACATTTGCATTCAGAGGGGCACAAGGCCTCTCTTGTTAAGGTCTGTGCTACAGAGGAACCCAGAACGCAGACAAGCAGGCAGCATGACGGCAGTTAACTATCGGCTTTAATGAACAGAAACTCACTCTTAGCAGAGGCAGGAACAAAACAGAAGCAGGCTGGCTTGACAGGCATGGCATGGTCCACAAAACAAGACATGAGGTGAGACAATGATTCCGCAATGACTAACTGAACAGGTGTGTATATTTGGAGTGAAAACCAGGTGGAGCAAGACAGATTGACAAGGTGCAGGTGAACCGGATAAATTTGATTAACAGAACACAATGTGACAGGAGCGAAACATGGCTAACATTGACTAGAATGCAAATCCAAGGAAACAAAAACATAACCAGATCCTAAAACCAAACTTGACAAAACTAAAGCATGACCAGAAACCAAAAACCAAACAACCCCAAATCATAACAGAACCCCCCCTGAAGGGCGGATACCAGACGCCCACAAGAGTCCAAACAAAAAACAACCTGAACCGGGCGGGGGGTGGGGGGTCATGGCAGGAGGGCCAGAAACAGGGACAGAGTTCAGGCGGGCGACCAGCAGGTCGTCCCGAGCAGGCACAGAGTTCAGACGGGCGACCAGGTCGTCCCGAGCAGGCACAGAGTTCAGGCGGACGACCAGGAGGTCGTCCTGAGCAGGCACAGAGTTCAGGCAGGCGACGGCGAATGCCTGGCGAACCCTTAGAGGCAGAGCCTGGCGAACCCTCAGAGGCAGAACCTGGCGAACCTTCAGAGGCCGAAGCAGAGCCTGGCGAACCCTCAGAGGCCGAAGCAGAGCCTGGCGAACCCTCAGAGGCCGAAGCAGAGCCTGACGAACCCTCATCTCTGGCTTCAAAAGCCAGAACGAGAACAAACTGTTCCTTGAAGCCCTCAGGAACAGGGTCCGACAGCGCTTCATCCTCGAACCCCTCGTCTCAGGGTTCAGAGGCCAGAACTAGGACAAACTGTTCCTTGAACTTTCAGAGACAGGATCTGGCGGTGCTTCCTCCTTGAAACCCTCGTCTAGGGGCTCCGAGGCCAGAACGAGGACCAGTTTCCCACTGAACCCCTGAAGGCTAGGAGCTGAAGCGTCGGCGGGACCCTCAGTGACGTGAGCAAGAGCTGAGGCGTCGACAATGACAATGATTCCGCAATGACTAACTGAACAGGTGTGTATATATGGAGTGAAAACCAGGTGGAGCAAGACAGATTGACAAGGTGCAGGTGAAACGGATAAATTTGATTAACAGAACACAACGTGACAGGAGCGAAACATGGCTTTACTAGAACGCTAATCCAAGGAAACAAAAACATAACCAGATCCTAAAACCAAACTTGACAAAACTAAAGCATGACCAGAAGCCAAAAACCAAACAACCCCAAATCATAACATCTCTTTCTAAACTTCAGCTTGTCCAGCTACAAGTAACCTTTTTAGGTCATGTTTTTTCTGCTGAAGGTAAAACTCTTTCCTCAAAGCGTGTGAATGCAGTGCAAAACATTCCAAAATCTGTTACAAAAAAAAAGTTGATGTCATTTTTGGGCATGACTTCATATTGCAGGAATTTTATTCCTCATTATTCCTGTATGGAAGCCCCATTGGGTGCTCTCATGCATGGTAAAGGTCTTCAATCTCAGGACAATATTGTTTGCACACCTGAAGCAGAAGCAGCTTTCATACAACTTAAGTTGGCTGTGCAGAAGGCTCCTACTTTAGGATTACCGAATCCTAACAAACCTTTTTTTCAGGCTGTTGATGAAAAGCATGGGTGCATGACATCAGTTCTCCTCCAATATCATGGAGATAACCTGCGACCTGTAGCTTATTTTTCTGCAAAATTGGACCCCGTGGCTATGGGACTCCCTAACTGCCTTCGTGCTGTGGCAGCTGCAGAAAAAGCTGTGTTGGCTTCTAGAGACATTGTTGGATATGCAGACCTCACAGTTTTGGTTCCACACTGTTGCTCTTATTCTGCTTGAACAGAAAACATCACACCTTTCTGCTGCTCGCTGGCTGAGATACACATCTATTCTTCTGGATATGCCAAATATAACTGTTAAAAAGTGTACTGTGCTCAATGCAGCAACACTTCGCCCCACGCCAGAAGATGGGGAGCCTCATAACTGTGTTGCAGTGTTGGAGGAAGTTTGCACACCCCGGCCTGACCTTTCTGAGATACCTCTGGAGAATCCAGAGATGATTTTATTTGTTGATGGTTCGGCTTCTTGAAACCCTGATACTGGTAGGAATCAGGTGGGTTTTGCAGTGTTTTCTTTCCATGAAACTCGTTTCAGGCTCACTGCCAAAACACGTTTCTGCCCAGGCTGCTGAGCTTGTGGCCCTGACTGAAGCTTGCAAATTAGCCGAAAATCAAACTGTAAAAATTTACACAGATTCGAGATAAGGATTTGGTATAATCCATGATTTTGGGGCATTGTGGAAACACAGAAAGTTTCTTAAAAGCGATGGAAAACCGATTTCGAACCATGTTCAGGTCTCTAACCTGCTCGAAGCAATTCTTTTACCGAAAGCTATCTCTGTGTGTAAATGCGCAGCACACACATCTTCGACAGATGTTGTTTCACAAGGGAACAGCAGAGCGGATTTAGCAGCGAAACTAGCGGCTTCTTCTGCTCCTCTTTTCACCACTTTGCACACACACAAGGATACCCCTCCTCCCCCTCCACCTCTGTATGACCTGAAAGCGCTACAAAGCTTTGCTTCTGTGGGAGAGAGACGCCTGTGGGCTTCTGCAGGAGCGAAATGCACTGATGGTGTTTGGATCGGCCCGACCGATAAACCATGTCTTCCCAAACACTTCTTTCCACATTATGCAAAGCTCACACATGGTTTGGATCATTGTTCCAAAGAGGGAATGATAGCTGCTTTAACATCTCAGTGGTTCACAAAAGGTTTCAGTATTTATGCTCATAAGTTCTGTCAATCTTGTATGATCTGTGCAGCATACAATGCAGGCAAAACACCACAGATGACTCAAGCTGCACATGCACAGCCTGATAGGCCATTTGAACATCTTATGATGGACTTCATTGAACTCACTCCATCTGAAGGGAAAAAGTATGTGTTGGTTGTTGTTGACATGTTTAGCAAGTGGATTGAAACATAGACAGCCACACAGTCACCAAAGCCCTTTTAACAGAAATAATTCCCCGGTGGGGCATTCCTTCAAAGATTTCTGGTGACCATGGGACTCATTTTGTGAATGCAGCAATGAAGGAGGTGAGTAAGTTCCTGGGGTTTGACCTACGAACGCACTGTGCATACCATCCACAGAGTGGTGGGGCAGTAGAACGTGAAAATGGGACTTTGAAATTAAAATTAGCTAAGTGTTGTGAAGAAACTGGCTTACCTTGGACAAAGGCCCTGCCTGTTGTGCTCACTTATATGAGAATGAGGCAAAGAGCACGAGTAAACCTCAGTCCTTTTGAGGTGCTGTTTGGCAGACCTCCTAATTTGGGCATGGGAACATTGCCAAGACCATTGCCCTCCACATCTTTGTGTGAAGATAAGATGTTGTCTTACTGTCAAAACCTGTCAACTGTGCTTTCTCAAGTTTCACAGACGGTGAAAGCGACACTACCTGAGACAGCCACATCTCCCCTCCATTCTTTGGTGCCAGGCGACTGGGTTCTGGTCAGAGAGTTTAGGAGGAAACACTGGAAGTCCAGGCGCTGGAGAGGACCATTTCAGATCCTGCTGGTCACCCACACGGCTGTGAAGGTGGCAGAGCGACTCACCTGGATACACGCATCGCATTGCAAGCGGATTCCAGCTCCTCTGGATTCTCCTGGTCCCCAGGATCAAAATATTCTTTTACCTGGATCATCTCCTGTTTAACATGTGAGGACAGCGGCCCACCACATGGCTACGAACTGTAAGCTAATCACTGGAGAGTGATTGAAAAGGTGGTTGAAGAACACTGTTCTGACAAGGGCACAATAATCCCTTGGGCGGTGCAACGTTTGTTAAAAGGAGTACTTGGACGAGAAGAGGATGCTTCCTTTCAACCCCGAATCTTCCAAAATGAAAGATTACAAGAGATGGGGAAAGACTATTGCATATGTGTTACTCTTTGTATTCATCAATGTTATGTTATTTTTTCTTTTTCATTTGCATGTGTTTGTTGCTCAAAAGCACGTCAGGACAGGCAGAGCAGTCCCGATGGCCATCGTAGAGAGGAACTCAGGGCTGGTAGCCATACAGGTTCCTAAGAATACCACAGTGGCAGCGAGGATTGACCTCTGTGATGTGGTCCCCTGTGAAGGTTGTGACAGTTGGTTTCAGAATGCAGATGTGTACATTTGTGCCCTAGCATTTGGAAAGTGGCGTCTCTACCCGTGTCTGGACCGGACTTATGTCAAATCCAAAAGGTTATGTCAACCCAAACTCTAACTATATTCCACAGGGCCTGCGGGAACGCATCAGTTTGATTAGAGACAAATCTACTCAACGAGCTGACAACACTAGGTATAATCCACTGGTAATAACTGTCAGGGAAATGTGGAAGAATCCCTGGCCTACTACTACACGTGCAGATCTTAATGAACTTGTTTTGATTTTAGGAGCTGATGTTTCTGGAAGAGACCCACAGGGATTGTTTCAGATTCAGTTTGTGGATCAGCCTAAGCCTCCTGATGAAAGTCTAGATATTTCTGGTGTTAGCACTTCTCCTAGCCCAACCACACCTCCTCAAGCATTGGTGACTTACTTAAATGTCTCATCACCTGAAGTAATGTTACAAGTTGAAACTGGATTTTCTGATAAAAACATCTGGTTAGAATGGATTACATTTACTGCAAAAACCAATAATATGACAGAGTGTATTGCCTGTTCCTCAGCCAGACCACAACTTTTCACTACTCCTGCTCCTTTGTTATATAACACAGACCGGCCTGGGTTTGACTGCATGTTAGCTCTACACATGACTCCCTCACCTGAACATTGTTCCAATTTGAGAGCCCTAGATGAATTGCGCACCCTGGCTAATCACATGACAGAAGACTGGTGTAGATTCTTTACCTGATTGGTTTGCTGAGACTTTTGGTAAATGGAAGGATTTTATTATTACATGTATGACTTCCTTTGCCATCTTTACAGGTATTCTCATTTGCTGTGGATGTTGTGCCATTCCCTGTCTGCGCACTCTAATTAACAGATTGATCACTACAGCTCTGTCAAAGGAGGACTCCTCTAGGTCATATCAGATACCTCTCCTCACAGGTGTAGAGTAACCCATGGATTGCTCTGATGAGTCTGACAGCGACTCTCATGATGATGATGCTTTCTAATAAATTTACCGATATTAAATTTACATCTATTCAAATAATCCTCCTAATTCTAATGATGTAGATGTGTACCGAACACACACAGGGTAGATGATAACTCATTATTTAAATTTTGCTAGTATATTGGTGTACTAATATATTCTACTATATTTTCTTCATCTAATTTTTTATTCTTTATATTATTTTTGTATTCATTTTATCTGATCATTTATTAAAAGGTTGTTGATTGAAGAGATGTTTTTGTTTCCATCAGAATGACAAATTGTTTCCAACAAAGAGGATGACAATATTAATAGATTTGTTGTAGTGTTTAGCTTTGTAATAATGTTTCATTATTCATTTTACATTATTTTGTCAATTTTTATTACTACTCATTTTTTATTACTACTTATTTCATCGAATAAATTTTTTATTTGATTTTATTATTCATTTTATTATTAATCAATTCACATTTTTGAAATTAGTTTTCTTGTACTTTCTTTCTTTGTCATTCAGTAAAATTTTCTCAGGTGTTCGATAACATATGAAACTAGTTTCATTATTATCGAAGAGGGTGGATTGTTATGGAAATTTTAGTGCCTTGCTTGATTTGCTCCTTGATACTCTACAGGAACTGACAAAAGTATTAGAACCCCTCTGTGTTATTCTATTCTTCTCTGTTTAGTCTTAGAGTAATGGTTTCTCAGCCTTCTACTTGCAGCTGTGTGAGATAATATGTATGCCACACTGTTAAGGTTATGTCTGGGACAACAGGTCTCATGAGAGTCACCTTGAAAACTGTTGTAGCTTATAGGAGAACTTTTACTTTGTCTAGGCAGAATGATTTGGCAGCACTACTGAGCACATCTCCAATGCTGTAAAATCCTTCTCTCTTGCAAGATTCTAATGAAGCTGATTCTGAGTGACAATCATCAGTCTCTGGATGCGAATGTTTCTACAACAAGCAGACCTAGTTGTTTTACTGTAGTGAAAGATGTCCTTAGTTAATCTTTCAGTTAGTGGGTTAACAAACCAAGAGTGTTTGCCTAATTAGAGGATAATCACATCAGTTAACTGCAAAGTTATGAAGCACTTTGAATTGTCTTGTTGCTGCAATCTGCTTTATAAATAATCTTGCGATGCCTTAACACAGTATGGAACACACCACCATTCAAATTTCTGACAACGCTAATATTTCCCTTTTAAATATTGTTGAAATTAACAATGTACTTATTAAATGCAGTAATACATATATTTTTTTGTGGTGTATGGGCTTTTTTGTTTTCTTTCTACAGATGACATGACTAACAATATTGTTAACAATAACATGTTTTATACACTGCGAGCTGAGGATTCCTTGACAGATCTAAATTCAGTTGCTAGCCAAAAATAGATCATTGGTTTCTTCAACTTTGCAGTGTTACTGGTATGTATTAAGGTTGGGTGGAAAAATAAAGTTATAACGTTGAGAAAGAACTCAACTTCCACCCAATATATGGCAAAGCTGTGGTATGACTGCAAGATTGGGGCAGAAAGATTTAAAACGACAAAGATAAAAGAGCAGTAACTAATCATAATCTTAAGAATTATAAAAATAAAATACTAGATAGGTGATACGGATTCTGGCAGTGTAGAATAAAAATAAGTATGGTAGGACGAAGATATTAGAATGGACACTGTGTTGAAAATTGTGGTGATGCCAAGGATGACTTCCAGCCGGAATGACTCTGTGGTCCAAAGAAAAATGTCAAAGCACCAGTGGAAACATGAAAAAAGCTGGCTAACACTTAAAATGGGTTTCAGTGCTTTAACATCAGTAAATGTTTTTTCATTGGTTATTGAGAAAACTATAAGTACTTTTCTACATACCAGTTTAGTACAATGTAAATAGAAACTGTTTTTTTTTTTTTTCTTCTTATGCATTCTTATATTTGTTGAGATACCCGCATTGTTTCCAACCAATGAAAATCACTTTAAATCTAGATATGCCAGGGTTTTGAATCATGTTGGGCTTGACTTTATTGAGTGTTTATTTTTTTACATTTGGGATCTGTTTCATATGATCCATTCATATGGTCTAGCAATAATTATGAGTTTTTAAAGAATAAATTAGAAAACTGTTCAGTGATGTACTAAGGAAGATGTATTTTTGTTTTCAGGAGACAAAAGCATGACCAACTACTTTCTGGAAATGATCATAGATATACCACATTGAGAATGTGGTATGTCAAGCGCTTAATGTTTTTATGAATTGAGCTTACACTGATGTGAGTATCCTCTTATTAGGTAAACACTATTGGTTTGTTCAATTAACTGAGGAACTAACATCACTCATCTTTCACTAAAGTAAAACATCAAGACTTCCACATTTAGTTGGTTAGACTGAGGCGGAATTAACTGGGTTCGACGCAGGGGCTACGAATTCTGTCAGGGATAAGTGTCTTGGCTCCCGACTCGTTATGGGGCACATTTGTCTGAGTGAGTTGGTTTTAACTGTAGCATTTAAACCAACAGGAAAATTCAACTGCAGTAACCACCGTTCAACCCAGAAAGGGCAGCACTAAGACAGTTTTAGGACAAATATTGCAGAATTTAACAAGTTTAAATGAAAAAATAGCACGGTAACATAAAGATAACACACTTAATACAATTTGTCAGCCAAAAAGGTTGATTTGGGGTTTAGCTTCTCTTTAAAGATGCATTATTAATGCATGGGTATTGTTAGGGGATCGTGCAACCAGCAGGGCCCCTTGCTGGTTGGGGGCCCCAGGTGGTTTGCTTACATTTGCCTATGTGGTATGTCCGGACCTGCCCAGAATTCATCCAGGAGGTTACAAAAGAACCCAGAACTATCTCTAAAGTACTGCAGATTGAGTGATGTAACTTATGGATCTGTTTATTTCAAAGAGCCATTCAAAAGAGCAATTCAAATGATGTATTTTTCAATATGTACATATTTGGAAGAACAAGCCATTTAACCATAAAATAGTATTAAATATATACATTTTCTATCAGCTTATATACGTAGGTTTTAGTGCACTTGGTTGTAGAACAGGACAATGATTTAAAGCACAAGGCATCGAAGTGGCATAGTCAAACTCCTGATTAAAATCCGATTGAAGTGCTGTGACATGACCTTAAACAGGCTGTTTGTGCTCAAAAGCTCTACAATGTGGCTCAAGTATAAAAAATCTTCAAAGAGGAATGAGGCGAAATTTATCCACAGTTATGTGAAAGATTAATTTCCAGTTAACACTTAACCTTGATGGGTGGTGCTGCTGCCAGGAGTTTCACAAACAGTTATTTGGTTTAGTGAGAAAGTTTTTTCACATAGGGCCATATTGGATTAGATAGCTTCTTCCCCAAATCTTAATTGTTATCTTTATTTGATTTTAAAAAATAAGTTTGATAATCTGAAATATTCCAAAGTGATAAAAAAGCAAAAACGGATTTATTCTAAAGGGGATAAATATTTTTAACAGAACTGTATTTTTTATTTTTTTTTTAAGAAACATACTCTAGACTGTCTTTGTCTGAGTTTTTGCTAAGACAAAAGAAATCATGATACATAAATTTAATTGCACACCCCAATTCTCAAAACAGTTGGTAAATTACTAAAGTAAGTCCTGGCAATTATGGAAAAAAGAAACAGACTTATTACAATGCATTTGTTCCTAAAATGTCATTCTGTTTATCCATACCTTTTTTATTCCAAACATTACTTGAGCAGTTGCTAAAAGCCTTTCTGTGAGACTACGTTTCCATTTTTTTGTGTTCTAATGATCATAAATATTTATACTTTGCTGCGATGTCCTTCTAGCATACATGAGTACATACATACATACATGCATGAATGAATGCATGCATGCATATAAACATTCCTACAGCCCCAGGTTATTCCGAAATGCAGTGCATACAACTCTCTTCTACATTAGACATTTAGTCACAATGCATTATTTCAAACAACAATTGTACTGCAACTTCTTGGAGTCCTCTTACAAATCTACAGGCCAACATAAATGAGACACAACAATGGTACTGGGGGAAAGTAGTATTCAGTGTATGTCAATCACTGCAAACATGAAGACATATAGTAATTGTTTCCATCCAGCCACTCATCCATTTTCTCTACCTGCTTATCCTTGCAGGGTTGTGGGGGCTGGGGCGTGTCTCCAACTGTCTATAGGTGAGTAAAATGGTGCATATGTTAAATGGACAAAAATTTTACAGCACTTTTCCAGTTGTACTGAGTGGTCAAAGCGTTTCCTAACAATGACCAACCGCTTCGAGGTCTTCCAGTCAGGCTTCCGTGCTCACCACAGTACAGAGACTGCTCTTGTCAAGGTGTTCAATGACATCCGTATAAATGCAGACTGCGGAAGAACCACAGTGCTGGTATTATTGGACCTTACTGCAGCATTCGACACTGTTGATCACTCCATTTTATTAGAGCGCCTGGAAAACTGGGTCAGCCTTCCTGGTACAGCACTCAATTGGTTTAAATCCTACTTGAAGCACAGGGACTTTTTTGTGTCAATAGGTAACTTTACATCAGAGACCACAAAAATCACATGTGGCATTCCCCAAGGATCCATCTTAGGGCCCCTGCTATTCAATATCTACATGCTCCACCTAACTCAGATTTTAATAAACAACAACGTAAGTTATCATAACTATGCAGACGACACACAGCTTTACATTACAATGTCACCAGGTGACTATGAACCGATTCAAGCGCTGGGTAAATTCTTAGAAGAAATCAATGCATGGATGTGCCAAAATTTTCTTCAGCTGAATCAAATCAAAACAAAACGGAAACTAATCTTTGGATCAAAAGAAGATTATTTACAATTTAGCACACAGCTTCAGTTAATACAGCTAGAAACCACCAGTCAGGCTCGAAACCTGGGTGTAGTGTTGGACTCAGACCTGAACCTTCAGAGGCATATAAAGACAGTAACAAGGTTGGCCTTCTATCACCTAAAGAACATCTCCAGGATTAAAGGACTAATGTCTCAGCAGGACCTTGAAAAACTAATTCATGCATTCATCCTTAGTGGAATTGATTACTGCAATGGTGTCTTCACAGGTCTGCCTAAAAAGTCGATCGGACAGCTGCAGTTGATCCAGAATGCTGCTGCCTGCGTCCTCACTAGAACTAAGAAAGTGAAGCACATCACCCCGGTTCTAAAGTCCCTACACTGGCTCCCTGTAGCTCAGAGAATAGGCTTTAAAATACTTCTGTTAGTCTATAAATCACTGAATGGCTTAGCACCAAAATATGTTACAGACCTGTTGTCAGTGTATCAACCACCCAGACCTCCTCTTGTTTAGAGCGGCCTTTGAATGTGTTATCTAAACATTATTAGTTAAGTTTTCAGACCAATTTTCCTTTCATTTTCTTATCCATCATTCTGTTCTCTTTATTTCTATTTATTCTTTTCATCTAATTTTTCACTAATCACCTCTGTTGTTTGATTTTCTGTATCATTGAGATGTCTTTTCTTATGTACAGCGTCTTGAGTGCCTTGCTGCTGAAAAGTGCTATATAAATAAACTTGACTTGACTATACACTATAGCCACATTCATCCAATCACAAACACATTCATACACCAATACACAGATTGGTAAGCAAAGTGCCTTGCCTAGGGGAACATCAACATGTGACAAGGGAAAGCGGGAATTGAACCCACAACCTTCCGTTGCAAGACAAGTGCTCTACCTACTGATTCATTGATGCCACTGAGTACACCCTGGACAGTTTGGCAGTCAATCACAAGGCAACACAGAGACACACACAACAAACATCAATACAGACACACACCAAAAGGTTTTTTAGAGAGGCTCATTAACCTGACACACACTTTTTTTTTCACTTATAGAGGAGGCTGGTGTAAACCCACTACGTGTTGGAACTGCACATATGTCAGCAAAATGTACAAATCTAGAAAGGTCGAATATGATGAATGATATTGTTTTATTGCATGATACATTTTGAAAGCTGCTTACACCCTAGCCAAATTAATGGTGAAGATATATAATTTAGAAATCTCTGTATAAAGAACATAAACCTGTTGTTGAGAAGAGAACAGTGAAATGGCATAAACATAATTTATAATCAGTTTTATTTGCCAAATTTGGGCAAACAAACAAGGAATTTGGCTTTAGTTCCACTTTGCTCTCAAAAAGTACAAGAGAGCGAAGTACCTAGGGTGCCTTCCGCAAATATTTGGGCCACATTTAGAGATTGCCACAATAATTTCAAGATGGCGGCAAATCCCTGAATGTGTAAAGATGACATTTGGATATCATTAGACATCTTTATGTCTACTGATCTCCACATGTGGTTGAAGAGATGTTTAGACAGATCAAAAGTCTGACTTCATAGCAACTTTATGTTAAGTGCCTCCTCCAGCTGGGAGGTCAGTCTGTGCTTCCAACAGAGAAGTTCAGATATGTTGGTGTCTTGTTCAGCAGTGACGGGGGGATGTAGTGGGAAATTGATTGATGGACTGAGGCGTTGCTTACAATCAAGCACTGACCCAGAAATCAAAGCTCCTAATTTACAAGTTTGATTACATTCTGACCTTCATAAGAAGTGGACAATGACCAAAGGACACGAGCGTTAGAGATAAGGTGAGGAGCACCATCATTCAGGGTCAGCTCAGAGTAGAGCAGCTTCCCCTCAGCCCCAGAAGTAGTCAATTAAGGCGGTTCGGACATCTAGTAAGGAGGCCTCTTATGTACCTCCATCTGGAGATTTGTGGCCTAAGAGCACCCTGTTAACCGGTAACCAAATCTTGGATAAGCAGAATATGGATTGATGGATGTTTAGATTAAATATGGATGATATGAAAAGTATATGTATATTTTTTTACTTTTTTCTGGGCTAAATTGGTGCAATGGCTAGCTGTCATGAAAGAGCCATAAAGTTAAATTAAATGAGTTTTGACCCTTTGATTTTCTGAGTTTATTTTATTTTTTTACTGCCACAGACCTGTTGCCATTGCTCACCAAGCTTTGCCACAAAAACCCTACTTGCCATTTGCACTCAGTCTGTAACTCTTCTGAAGAATAGCTGCCAGAATCTCCCCCATGTTGACATTCAATTTCCACCACTCAAGTCTGCAGATCAATCCTCAATGACCTTCTCTTTTTCATTTTGGGTTCACTTTTCTGTAACTTTGTGACAGACTGATCTGGCCACTCATAGACCCAAAGGACTATGACCTGCAAACCCAACAAGTATCAATTTATCATCCTGCTACCATTCAAGATACTAATACTTGCACACCAGGCACAAGTGCTCCAGTCCCTTAGCTAAAGCAATCTTACCCTTCAGTCTGTGGTAACACAGTTTACTGAACAAGTGGTGCCAATCATAAAGCAGCATCTACTGTAGCTCAACATGAGAGAGGCTTATTCTACTACCCAGACAAGAGGATACAGGTAAATGCAGATTTTTGGTTATACTGCTTAGTAGTGTTTGAGAAAAACCAATGTCCTCAGAGACAAGGAAAAGAGACGAGGAAAAGGTTTTGGTGTTGTTAAATTTAGTCACCAGCCACACTGTCAGGTATTTTCATTCCACTACTTATTAACATAAATAAAAATAAAAATAATAAGAATTGCAGATCACCCGAAAAAGATAAAATGTTGAGCGTGCAGCAGTTTCAGAGACAATATTTTGCAGACTAGTGTGAGATAATAGAAACAACAGCGACTCAAACAACCCCTTATTAGGAGGCGACTGTGGGTCAGTGGAAGAGAGTAGTCATCTTGAAATCTGAAAGCTGTGGGTTTGATGCAAGTGTCCTCCTGCCACATGTCGATG
The DNA here is from genome assembly GCA_036173005.1 of Crenichthys baileyi. Classification (NCBI taxonomy): domain Eukaryota; kingdom Metazoa; phylum Chordata; class Actinopteri; order Cyprinodontiformes; family Goodeidae; genus Crenichthys; species Crenichthys baileyi. The sequence goes on from JAHHUM010000894.1 coordinate 430,100, forward strand.
TGGCCCTGGGCAAGGCACTTAACCTCAAGGTGCCTACCGATCTACGTATCGTTGTAGGAATGTGCATGGGTTGTGCTTTGTGCTTTGAGTGGTCGGTATGACTAAATAAGTATTATATGAGTTCAGTCCATTTACTATAACAACAAAATTGGTAAAGGCAGAATTCTGGTAAAATTTAAATGTCCTTTAATAAAATGCATGAGTAAGATCCAGAGTTGCACAAAACTTTCTTTTGCAGAGTTTGGTACATAATCGCAGCTTCTTTCCCTGTTTTGGCACACTACCGCTCATGTCACCCTATACCTTCTCTTGTTTACAAGAAAGACAGCGGTCTTTTTGGAAAGTAATGGGCTGGAAACTAACTTACTGCTATAAAAGTAATGCTCTTTTAAAGTAAAATGTTATGCTAAAAGTCTAGAGCAGTGAGTCTGCCAAGCACAGTGCAGGCTAACTAATCAAGTCTGGCTGTTAGGATTTAGTGTAAATAATCGCAGAAGCGCAAAAAGGCATCAATATTCTTCTTCTGAATTGTTCTACATTGTTCTTAAGTCCTCCAACACTTTGTACATTTTTAAAAAATGTTTTAAAATGGACACCGAGTTTGGTGTAGGGGTAGAGTGCATGACCCATATAGCTGTGTCAAGGCTTTAGTCCTTGAGGCAGCTATCCCTGGCTTCAGTCCTGACCCCAGAAACCTGTGCTGCATGTCTTCCTCTTCTCTTTACCCCACTTCCTGTTCGCCTACTTTCAAATAATAAAAAATAAAGACCACTAGTGCTGCAAAAAAATCTTAAAAAATGTTTTTTAATAACCAACTGTTTTAGCTAACACTGACTAAAATTGTACTTCACTACTTGTTTTAGAAATAACAGATTTTTATAATTCGGAATATATTTAGTTGAAAATAGATTACTATCAACACTTTCAGCTATGTTCTCAACAAGAAACATAAAAAAAAAATCACAGGCAACAATAATAAATATAGTTTCAGCAGCAGAAATGTGATAACTGATGCTGTCTTGTTTTGAAATAAATTAAATCACATCATAGATTTTTTTTGTAATTTTTGTGTAAATATCAACATGCTGTGAAACAATTGTATTCTTACTTATCATACTGTGAAAATCTTAAAGTTGCCCATGCCTACAAGCAAGGTACGCTGATAGCTATCTCTGAACACACAACAAACCTTGAAGCAGATGGAGCACAGTAGCAAAGCACCACACCGGGTGCTGCTCCTGTCAGGTATGAACAGAAGACTGAGGCTACACACAGGCTTCTACTAGACAATTAACAGATTAAGGATATGTATGTTGAAAGATCTGATGAGTTGCAAATGCAACCTCGACATTCAGATGCAAGGGTCAGAATTCGGTTTAAACAACATGAAACGATGGACCAGTGATTGAGGTGGTTTGTAGCAGCTCACTAATGTGTGGGCTGTTTTCTTTGTACACTTTGCTCCAGTTAAACATCATTTAATTGCCATAGCCCATGGCCACAGTGTACCCTTCTGATGAAAACGTCCTGTAGGATCATGCGCCATGTCATAAAGCTCCAATCACAGATAATCTCTTGGTAATAAGGGGGAAAATTTGTTTGCTATCTATGATTTCCCTTCAGCTATTTGTCTCTCTGCTTTAGGTTGCTCCTAGTCAAGTAAAATGATAAGGACTCCTGGAGAGTTGCCATGTAAGAGGGGCATGAGGGAGCTCACCTCAATCAGGTGCCACTCTCTTCTCATCTTGCCCCTTGAACTTCATCACACAAAGTTAACAGCATAAGCAATATATCATTTATCACCCAATCAGAGGAGCAGAATACTTTTGCCAACCGCAGTGCTTCTGGAAATATAGGACGGTTCCATATTGTTCATCCTGTTGGGCCAATAAACAAGAATAACTAGTACAATTTGGAGTACCATGAACGAGCTGGACTCTGTAATGACTGAAATGTTTATATATTGTTAATTTGTTACATGGAGATCTTTTGCCCAACAATTTCTCGTATGCCCTTTAGCAAGCCCGGAAAAATAAATAAATTACCCTAATCCTGGGTAGCAAAAACTACTTCACCATGTTCCCTCCAAATAAAACACTTATCAAAGTATAAATATAATCACAGTCACAAAACCCAATTATCCATTACGTTTCATCAACCCTAGCTGTAACTGTTTTTATATGACTTGAAATCTGTGGTAATACACCTTATTATGGATTCCAAAATACAAAACAACAATTGTATCTGGTACATACATAATCAACCACACATAGCAAAGTGCCCTGCAAAATTTTCCTTACAACCACAAACTTCAGTATAACTCTAGCTGTTCTGTGAAGGCCTCAGAGGTTTGTTAGAGAACATTAGTGAACAAACAGCAACATGAAGACACAAACACAGCTACAGGTCAGATGTGCAAACCTGGTGTAGGTTCTCCTACAGACTTGTAGCTGTGGTTGCAGTGAAAGGCTGTTCTTTTCTAATTTACTTTGTAAAAACTATAAATAAAAAAATGTGAAATTAAAGAATGATATTTCCTTTTGCTTCCATTTCACTGTAATTCAATATTTTACTTTTAATAAAATACATTTAACTTTATGGTTGTTACATGATCAAGAAATGAAAACATTTCTAAGTATAAATAATTTCTATGCATGCACTAAAGCTGTTTAAGTTTGACATAAATTACTAAAATGATAAGCTGAAATTTCAGCCTGTAATTAGTAAGTGACGAATGAGCTCACACCTCCTTACTCAGATCCAAATCAAATTTACTATTGAATTTTTAAAACATCCGTACATCGATACCTGCTTGTTCTTACAGCGATGTGGGGAGGCTGGTGCCTATCTCCAGCAGCCATTTGGCGAAAGATAGGGTACACCCTGGGCAGGGCAACAGTCTATCACAGTAACACAAAGACACACGAACCAGACAAGCATTATACCTAAGGGCAATTTAGAGAGAAGAGTTAACCTAAAAGTCATGTTTTTTTTTTTCTTGGAATGTCGGAGAAAGCCAGAGTACCCGGAGACAACCCGCATATTTACAGGGAATAAATGCTCCATGCAGGAAGAGCACAGAAAGAGCTGGGATTGAACCAAAACCCTTTTTGCTACAAAGCAACAGTGCTAACCACTGCACCACCGGCCCTGTTCAAAGCATTTGAGCTGGAGAGTTTTGCTGGGGAGAGGGATGTGTAGATTACAAACCTGTTACCCCATGACCTGATCTGAGATAAGCAGAAAACTGGAACTGAGGCATTAATTCATTCTCAACCTGAAGGTGGAAATCCCTATTTTTTGGTCAAAGACCATGGTCCCTGATCGTGATCGTTTGTGGTTCGACTTTTGAGCAAGCAACAATTACAGACATGCTGAACGATTTTAAGCGGGATATTGAAATGATGTGAACAGAGGAGTCTTTTGGATTTCAGTTTGGGTTCTGACCAGACACTGGGGAGGAAAGGTAGGTGGTTACTTTGAGAAAGAGTGACAATGATGATGATGATGATAATAAAAGGGACAGTGTAGGAAGGGGAGAGCACTGACTGCTGAAGGTGAACATGGAAAGTTTCCAGGAAAGGTGAGGCTGACATGTGGCTGTGTTTGGTGGAAAGGTAATGTTTGTTCTTTCCCAGGTGGAGGAGGATTGGCGAGCATTTGGTGTTTGGAGGGTGGAGAGGCAGGTGAGTAAACGGTTAGCAGCTGAGCAGCAGACGTGGTTATGGTCTTGGAGGACAATCCAAGGAGCAGAGAAGCAGAGAAGAAGATTACAGGAGGGCTTTTCTAGGGTTTCAGAAAGAGAGGAAGCCATGCGCCAGAACAAAAGGTCCTGGAAATGCTCAGAAGCTGAGGAGTAGGCCTAATTAGCACCCTGTGATAGCTAACAATCTGGCGTCTAGCTCTGGTTTCTGATGATTAGTCCTGAGAAGCTGCAACTGCCAATCACACCCTGCCTACCAATCACACCCTGCACGGAGAGGAAGGAGAGACACACAAACACAGCCCAACCTGCACACAGCTCCGTGAGTATGACAAAGAGATGACAACCCTCATCCCATCCACTTCAGAGTCTGCTGCAAACTGCTCTAGTGCCTGCTGGAGTTTCCCACTTAATCAGGCCAGCAGGACCACATGATTGTCAAAAGCAGGAATGGAACCTGAAGCCCTGCGGTTACAACAAAACATTCTGCCTATAAAAGTTATTTTTTTTAAAAAGGTGCCAAATGCCAAAAGGGAACCTTGGCAGGGTCAAGAACTCATTGGAAAGGAGTTTGACTTATTACCAGTAATGTGAACCAACCTGTTTTCAAAGGCAGATTAAAAGGCCCTGAAACCTCATACACACAAAGTAAGCTGTCAAGAACACTTCGACAGACACTTGAGTTTTGTCCTAATCAGCAAAATACCTGTAAGGTGGTTAGGCAAAGTCTTATGAACTCTTTAAAGTCTTTGATTGTCATGCTGTTTAGAGCAGGCTCCTAATGCAGGAAACACTTCACCAAGGGGAAAAGACCAATACGAACCTAGGGGAATAAACTAGATTACACTAAAGAAATGAAGTATGGCAAGAATTTATTAACCATAACGATGTTGTGATTATTAATCTGACAATATTATTTAATTTTAATATTTTATCAAATAACATTTCGGTCTGTTAAGGGTTGTCCAGTGAATACCAGCACAGTAAAGCGATTGTATTAGGACAAAGTTGAAAGGTGTGAGCCAAGCTCTGACATTATTGAAGAGCATAAACTCTGCACACACATGGTATAAATTCACACAATTTCTTAAAATACATGAATTTTTTAACAAAAATAAGTCAACTCAAAGTCAAACATACAGGGGTTGGACAATGAAACTGAAACGCCTGGTTTTAGACCACAATAATTTTTTAGTATGGTGTAGGGCCTCCTTTTGCAGCCAATACAGCGTCAGTTCGTCTTGGGAATGACATATACAAGTCCTGCACAGTGGTCAGAGGGATTTTAAGCCATTCTTCTTGCAGGATAGTGGCCAGGTCACTACGTGATACTGGTGGAGGAAAACGTTTGCTGACTCGCTCCTCCAAAACACCCCAAAGTGGCTCAATAATATTTAGATCTGGTGACTGTGCAGGCCATGGGAGATGTTCAACTTCACTTTCATGTTCATTAAACCAATCTTTCACCAGTCTTGCTGTGTGTATTGGTGCATTGTCATCCTGATACACGGCCCCGCCTTCAGGATACAATGTTTGAACCATTGGATGCACATGGTCCTCAAGAATGGTTTGGTAGTCCTTGGCAGTGACGCGCCCATCTAGCACAAGTATTGGGCCAAGGGAATGCCATGATATGGCAGCCCAAACCATCACTGATCCACCCCCATGCTTCACTCTGGGCATGCAACAGTCTGGGTGGTACGCTTCTTTGGGGCTTCTCCACACCGTAACTCTCCCAGATGTGGGGAAAACAGTAAAGGTGGACTCATCAAAGAACACTACATGTTTCACATTGTCCACAGCCCAAGATTTGCGCTCCTTGTACCATTGAAACCGACGTTTGGCATTGGCATGAGTGACCAAAGGTTTGGCTATAGCAGCCCGGCCGTGTATATTGACCCTGTGGAGCTCCCGACGGACAGTTCTGGTGGAAACAGGAGAGTTGAGGTGCATATTTAATTCTGCCGTGATTTGGGCAGCCGTGGTTTTATGTTTTTTGGATACAATCCGGGTTAGCACCCGAACATCCCTTTCAGACAGCTTCCTCTTGCGTCCACAGTTAATCCTGTTGGATGTGGTTCGTCCTTCTTGGTGGTATGCTGACATTACCCTGGATACCGTGGCTCTTGATACATCACAAAGACTTGCTGTCTTGGTCACAGATGCGCCAGCAAGATGTGCACCAACAATTTGTCCTCTTTTGAACTCTGGTATGTCACCCATAATGTTGTGCGCATTTCAATATTTTGAGCAAAACTGTGCTCTTACCCTGCTAATTGAACCTTCACACTCTGCTCTTACTGGTGCAATGTGCAATCAATGAAGACTGGCTACCAGGCTGGTCCAATTTAGCCATGAAACCTCCCACACTAAAATGACAGGTGTTTCAGTTTCATTGTCCAACCCCTGTATTTCAATCAACAAACTCTTTACTATGCTAAAACAATCCAACTAAACCACCAAGCAGAATTAAAGAATAATGAAGACTAATGGGCTATGTACAATATAAACAAGTTGATTAAAGATGATTGAAAATCATGACCAAAAGAGTGATGCAGCATTACCATGCAATGTTATTTATGTTTGAGAACCAAGGATTATCTTGAAGAATCTGGAAATGAAGTTAAGTTAGTCTGGGAACCAACTTAGACAATATTTAGCAAACGTTTAGACAACCATTCACAGTGCAAGATCAGATAAACTATTATTCTATTGAAATAACGTTCTAAGAATGATCTGCTGAATAAAACCAACCTTCTGGATGAATCATTTCTCAACGGTGTCTAATTAGTTGCCTTTATTTATTAAAATAATGTTTAAAGAAATATTATTGAGGGGATATTTGGAAATAGCCAAATCTTTCTGGAGAAATGGGGCTTAATGGTGTTTACTTCGTTATCAGATTTAGTAAAATAATGTTTAGAGACTATTATTCACTAACTTGAACACTAAACCTTCCTGTTAAATATTCTGTAGCAAGCACGTGTTCTTAAGCTGTTAGCAGTTAAGCTAACAAAGGAGGCCGATAGCTTAGCTTAGCACCGGAACCAAACACATACCTTTAACATACCAGGGTCAATGAAAGGGACGGCGGACGGCGCGTTATGAGCAACCCTCTGTGTTTAAAATCACCCTTTAACTAAAGTTTGTCTTAACTTTAAAAACACAAACACAGAACACAAAGCTGATCACGTGTGCAGCCTACTAGCACTAAGGTAGCAGTTTCACACAACAAAACCAAACTTCATAAAAATGAAAACGTTCAGATAATTTCATCCTAACCCTTTTTTTATTATTCTCTCTGCCCAAAACTTAACCTCTGACTATGCTGAGAAAAAGATGTCCGGGGCGGCGAAGTTTGAAGAGGTGTCCACAGTCAACAAGTGGTTAGCTTTTGGCTAACCTCGGTAGCTTCGGGCGCTGTGGTGTGCGAGACGGCTCGTTCTGTCCACCAACCAGCTGTTCATTACGGTAACCACGGTGATGCGGTCTCTGCTGTCTTCCTTCCAGACTGGGAGACCGCGTCTTTGCAGGGGCTTCTCTCGAACACCGTGTGGGTCTGCAGGGCTCGGAGAGAGAGTCAAACAATGCTGGTTCCTTAATTCCCCGTTCGTGAATGAATACCGGATACACAAACAGCAATTCATTCAATACTCAACTTTTGCATATGATCGGTGATCATATGAGACTCTTGGATCCAGTTTGAAGAGTTTATGTCTTTTTGCCAGCAAAAAGACCTCAGCGCGCTGTGTCCCTCCGTCCAGTTCCTCTCGGGAGCTGCTTGGAAGAGGTCGGCTTGTGGGAGAGTGGGTGCTCTTATTCAGACAGTGGCATCATGGGAAGTCTGCTGCTACCCCCCTCCCCCCCCCCCCTTTCCTCAGTTGCTGGAAGTCAGTTAAATGCAATTTATTTTGAAAACTCCAGAAAAGTGTATACCGGAGTTTTTTAATGTTGAAATTCATGGCTGGGTCCCAACAACGAACATAGAGAAAGAACTAAAGAACATAAATAAACAAGGAAAATGGTGAGAACACAAACACAAATAAAAACCAAAACCTAACACCAAATGATAAAATTGACAGTGTTAAGAGCTTGCCCTTGTTCACTGATCAAAGAAAAACTCCATTGTGTTTCTTATTCACACTTTTTCTCTTGCACCCCAGGACAGAATGGACTTTCTCAACTTCCACCCACCCAGACTTGCTGGACTCAACCTTAGAGATTAGTGAGTGAGCTCAACAGTTTGGGACAAGGTTTGGGACTCTAGGGGACAATGGAGAGACGTCCCTGTTTCTCTGAAAAAAGCACAATTGGTGAAAAAAGACACAGCAGGGAACATTGTTTCCATGAAAGGATGTACATGGCCACTACGCGGATGGCAGGACCCAAGGTTTACCAGTAGAACATTGCCCAAAGCATAAGCCCTTGTCCATCTTCCTCCTCCTGGTACCATGTGTTCCTGAAGTAAGCAACAGACAAACACACTGTCAGGATCTGCCATTTTGTTCTTTGTTTTTGTTTACTTTGCCGTTAAAGATTTTCCCTGTTCCTTTGATTAGTAGTTTACTTGGTTTAGTTTATATATGCTTAGATTATTGTGCTTGTTTACATGTCCTTAGATTTAGTTCTCTCTAGAGTTACTATTTATGTTTAGCTTATGTTTAATATTTCTGTTGGTTTAAAAGCTGTGTTTATTGATTCCTTCTGTTTACTTTGTTCTGCCTTTCCTCTTTGCTGTTCCCCTAGTAGTTCCTCCTCTTGTCCTTAGATCCCCTTCAGTTATTATTTACTCAGTGTCCATTTCCCTTTTATATTAGTAATTCTCCCCAGCCTTATTTCTAGTGTAGTTCTCCTTATTAGTCTCTACTGTTTAAGTTCCTTCCAACAGGTTATAGTTTGTAGTTATTTGTTTCCTCACTAGGCTTAGTTCCACTTATTGTTTACGTTTTAGTTTATTGTAATTCTAGGTCTCCGCTTCCCTGCTCTTCCTTATCAGATAATGTTATCCTTTAATTCTAGCTTCCCTTTGGTTTTCTTATAGTTTTGTTCCCTCGTGTCCCTGTGGCTCCTAGATCTTGTCGCCATAGTAACCATTAATTCTCTTAATCTCCCAAACCAGTTCCCACACCTGCTTCCACTTCTCTTCTGATTAACCTAGCTTCTCCCTCATTGGTCCACTCTCCTTCTCTCCCAGCTTATATACCCGGTTCCTCTAATTATTTTTCGCTGGTTCCTCATTTCATGTATACCATGTTTGTCACGTCTTTCCCCGAACTCTTTGGATTATGCTTCTTGTGAATTATCTTCTGTGAATCTCCTACGAACTTGTAAGTGCTGATCTCCAAGCCTTAATTAAAGAGGATCTGTTTTCAATATGCTGAGCCCAAGTGAATGTTTGCATTTTGGTCCAAAACAACCTCAGACCGTGATACACACACACACACACACACACACACACACACACACACACACACAACACACACACACACACACACACACACACACACACACACACACACAGCCATCAAAATGATGTGAAGGAAAATGTGATTCATCAGACAAGGCGGACAAGAACACAATGGGCCATTGTTCCATGAGTTCATGAGTCCATGGTTCTTTTGGTGGTGGACAGAAGTTGCATGGGTACCCTGACAGGTCTGCTACAGTGCAACCCATGCAGAACAAACTGTGTTGCATTGTGTATCATTACACATTTCCATTGCAACCAGCATTAATTTCTTCAGCAATTTTTGTTATATTCATTTGTTGGATTTAACCACACAGGCAAGCCTACACTACCTATGTGTGTCAATAAGTCTTGGCTGTCCTTGACTCTCACACTGGTACTCCACTGTTCCTTCCTTGGACCACTTTTGATAGATACTGACCACTGCAGACTGAGAACCCCTAACAAGAGCTGCAGGCTTGGAGATGCTCTGGATTTCTAGAAACGTTTCTAGGGAGGGGTGTTGGAAATGCTAAACTGGGAGAAGGCCATTCCATAGACCCAGCATTATTTAGATAGATTATATCTCGAGGTTGTCTTGTGAAGGCCTCAGAGTCTCCCCAGATTAACTGGAGGAGGTTGCTAGGGAGAGGTTGAAGGTCTGAAGGTAGGAAATGGATAAAAGGATGTTGTCTGTTGAAAGTACTAGTAACACGATTAATATGACTATTTTTGAGTCTTTCGATTAAATACTTTTCTTTCCAAAGCAAAGTTGCTATGGCATCCATGTGTGGTGATGTTTTGATGTGAGGTCTGAGATGGTTAGAAAGTTAGAAAAATCACGAGCTCCAAATATAGTGACACATACATCCGCCTACATACAGTACATGCAGGCAGTCACTGTGTAAATGTGTCATGCTTGGTTTGGGAGAAAAATACTTTAAAAGTGGAGAATGCAAACATTATATTAGTATTCATTGTATCCTTACAGGATTCAAGTTCAAATTCAAGTTAAATTAATATTTAAAGTCTGAACAGATTCATGAAACAGCTTTTTCTTCCATCCCCTAAATGATTGTAGATCAGTTTCCATACTTTTAAAAGCATTAATAAGTGTGTGAAAAGTCTGTCACTGATGTTTTATAATGTTGTAACCATGACCTATGATAAAAAAAATTAGAGACACGTAGTACGTGATTTTTCTGCTGAAGTGTAACTGTGTCTGTGGGTAGCCTTTGGAAGCAGCTGACCATTGACTGCCGTGACACTGCCTTCATTCATTGAATTCAATTCAATTCAATTCAGTTTATTTATATAGCGCCAATTTTGCCACATCAAAGCGTCAGACATGTAATTATATGAAAAAGATTATGTTATATGCTGAATGAACATGAATATAATGGCCTTTTTAATAACCTGCTTAAATGAGCGACAAAAAATGATGATTGTTTGTGGATTTCCAAGAATCAAGACTGTGCAGCTGCACAATCTTGCAAGCGAAATGCAAGCTTGTTAGCACTTGCGTTTCTTAATTTTCTAGTGTATTTTCAATGAGAAACTCATTTTGCTGTATATGTTGTTCTGCCTTGGTGATTTTTGTAAGCATCTCTGGCACCATAATCTGTAATCTGCTATAATGAGTAGCCATGGCAACAGGACAGATTTTTACATGAAGGAACAGGTGATTAGGCTTTCCAAGGCTAGAGTTAAAGAGGAGGCATCACAGATGCGGTATGCAGAGAATGTTTAAATGGTCTCTTTCCTGTGAGACTCTTTATACAGAATTGAAATATTATGAATGCTGTATTTCATATTTTCCTCAAAACAAGAAAGAACTGAATATTTTTTTTTAGATTAGACAGGAAAATTAACACCAAAATTAATGGGTGAGACACTGCAGCACTTGTCAACAGAAGATACAATCCAAGACATGTTACTCTGAAGAACCAGATTCGCGTTCATTCATTCATTTGTGAGATTTCATCCATCTTTATCTACCGAGAGAGTTCACTCGTGCTGTTGGTGACAGGGCATAGCACGCCTTCAGCTTCTGTTGACACTGAATGTGTTAGCTCAGTTGTTGCCAGGCTACAAACACAACCCACAAATGAAGTCATGATGATTCCTGAAGATTTCGATCTTTTCTCTTTCTTTCCACATTTCAAATTGCATAAAGTGCCATTACAGATTTCCTCTGTTTATGTGTTTTTTTTTCACACAAATGTTTCAAGGTACCAAAGAAATCTTTACATAGGTCAAAAAACTGCTAAATACAAAAAATATGTGTTTTAGTAACCTGGCCCTATAAGAAAATATAATTCTCCCCGTTTTTCAAACATGAATTAACCAAATTTTTTTGGTTTAATTTCACTCTCACAAGTTGCCTACCGATCTGCGTATCGGTGTATGAATGTGTGAGCGTTAGTGAGTGTGATTGGGTGAATGTGGCTCAAGTGTAAAGCGCTTTGAGTGGTCTGTATGACTGGAAAGGTGCGATATAAGTTCAGTCCATTTACCATTTTACCATTTTACTCGCCATGCCCGGGTCGGATTAACTGTAGAATAATTAATTCATGGTAGCCAAACCTGTCTGACATTAAGTAGGGTAACAGATCTTAAAATGCATAACATCCTGCCCAGATGAAATTCATTGATATCTGCCATTCTGGATTAGGTTACAAATGGACTCAGGTGTTTTTTAGACTTGAAATTTTGAGTTTTCTAACCAAGATTGCGTTTGTGTTTGCTTTTACTGCCACTGGTGCTCTGTATTGTAAGTTTTTGCAGTTTGTTCATTGTTATACCAGCCCTGTCTTTTAAATTCTGTGCCACTGTTGTTTTGGTTTTTAATGGAATTGTGCTATGTGTCTTTTTATGTATTTTCTATATCTGCAATAGGGAATACATAAATAATTTATACATACTTATTTACTTGAAGCCATTTTTTAAGGTTTTTCGACTCTAGCAAAACACATTGAGAGCCATTGACCAGAAATGGAGAAAGCATGAAAGGTGAACCTTTCCTGGAGTTACCGGCGAACTGAAATTACTCCAGGAGTGCCTCGACGACTCATCCAGGATGTCACAAACAAACCCAGAAAATATGAAGTACTGCAGGCCTAACTTGTCTTAGTTTTTTGATGTGCTTATTGTTCAATGTGCAAGAATGAGAATGGGCATAAAATAACATTCATAGGGAGGCGCCAGTGCGAAAACTAAAAATCGACGAGAATACAAGGATCATCTCGCATTTGCCAAAAAAGATCCTAATGACCCCCAAAACCTTAAAAAAATATTCTGTGGACTGGCAAAACAAAAGTTCACTACCTCTTCTCCACTCTTGTCAGGCAGATCTGGTCAGCGCACGGCTTTGGAGTGAACCTGTGAATACATGAACGAGTGCTACTGGGCCAGCCCACATGGCAGTGAGCAGCAACAAATTAAAAAATCTTCTGACAGAAAGTAGTGAATTCATTTTCATCTGTTATTGTATTTAAGTCAAATTAAGTCGTTTACAAAAGCTGAACTTTTACTTCAGTGTGTTTTAATTTAAGTATTTTACATGTTACATTTGAAATGCCATCCTTTACTGAGTGAAAAAAATTCTATTATGTTGACAAAAGAAAACAAAACACGGAAGCAATGGCAGTGATCCAGGTTTATAATCAGATCCCAACATGGAGGCACATTAATCAGACACTTGTGGTGTTAGCAAAAACTCATCAAGTACAGTTGAAGTGGACCTCCAAGAAAAAGAAGAAAAGCAATGCCCATACTTAATGAACCAGTTTAACTTCAAGTACAAGAAAGGCAACAGCTTTATTATGCAGTGTAAACTTACTTTGCCTAAAGAGATCAAACTGTCTGGATTTAAAAACTCAACAACACACGGAGGTACAGTAAGTAAAAAAAATAAAAGTTTTGAGTTTAGTGACAATTATGCTAATTTTTCTTGGACTTTTACTTGAGTACAATATTGTGTTCTCTTTCTACCTCTGAAAGCCAGGTGTACTAAAGATGCTGAGTGATAAGATTATAGATGGTGGAGCAGAAAAGCAGACTCTATGCTGTTGCTCTTCTTGTTTGGTGAGTGCCACTTGTGCAGTATGCAGCAACAATACAGAAACGGGGACATGCACAACCGGCAAAAATGAATGCCCCTAAGTGACAGGAGTTGGAGCTGTTGCTTTTGCTGCACAAAAACCTGTATTACTGACTAGACAACAGTTTGTCAAAATGGAGGGTATTGTGTCTCAGAGGGTGGTCAGCATTTTGTGAGCTGTCTTTGGACTGCAATCTTTAACTTCAGGGATGCACTTTTTTTTTCTTTTATCCAGTCCTTTTGTATCTGAGACTGCCAGTTTACTCATTTGGACTGTGCCCCTGGTCAGTGGAAGATACTCTGTTTTTATTTGAAGAAATGTGGTAAAACTAATGTAAAACCTGCAGGTAGAACAGCATGTAGTGTTGCAAGTACCTCAAAAATAAACAAAGTATTCGCCCAGAAGTGAAACAACTAAAGTTTGATGAAACAGGAAGATAAAAACTGGAGGGAGAAAGCACACTATACCAGCACTACACCTTTAACTGCAGAATAGTTTTATGATTCTGGCACGTCTGCTCTACCCTGTCTCCCTGGCTGCAATCAGCAGATGAGATGCACCTGGTGGCTGCTGCAGTGCAGTACAATCTGTGGCATTCCAAGCACCTGTGACTTCCCTGATTTATACTGACTCTGAAAAGCAGACGGTGCCAGATGTTTGAAAGCCATCGTGTGAGTAGATATCCAGCGGTCCTTCCTGTCTGATCATTCTTTTTTGACCTTGCCTTGCTTCTTGGATTTTGTCTCTCTGCCTGCCCCTGGTCGGACTGTTTGGATTTTGGTTTTCAACCCTGTTTCCTGCATCTGGTTCATGCCTCTGCCTGCCGTCTCTTGTTCCGATCATTGACCCAGTTTCTGTCCCTGGATTATTGAGCCAGCCTAGCCCTTGGATTATTCAGCCTAAAGTCACCTGCCTCTCTTACCTTCGCTGTGGAGATCCCTGCCTGCTACCCACTGAGGTTTCCCCTCTGGGTTTCAAGTTCAATCCAAGACAAAAGCAGTGATCCCCAGAAGCTGTGTAGAGTTTAACCTGAGTGACGTTTTCCTGTGGCTGAATAAACTTTTTAATCTTTCAGTTCTGTGTCTGGCTGAATCTTGGGTCCGACTTCTTCTGACTCGTAATAAGTAGTCTTAATGTCAAGCACTAAATAAAAGAAAAAACAATTAGTAAAAATGTTCAGGATGTAGCACACCAAGCTATGCACCCACCAACAGGTGATTGCTGCTGTGTATCTTGTCTCTTTTGCATATTATTAATCTTGAGCGCTCCTACATGCTTTCCATGCCATCATTTCCCCAAGGGTAAATCTATTACCTTCCATTTAAAAAGATATGCTCTTCCCTTGATACTCATCATCACTTATAGTCAGCTAGAACGCCTGCAGTATGGAACAGAGCACAGCCACTAATAAGGAAAAGGCTGAGCTTTGAATACACAGTCGTGGACTAATCCGCATGGAGACCATCAGCAATCAGCGGCACTGAAAATACACCAAAACATAGGAGAGAAGCTCTTTAAAACAAAGCAAGATGCAACAGAAGAGACAGCTGACAAGCAGGTGTCCTGGCAAATCCACAGGAAGAAAAACTGTTAAATTAGGACAATAAAATCTAACAAAAACCGCTGAGATTAAGAACATAATCTTTATGGAGTTTTGAGAATTTGTAATTAGTTAATGAAACTTATAGTAAGAAACCACAAAGTATGAATATTCTATACACAACATCTTACAGAACACATCAAAAACACCAGAATTATACAGTACAGTGATTTGCAAACATATTCATCCGATTCAACGAATTATACACAAACAAAGTATCAGAGGAGAAAGGGTACATGGTTTACATTTCTTTTTTTTCACAAATAAAAATCTGAAAAATGTGGCAGGCATACCTATTAGGTCCTGTGTACTTTGATGCCTAATAAAATTACTAGATTTTATTATACTAATACTAATAAAATCTAGTGCAACCAAATAGACTTGATAGAGGAAAAGTAAATAGCAAATAACACACACCTGTGCATTACGTAATCTCAATATAAATCCAACTGTTTGGTGAAAGCCTCAGAGACTTTCAGGAGAACATTAGTGAAAAAACATCATGAAGACCAACGAACACAGATAGGTCAGAGAGAAACGCTGTAGAAAAATTTAAAGTAGGCTTAGGGTATAAAAAAATATCCCAAGCTTTAAACAACTGACAGAAGACTGTTCAATCCACCATCAGAAATAATAAGACGTCTGACAGAAGTGCAAACCTACCAAGACATGGTTTTAACCAAAACTGGTAGGGCAGGCAAGGAGAGCATTAACAGAAGCAGCCTGGAGGCCCATTGGGAACTCTGGAAGAGCTGTAGAGATCCTTAGCACAGGTGGGAACATGATAGCTACAAGTTGTTCATACTACATACGTATCTGGCCTTTATTGAAGAGTGGTAATAAAAAAGCAACTGTTGAAAGAAGGCTATGTCATGTCCATTTGGCAGCTTGCTACAAGCCATGTAGTTCACACAGTAACCATGTAGAAGATACTGATCTGCTCATATAAGAATGATGGAAACGTGTCTCCTATATA
Source organism: Crenichthys baileyi (assembly GCA_036173005.1). NCBI lineage: Eukaryota > Metazoa > Chordata > Actinopteri > Cyprinodontiformes > Goodeidae > Crenichthys > Crenichthys baileyi. The sequence goes on from JAHHUM010000894.1 coordinate 445,928, forward strand.
CACACTCATTGTTCTGTGGTAAACTAATGCTTGAACTCATACTGGATACAACATTATGCTGTTCAGATGCTAGGGAAGCTAGTCTGAGTTGAAGAAAGAAAGATGGAGCTAAACACAGGATAGGCTAAAAAAGGCCTTTAAACTGGGGTCAAAGTGGAGGGTGTCCAGCAGGACAACAACACTAAATATACAGCCAGAGCTGCAATAAAACGTGGAATACCATGTTTCTGTAAACATAAATATTCAACAGTTCTTTGGTGTTCGACACGTATGCAGATGCTGAAGAGTAATTACTCTCAATCCCCAGTCCACAAGCCACATTTGACCCCTCATTGACAGTTTGGCTGCCTGCAGCCATTCGGCTAATTCTCCAGTTCACTTCTCCTATAAACATATAAGTGCATTCAGTGTTATCTCTCCACTGGTGCAGAAACAGAAAATTAAAAAGGCTGTACAGACCAAAAAAATCAGCTAATGGATAATTCAGTTTCAGTTTATACTGAGCTGAATAAACTATACCATGTCTTTTATTTCTTTGAGGTAAATGTCTTTGTATGTCCTAAAGGTTATGACTTAATGTGCCGTATAAGTATTTAGCTTCTACCCAGTGAATCTTTCTTGCTGTGATAATTGGCAGCCACCCACTACTGACATTGAACAGCTGCCAGATAATTTTTTGAATAAAAGATTATGTGGTAAGTGCCCTGTGAGAACTCATTGGACTGCTGTTAACTCAGTTTGACTGTTTCAAACAGAGATTCACACAGATGTTTGGAATAACTTGTCACCACCTCAATTTTACTTTGTAATCTGTATTTTAATGTAAATGTTTTTTTTTTTGTTTTTTTTAATAAAATGCTTTTAGGTAATTTAATTCCAATCCTTTCATAACTCAAACCCAACATTTTGGTTAAAAAAAAAACTGAATCCTAAATATTTTTACTAAACCCTTTTTATTTTAACAAGTAACTCAAATCACAGGTTTTTGAGGAGATCCCAAACAAAAAAAGAAAATGTTTATGATCTAGATACATATGACATTGTTCAATTTATATGTATCTAGATCCCAAGGCATTTTTACAACCATTTGAAGAAATGGTTAGTGTATTAGAAAAAAGACAGTAGTTGCATTAACAGCATACACAGGGTTGTTGCCTTTCTGTAATTCATAATTACATTAGTAAAAGACAGAATAGTAGTGGCTTGGACAAGCATCTGGCTATCCTGTAAAAAGAACTAGATGTTCATGCCAAATGCTGCCATATGGTTTGCACCATAATAGGGCACATAAATAAAAGACAAGCTAAATTTAAGTTGGAGCAGTGTAATTAGAATGTACAGTTCTCTATGTTTTTTGTAATGCATTTTCTAAAAGAAAGGAAGCATAACATCAGTAAAAAACTGTGGTGTAATTAATAGTCATTCCTCGGATCATTTAACAGAACATTTACCAGGATTGAGAATAATTGTTCATGTAAAGTAAATACACACCTTTTTGACCCATCTCTTACATCTCACATGAATTTCAGATCTCTTAAGCTAACAAAAGTTTCAAATAAAAAATTAAGGCATTTAAGGAGATCATTTCACAAATGCTGTTTTAATCATGTCTCAAAAAGAAGGGGCTTTTACTTTAGTTAAAAATATGTCGTACTTGAGCTCTATAATACCTTTCTTGTGATTTACCATTCCATTCCATTCGGCTGCCATATACTTTAAGTAGAGCTTTTCTAATTGCTTGTTATGAATCAAAAAGTGAACATCAGATGCAGGAAAATCAAGGATTTAATGACTTTGAACCTGGCATTGTTACAGCAGCAAAAGACCACACCAGGTGCCTCAGCTGTCAGGTAATGATTGAAAACTTAAGTTATAAATCCCACAGCCTCACCAAAACTGGACAGTAACAGATTTGAACAACGTACCTGGTCAGAGGAGTCTTGATTTCGCATGCAACATTCCGAAGGTCAGACCAGAATTTGGTGGAAACAGCATAAAAGCACAGATCCATCCTGTCTTCTATCAATGGTTCAGACTGGTGGTGGTTGTGTAATGGTATGGGATATTTTGTTGGCGCATATTGGACCCCTTTGTACCAACTTAGCATTAATACCCAGGTAGGCTGTGGTGTTTAAATTGTGCTGTCATTGTCCATCCCTTTGGGACCACAGTGTACCCATCTTCAGTTGGATCCTTCAGTCAGGATAATGCAAAATATAATAAAGTTCAAATCATCTCAAGCTTGTTTCTTGAACATACCAACAAGGTCTTTATACTCTAGTGACATCCACAGTAACCAAAATCTAATCCAATAAAGTCCACTTGAAATGTGTTAGAATGGGAAATTCCCATTGTGCATGCGCAGCAGACAAATCTGTGGTATGTACATCAAAATCATCCAACATTGATGTTAAAATCTCTGAGGAATGTTTTAAACAAATTTGCTGGATCTGTCCTGTGAAGAATTGAAGTAGTTTTGATTCATGCAAGGTGTACCTAATGAAGTGGCCAGCGAGGGTAGTTTAAGGCCAGTGATGATCTTCTAATCATACAGCTGTTCTTACAGACTTTCTTTTGCTACCACTTTATTGTGAATCTAGAATATGTTTTATGTGGATCTAAATGTGAAGAAATGTTGTGGTAATGTGCATCTATAAAGTATGCCGCCTTTGATGCGGCCCCGTTTCATTTAGTGCACGTGTAGTGGGATGAATGATGTAATGTGTGCAGTCTGCTACTGTGCCAGAGTAAGTTGCATAAATGCATAATTCACTGTTTTTTCCTCACATTTATTGATCACCATCTGGACATGAAAACATAAGATTAAGTAATGTTATTGTGTTATTTCTATGATGACACATGGTCCTTTTAAGTGTGCTTAATTTTGTCTTTTTTATTAATGGTACCTAAAAGGTACATGTGGGACTTAGAGGGGTTGCTAAATAGTGCTGCAACCGCAGAACTACTAATTTGGGATGTGACAACGTTTTCCTCCACCAGTATCACGTAGTGACCTGGCCACTATCCTGCAAGAAGAATGGCTTAAAATCCCTCTGACCACTGTGCAGGACTTGTTTATGTCATTCCAAGACGAATTACCGCTGTAATTGGGGCCCCAAAGGAGGCCCTACACCATACTAATAAATTATTGTGGTCTAAAACCAGGTGTTTCAGTTTCATTGTCCAACCCCTGTATGTGTATATATGTATATATTTTATCTAAATAATGTTTTATTTGGCCTTCTGCATTGAATTGTGAACTGGTTGTTTGAAAGCATACAATTTAGCTTTAACACTAATTTAGCCTCATTCCAAATCCTCAAAACAAACCTTGGTTGTTAAAAATACATATTCACACTGAACTGTAATGTCACTGCATCAACTTATTGGTTTCAGTTTGATTCTTTCATTTCCTCTTTTTCCCATAGTTTATAAGTTTCCTTAATCTTCATTTTTACTTAGTAGTTTAGATGAATGCTACTTGCCTAGTCAAATAGTTTCTTGACTGAAGTATTTTAAATGGAAGATGAAGTTTTTTCTGAAACAAATTCTTGAATTTTGGATTAATCATCATTGATTGTAGGAACTTAACCCTGAACTTAAAGCAACATGGATTTGTTGCCTCTCCAACCTTGCACCAGACTCTGGGTCCTTGATTGGCAAATGAAATGAAACCTTTAATTTTATCTGAAAGGAGTACTTTGAACCACTGAGCAACCTTCCAGTTCTTTTTCTCCTTAGTCCAGGTAAGACCCTTGTACGCCATGTATAAGATTCATCTGTGGGGAGTGGCTCTCTACATCTATATATAGATGCACTGACTCCAGCCTCAGTCCACTCCTGAGGCTGAGTTACAAAAGAAGGCTAATTGTGTCCCACAAAGTGAGTTGAATTTACGAGCGGTGCATACAGGGTAAAGATGGCAGACCTCAGCATGTTTTGGGGAGTTTGAAGTAGATTGTTTGACTTGGGTATTAACTGAAAACTCATAGAACCTTTTCAGTGTATATTATTTAAATGTGGCTCCAGGACAAGTGTCACTTTAATAAGATGGGATTTAATGTGAATAATATACCTTGACAATGTTCTATGAGTTTTCAGTTAATACCCAGGTCAAATTTATCTTTCTAAAGATTGCATTAATGTGTTTGCTGCTGATATACGTTAATCAGTTGTTCTTAAGAGCTGGGTAACAAGTGGTAAAATGAATATGAATTTCTTGTAATAAATCATACTAGAGCCTGCCTGCCGACAGACCACAACTCAAGTGTCTTTTGTACTTTTCCCTTCCAAAAATACAGACCCCTTGGAGGTCTGTAACATGTTTAAACCCTGTGTATATGACTGCTTACTTGTATGACCATATCGTGGTGAAGCTGATTTTGGGTCACGGGGAAGTCACATTGCTCCAGACTGTTTTTCAACTTCACTGCCTTGTAATAAGCTGCTGTTTGTGAGACTGTCTTGTGATGAGCTGCAGTGTGTCCCATGACTGGAAGAAGCTACTTCCCATAAACAACTGCTCTGTAAGAGGACTGTGTAGGCTTCATTGGGCAGGGCAGTTTTATACTCTGTATTTGACTCTTCTTACTTGCTGCAAGTTCATTAAACAGTTTGAGTGTTCTCATCTAGGATAATTGTCTCATTCAGGTGATTGTTTTCCACCAGAGTCACTTCTATCTCTACATAACTCACTTTGCTCTCAGTGCTGTCCCAATTTGCTCACACACACATGTACATGAGCTAGGTATAAGATGGTTTATGCTTTCAATGTATCGAACAAGTTGTTCTTCCAAAACCACCAAAAAATTGCACGGTAACGTTCCTACGTGTTAAAGTTACTTTATTAAGATACCAGAGTTTGGAGTACATTGTTTTGATATTTCAGCAGTTCTTCCTGGGAATAAAAAAGTAATTATAACATTTCAGATATCTTGAACATCATTCCTCCCAAGACAGATTATAGATTTTTAAATAACACACTCAGGATATAGCACTTGAGTACTGTGAATGAACTAAGACAAAAACAAAAGACTGGGAGGTTTCTTGTTTAATAAACCAGTTTCTTGGTATCTGCCTGATATAGCTATGATTCACAATTTATTTTATTTACTATTACAAAGATCATGTATTCTTCAAGAGAAGATAACTTTTTATTCCAAGTTATATGTAACACAACGTGGGGGGTGGAGTGGAGGGGCTAGGCAAGAAGTACTATAGTACTAGAAGTACTTTTTGCAACCAGTACTTATATATAATATATTATATAGATAGTATAGTATTATAGTATATATATATATATAATTAGGAGGATTGATGGCTGCACTTTTCAACTAAATGACTTATTAAACGAAGCTATTGACCAGCTGCTCATTTCAATAATCAAATTGTTCTACGCAGAAAAAAAGATTTTTCTGCCCTGTAGCAAAGACAGCTAGACATGACCTGGCTGAGATAACACAGCAAAAATAAAGGAGAATAGACAGACAGACTAGAAAAGCAAAGGTACATGCCAAGCATGAATAAAGCAACCTTGTTGAAATAAGAGACTCACCTTGCTTCTAAAAAGGGGAATCTTTTTCAGGGGGTTATAAAGAGGTGAGACAACACGTCGATGGCAATAAGAGGAGAGAAAGGATTAGAGAACAGTTAACAGTTAAGTTAGATGGATCATAAACGCATCGGAGCAAAATATCCCCCTGGTCTTTTAACATCTGTCTGCTTGGTCCTGGAACAACGAAAGCAGCTGCTGCTCATCTGCTGATTAGAACAGTAATCAGTCACTCATTGCTCTTTGTGTGCAAGCAATGGTACCATATGTGCCGAAGGGGAAGTAATTAATAAGCAAAATCTGTCACTTTGACTCCATGATATGAACTTACTGGGAACATTTTGGGAACTAAAAATCTCTGAGTCTGACTTCTGAAAGGAAATCTGTGCTTGTTTCATCAATCTGAAAGACAAAATGTAGAAATTTATCTAACCAAAACAGACCCAGTTGCTTGATTCACCTGTCGGGATGAAACGGTGCATCCAGTGCTGACACTTCTCCGGTTAACAGAGCCTTTGCTAGTGTCTGTGTGCTTAATACCAGTGAATAAGTAAAAAATAATAATGGTGGCAGAATGCCACTTGGGTGGTCTCAGTTAAGGGCATCCTTGTTCAATGAACAAACTTTCTCTATCATTTAGAAGCAACTAGTCACTGCTGATGTTGTTTAAATTCACATGGCATGTTTGTAATTCTATTTACAACATATGAAGATTGTGTACAAAAGCTGCTACCCAGAAGTTTCTGTGAAATCAGTTTAGATATAGTTTCTCATGCATAAACAACAACTAATGGTCAGTCTGTCTTGCTATTTTGTTGGCAATATTTATTTATTCAAGATAAACTCCACCATCCCAAGAACAAGCTTCTATATGTAAATGCGAATGGTGACATAACAAATGTGATTAGGCAACAGATTAATATTCTTTTCATTTGTTTTCCTTTTATCATCTTATTTGCATGTTTTAGATCAAATTCCTCATTCAGACTTATAAACTTGTATTATGCTGAGCTGTATGTGGGATTATGAAACAAACCCAAAAACATTACCGGGAAAAAACGTGTGGAAGTATTTTGTGAGGAGAAACATAGCAGACAAGAAGACGTTTACTGAAAATGAACTATAATGAGCCCAATCGTACCAGTTAGCACTAGTATAACACCAAAAGGAAGAAGTTAAAAATCCCATTGCTCTGCCCTGCCTTGCTCAGCTTACCTGAGTTACAGTGTCACTTTATTGACAAATTCCCTTACTATATAAGGCGATAGTAGCAGAATGCACAATTTGCTCATGTAATAAATATCCATGAAATTGAATCAGATGTAAAAAATTTAACAGCAACATTATACCAGGTAAAGCTCTGACCACTATCATTTTCACTGACATTATTTGCTTCATCTCTGACATCCACAGCAATGTTCATTGTGGTTTAGGAGGTCATCAGAGTCAAACTCTTGCTTAGACCCAAAAGGCTGGACCCCTTACAACTTAAAGATAGAATACCTCTGTTAGGACTTGCGAGATAGAACCCCAGAATGCAGACGAGCAGGCAGCGTGATGGTAAGTGAAAAACGATTTAAATCACTAAAATTCACTCACAGATGAGGCAGGAACAAACAAAAGCAGGCTGGCTAGACAGGCATGGTCCAAAAAGGGGCAAGAACATGAGCATGATCAGTAAACAAGACATGATTAGAGAATGTTTCCCCGTGCCGAATGACAGAACAGGTGTCTATTTATGGGTTGACCAGGAGAAACAAGAGACAGATTAATAGGTGCAGGTGATCCTAACAACTTAATTGACAGAAGAACAAACGTGGCTGGAGGAAAACAGACTCTTAAACCCAAACTAACGAAACTAGAAAAATACATGAACAAAAGCATAACCAGATCCGAAAACCAAACTTGACAAACATGAACAAGACGACAAAACTAAGCATGACCAGGAAAATAAACAGAAACATGATTCAAAACTTGAACTGTGAATAAGACCAACAAAAACCCAAAAACACCCACAAATCATAACAACCTCTTAATTGTTTTTAGAATTTAAAAAAACCTTTGTGAGTTTTAAAATTGCGTCTTTTATACTTACACTTATACAGTTATTTCTGACCTTAAACAGGCCATTCATGCTCAAAAGCTCTCTAATGTGTCTGATTCCAAACAAATCTGCGAAGAAGTCAACTTTTCCTTTTCCTTCATTTATGTAAAAGATTTACTGGAGTTATTAGTGGTAGGTGGCCATTACATTCCACAAAGGGCATGGTTGATTTGGATAGTTTCATCGAATAATAAATTCAATCATCATTTGAAAACTGATTTTTTTTACTCAGGTTACCTTCTCTGAAGTTTTTTTGATCATCTGAAACATTTAGGAGTAACAAAAAGCAATTAGAAGTCTACTTTGATATCTATATTGAAAGGTTTTCTTCATGACATTCCCATCACAGTAATGTGGTGGCAGACAGTTAACTGCTACAGCTAAAGAAATGATCCAAAAATAGTTCATTACAACTGCTGAAACCAAATAAAAACATTATCATGACTTAAAAACTGTTTCCCAAGTTAGGGCTTTAACACACAGCAAAATTACAATGCATCAATCCATTTTTTTTTTGGATTATGCTCCTTAATGCAACATTCATCTGTTCAAAAGGGGTGACACTAATACAAAGACTCGAAATTAGTGTTTTTTGTTCAAACACGATTATGAAAGTGACTGAATAATCCATTTGGGACACAGATATTTGCCAGACACAAACAAGTGCAACTGTTTTCTTTTTAATGGGAACTAGTGCATGAAAACGAATAAACTGACAGGCGTATATGTGTTTATGTTTGTTTTTAGGTAATATAAATTGGTTCAATGCTTGGCAAATTTGCCCGCTGAAGCAACATCTACAGTATCACCAGCTATTAACAAATGAACAAATTATGTCAATTCATGTAGTAATTGTAATATTTCAGAATGACAAACAGAGGGATGTGTGGTACATTCACAGAATAATACATTGAACAGAGACAGTAAGATATTCTGCTGTATGTGTTGGAAGGTTTTGACCCTCTTGAAAAAAAAAAAAAAAAACATGTTTTGTTACAGGCTGTGACAACTTTCATCAGCTAAAGATTATAAAACCTTCTTTTTCACCAGTTTGTCACAAGTAACTTTAATTCTTCATTTGAATGCAAGCCTATCGCATCATAAAGTTGTCCAAAAATATGTCGGTAGAAACTGTAAAGTGACTGCATTTGCCTTGTTCATTTTCCATTCTAAATACAGACACATAGTTTCATTAGATGATCTTATGTTATGTCTTGGATGCCTTTAAAATCTTGCCAAATGAAGATGATGGCATGCCACAACTTTTGTCATTAATCAGTATACGTTTGAAGTATTTGTGATGCTTTAGCTAAATAAGGAGTGCTGCTTTAATTAAATAAAGATATTTACTGTGCTGCTTTAAGTAAATAAAGCTGGAGATCCAATAGTTATTGGATCTCCAGCTTACCAAGCCTGCTCCAGATTTTTTTGGGATAATTTACAATACTGCTCTAAGATGTATGTAAATGCCAAGCAACTGTTTCCCGACTATATTGTTAATTAATCCTATACTGTGTTATTCATGTGCTTTATCTACCCTGATGGAGATTCACTGACCTAAACGTGAAAGAAATGGCAGCAGAGCTGGTCAATTGTCCAATTAATTCAGCTTAAAATTATTTAAACTCATGGGGGCACTTTTAGGCAGTAAATAGAGCATTTGAAATTAACCACATCATAAGGCAATTAATATGTATACAAAAAGAAAACAAAACAGAGACGTGGCTGATTGAATCAGATTATTGGACCTGATACTAAATTCATTTTTGGATCAAATCAATCAGACAGTGTGATCTTGTGTTGCTGCAGGTCATAGTTTGACATCTTACTGCAATAGGTTAAGCTGTCAACAAAGTAAATGTTGCATAATTAATTAAAATATACATATCAGTCTCATAATCTGCATATAAACAGATATTTCAAATATACCAACAGATGTTTTTTTTTTTATTAGTTCTGTTCTATTACTTGCCTGTTAGGGACACCTGGTCTCAGTGGGCAGTTTGCTGCAGACTAAGCACCTTGCTGTGCAGCATCAGAGATGAAAAGGAGAACATATAGATTTGATATCTGATATAATAGCCATGGGGCCTGTTAAATTACACAATGAAAACTGCAGAAAACCCCTATTCTACGGAAAGCTTTTTGCAAAGGGGCTAACTGGAATTCATTTACTCTATTACAGTGCGTACTGCAAATACAAGTTGCTAAAAGTCAAATATAATCACCAAAGATGTATTTTTGTGAATTTGAAACAATATTTTTATTTGGGTGTTTGGGGGCTTTCTGAAATCACCATTGACACACACCGTTCCAGCTTTGCCTGAGACTGTTTATGGTTGAAAAGCTTGTAACAGAAGGATTTTTAGGTGACTTGTGTAAAAGACCATTTTACAAACATTTACTCTCTAATAAATCTAAAGAATTAACAACTGAAGCCATTTTTTAACTACTTTCGCTTGCTGTAGAGTTCAACATGTCATTCCCAATATGGGGACTTCCAAGGAGTTCTTCACTTGAGTTTCATGTTAAGTATCAAATCCTCCGGCCAGAACAGACATTGTTCTTGTTCTTACCACCTCAAGTAAAAGAACACATTTCTCTGTTCCTGTGGCGGATCAAACCCTGATTCTCAATATTTTGCATAGAGATATAGAAACAGTGCAGCATGATTTCAGTGTGGTCACGAAAGAATTGTTCTCAGGCATACTGTTGTCCATCTCTTTTTTTTATATATTTTTTTAAGCACTAGTGGCCTTTATTTTTGTTATTTTTGACAAAGTAGGCAGACAGGAAGTAGAATGGAGAGAAGGGGAAGCATTTTGGCATGGGGTTCAGGGGGTTTAACCCGGGGCGGGTTTTTTTCTGATTTACATGTGTCAAATGAAATTTCGGCCCACAACCCCCCCCCTGCACCTTTTTCAAAAAGCCCCGGTTAGCACCCATTACTCGGTTTTCCATTCCCTTTTGGGGTGGTTAGGTGGGGAGGGTCTTTCGGGCTCCCTTGGGGGGGAAAAAAAAACCCAAAATTTTGAGTAAATAAACATGACCCTCCCCAAAAAGACATTTTTAACATATATGGAAAAGAAAAAGCAAGCATTGGGAAAGTAAGAAAAGAAAATGAAAAAAGGCAATTTAAAGGAATTTTTTTTTGATCATTTTTGGGGGGGGGGGTAAATTTCCCCTAGAAAAAACCCAAAGAATGGACAAAAAAGGCAAAAATCAGGGGAGTTTTTGAAAAAGAAAAAACAAAAAAAAACAAAATAAAAAAATGCAGGGCAAAGAAAGGGCTTATTTACTTCCGTTAAGAAGGTTTTTATTTAATTTAAATAACCACGTTTATTTTTCTGCTTAAATGCATATTTTGGGGTTTTTGCAAAATATTACTGCTGTGAATATTGAAATTCTTCTGAAACTAAACTACTACATGGGAAGGTAATTAAAGGCTACTATAATGACTAAAGGCAGTGATCTTGTGATGTAGCTTGGATTGTATTAAATAGCCATTAACTCGCAGAGGTGTTGAGTTGTCTCCTATTGAGTTGCCCCCTATTCTAAATATTTCACAAATTGGACTTGTTGGGGAAGTGATTTAGGAAGTTATGTTAGCCTGCTGTAATTACTCAGTATTGCATTAGACTACGTTCAACAACAGTTTTATAACCTATTAAATAACCATAGTGAGGCATAGAAATATGGATGTTTGATAATTATACAGTTGATACATGATGTGTTAAAGTTTTTTAGGAAGGTATAGCATTTTGCTAAGTTTTTTTTATTACATAACATTTCATATGATGAGATTGTTGATGACTTTGCATCAAGGAAGGTAAGATGGGTCAATATTTAGATGACTTTTGTGAACTTTAATCTGTATTTTCTTGTTTGAAGTGCAATAGTGTAAATCGCCTTATACAAAGAATGGTAAGGCTTTACATGAGTTATACAAATAAATTTGTGTCTTGATCAAAGTACAGTTGTAGTACACAGATTTTCTTAAGTGTTATTCTATTGGTCCAACTTAGAAACTTTTTTCAACTGTATTTTTGTTCCACAGTTTTTGTATTTTGTATTTATAATGTGTACTTTTACATTCATGGCATACAGTACTTTACTAGTATTATTCCAGTTTCTTCAAGTGTGTCTGGGATGGTATATGGTAATCAAAATGATACGTCACGGCTCCACTGGGGATTGGGGGGGGGGCAAACAGGCTAGGACTGCCTTTGCAGGGACAGCTGCCTCAAGGACAGAGGCCTCTGTATGTGGATTCAACACGCTGCACACAGCACCCTACAGTTGTCCATCTTTTAAATATTAATTCAGCTAAAGATAGCGGGTACAAATATCAGCACTCTTGGTGAAGCTGTATGTAAATGGTCATCATGACAAGAAATTACTCAATTCTGACACAGTAACACATCAAAAACGTTACACCCTTGATACTAATACGTACACAATGTACAAAACAGTAAAGCTTCATAAGTGGCATATATGCACCATGGAGGCAACAGGACTTGATCTTTTACAAAGTGCACATCATCTCTTTGCGTTACATAAACCTCCTTCGATATGCCAACCTATGGGGCAAAGCAAGAAACAGTATGGGACCATTTTATGATTCAGTTGTTGCAAACACATTTAAGAATATAGATTGGTTCATGGTTGATATGTCACATAGATGCTGTCTCAAACAACAAAACAACAAAGGAAATAAAAAGATATAAATGTGTTCATGGTATCCTTGTAATAGAGAGCAATATTTGTTAGAGTTTTTTTTTCTTTATCTATGAAATCTTTTCTTTTGAGACCAGAGTTCTTTTATATGTCACAGCATTTGAATGCATCGCAAATGGAATGCTGCATGTTTAATGTGAAATGTGCACTTAAAAGGTTTAAGTTTAATTGTAAATATTATGGAGCGCTGCCACCTACTTCCACTTTAAGAGCTCTTTCAATCCAGTTCCAAACATGTGATTTTCAGATAAATGTTCCTTCCGTTTCTAGATACATTCAGCAGCAACATACTCATTATAGTATGTATACAAGCCCAAGTGAGTTTCTCTGAATGCATGTTTTTTTTTTTTTCTCTCTCTTTAAATCTGTGGGAACAAGCTGCTCATGCTTGACTCTCACTTTCTTTGTCTGGGAAACACATTGCCGAGGGAAACAAGCACATTCATCTCACACTGTGCACACTTGGTAACCAGGGAAAACAGCAAAAAAACAAGATGTAGAGCAAGTCACAGGAAGCTTGGGAATGGATGCAAACCAATGCCCAGGGATAAGCAGAAAAAGGGATTTAGAGAAAACACGGCCATACACACTTTTTATATTTGGATTTCGTTGCATCCAGTAAATGGCTCCAAGCTTGCTTGTTCAGTCATGTAGTGGCTTTACACACATTAGAAACATAATCCAAACAATGAGATTTAAGTTGCAATTCACCCCATGTGGGAATCTTGAAAAGAATAAGACAGATATCCTCTAAAGTGTTAAAGATTACACAAACTACAAAAGACTCCATGTGCAGATGCTAAAATGATATATACAGACAGAACCTTGGATTGTAACTACCTAGCATTGCATGTTGCAGCCCATCATTGAAGATAAATATCCAAAATACTCATGGAAACGCATGCATAAAAATGATCAGCAATTGTGTAAAGGGTTGGTTGTTGTAATTCCAAGATGATTTTCCTTTGATTACCAAGGAGGGCGTTAATCATGTTACACATGCCATTTTTATAATAAACTGTAAATAAACTGTTGAATTGTATGTTTTAAAACCGATATCCCTTTCACATTGTTTAATTATCTCCTAACAGATACCTGTCTTATTTCCTATGAGAAGCAAATCTTTTGGTCAAATGACACAATTTTAACATCTATCTACCATGGGAATAAATTCTTTGGGTGTAGCTGTACATGTAGATAAGATTCCCTTGTGTGCATAACTTAAATACGTGTTAGTGGATAGAATCCAAGGTTTTCCTTAAATAGAAATAGCTGCATTAAGTATAAAATAGCCATGTACAGCTATAATGAGCACTAAATGTTGTATTGATCAGGTCTGAAATGCTTCCACTTGGAAGTATTTCAGCATGCTTCCACTAGTCAAAATTGGAACAAGGAATTTACAGGTCTAATTTTAGCATGTTCTTTGTAATATCTCTACTCCTTCATAATCATTCTAGATACCAAGTTTTTTCGAGAAGTAATAATATTTTAACTTTGTGCCACATAATGAGAATATAAATGTAATTTGCTAAAATGACTCTGGACTCTGGGAAAGCTCTGAAAAGAAGTGCTGATTTTCCACATAAAAAATAAAGGATGAGGTGGTTTAGACACCTGACAAATTTTTCAGATATGTCCTGCTGAATGGGACATCGGCGTCACAATTGCCTGGCTGAATCCATATTCCTACGGTTACCTGTGCACCCCTGTGAGTTTCAATTTTGTATCAACCTTTGGAATGGACACTTCTTCAAGAATCTGACATGTCACGAGTTCTCAATTGATTCTTGTATGTCAATATACATGCTACCAGTTATAGAGTGTAGGCATAAGCATATTCTTTATGCGTGTTAAGGAATAACAAAAACTAAATGCCAAATGCAGCATTTCCAGAAACATTAAAGAAGACATTCTAGTGTTTTTGTCTTGTGACAATATATACTTTTTAAAACAGCAAAATTAACTTACTTTTCCTTTTTGTTGTGTGCTTGAGAAAAAATTACATCAAAAATTTAACACGACATACTGTTGCACATAAAACTACATACTAGTGTTTGCATTAGGGATAACAAAAGCAATACTGAAACAGATATGATGTGAAATCTTATAAAATATAAAATTAGAGAATACATTTATATATATTATCTTAACTAAGAAAACATCACCATTTTGGGTGTATTTGCTACCCCTATTGTTTTAAAGTCTATCTCTGAAAAATCTCAGTGCTTAGGAGCTAAAAACTCACCAGGTGACCAGATATTGGATGAGTGGTAGAAGATGAATAGAAAGACATAAGAATGGAACTTCTGGTTCAGTTTTCTTCAATTTTACAAGCCTTACTCAAAAGTAGATGCATTTTTCTATTTTATGGGTACCACACATTCCTCATAGTCTATGGATATTGATATAATATATAGATGCTTAGCTTGTCTTCAAATTAGGGCCAGGTACAGTCTACTATAAATGCAATCATTTAACAATATGAGCAACTTACTTCCATTGCTGTGTCTGTATCTCCTGATTAGAAATTTACCAAATAATTGTTTTGTAACGAGTGCCCTTAATGATTCCTCTGCTCTAAGTAGATGCACTGCTAAATGCTATAGAAACCTTTTATAGTTCTGTTTTGTTGTTTGGAATTCACACGCCATACATGTGAAGAGTTACCAATGTATATTTGCATGAATGAAAATCAATGTAGGGTGTCAGTGCTTTAGTGAAGCAAGTGTTTTTAAGAGCCATCTGTCCTCTGAAAGGAAACCCGTCTCTGCGCATGTGTCTGTGTGTAAACACTGTTTTCATGCTACTTGCTTAATTTGTCACAAAGGCATTCAGTCCCTTTCATCCTATAATCCTTTTGATTCTGGTGTCTAAGTGGCACCATTTAGAGTGAAAATCAGCTTTGTTTCCCCTCAAACACCATTAAATAAACTATTGGTTCATGTCCACTTCTGTTTGAAAGCCACAATTACAAATGATCAAACACTCGCCCACGTGCACGTCAGTGGATTTCAGTGGTTGAGAGAACTCGTTTGAGTCCAAATTGCGCAGCAACACAATCTGTAAGCCTGTGTTTAGAAGCGCATCACCAAAGCATCCCACACGTTTCTCTGAACATTTCCATTTAATGTTCGAGCAGACACAGTTTGACTTCAAAGAGTGGACAAATTCAGGCAACTAAAGCCTAGAGGCTTTTCACATTTTGGCATTTAACTTGTTCAGGGTTCAGTACAGATCAGACCTGGGCATTTTACATGCTGTCATCAGCCAGCCTGTAGGAGCCTAATGAGAAATGAGAAATCATACAAACACTCACTCTAGGAAGAAAAAAAAACAATCCTTATTTATTGCTGTTATTGGGAAAGAGCTTTCTACTTTTAGTATTGCTTTAATTTTGAAGGCAACTACTGTGTATTTTTAGTTTGGCCAGTTAGTTACCTTGTGTGTCATTTGAGTAAGCACCCACATGAGGCTATGTTTTGCATTTAGTTTGTGGAGAAAATATATAATTTTATTACCTAAACCACAAAAGCTAGCAGGCTTTCAGGAAAAATTGCTTTTGTGCTTGTTATCAAATCTATATATGGCAGAAGTGAGTTTTACTCATTCTCAATTATTTAAAGCAATGAAGGTTTGTGATCTGGCCCTTTAGTAGCCCCAGTTGGTGTCTGCAACCTTTATAATTCAAAGAGCCACTTTTGCTCGCAGTCCATATAAACTGAATTTGTTTAGAGCGACAGATGCATTTGGTATTATTTCTAGGTTGAAAAACATTGGGTGGTTCTTTATCATATTTAGCCAAAGTTATTAAAAGCCATTGTGGAAAGTCCAAAGAGCCAATTGCAGCCCTGGAACCGCATGTTGCAGACCCCTGGTAGACAAATCTACTGTTTTAACAATTCTTTATCGGAATGATTTATGATTCTATTCTATGATTTTTTTCAGGATGCGCTGGAACCACTTACAGTGGTGTCAGAAACCAAAAGGAATCGGCCCTTTTTTTCCCAAAGGTTTTTGTGTCACTTTTTCTCCAACTATTCTGAAACAAATGGTGCAAAATGAACACCTGTATTACGATCTTCTAACAGTTTTTTAATAATTTTTTTTCCTTAAACACAAATCAGTGAATACAACTGCACGAAGTTACACCTTCTTTTTGGTGCGCTTTCACTTTTGCCCCAATCGTACCGCTGATGGATCAAAACAATCTGTGACTTGTGGGTAATTCGAATGGCCATACACCAGGGGGTGCTGCCTGCTCCAGACTCAGTAGGTATGCACCAACCGGAAATACAAACACCACCATGTTGATGACTAGGGAGACTCAGGGTCTGCATCCTTCTCAGGCCGCATTTGTGGCTGATGACATGATTCATTGCAGGTCGAAGCGGATTGTTCAGAGAGAAGTAGCCATGGTGGAGGAGACAGAAAAGCTTTGAATAAAGTTGTACATATTAGGCTTTCTGTAAAACAAAATTAACTTTTACAATGGTTTTAGGCGAGAATGTAGCTGTGTAAATCTGAAGTATATGCTCGTCTTATCAAGATAGCACTTGATTGCAAATGTGTTCTGATGTGTTCAGACATATCCCCTCCCGCTGTGCCGACAGCCTGCTCACCTCGCAGCTGACCGGGTGGTCAAGGCGCGCTAAACCCAGAGAGAACAGCCGACTCCCGCTACAATGTTTTCAAACTGCTGCTGGGTTTGTCCAATGGGGGGAAATTAAACACAGATATGATTAAGTCAGATGATATGTAATGTTAATGTTTGGTTTATTTATTATTATTATTCACAAAAAAAATGCATTTAAACTTTGGTCAGAAAGTTCATATGTTAGTGGTTGTTAAAAAATAAATTAAACAAATGTTATTTGTCATCAATGTATTATATGTACTGTGTTATATTGTTATATATATGAACACAAACATTATTTTCAACATTTTAAATGACTGAGAATAAAATGGAAAGATAATTAAATAAGATAATTTTAATGAAAGGAATATTGGCCATTAGGAACATGTAAATGGGAAAAATAAAACCCACATGCAGTTATTTACAGTGGAGACCTCCAAACCTCTTGTAGCCTTCAGATTAGCTCAAAAGCAGTGCCTAAAGAGATTCATGGAATAGCTCTCTATGGGTGAACAGCTGCATCCAAACCTTACAAATCCGCTCCTATGTAACCGGTTTCTGCTTCACTTCCCTATCGCAGACCGGCCCATATAAACCCCCTTGACTCTGTGTTGTGTATTTTTCTTAAAGAAGACAAGGAGTTTTCTGGTGGATTAGGCAATTTACTTCCTGTGTAGAAATGTAAATGTCACGAATCAGTGCAAATGGCACATCACATGTAGCTCTCGTACAGTACACTCTCATGTGAAACCTCATGGACTGGCAGTGATTACCATAACCAGCACTATATAACTTTATATAGCACAAAAAAACTCAATAATATAAATGATGTACCTGTGTAGAAATGTAAACATCAATAATCAGTGCAAATAGCGCAACACATGTAGCTCTGATACAGCACACTACAACAGAGCCAGACAGTAGCCTTCTGGTTAGCATGGTGTTTTACATCAATATACAACATGAAAGTACATAAACTAGTGTAGGACACTTGCCCAGTAAGTGCCTATTACACACTGTTTATATAAGTTAATAGAAAAAGGTTTCATATTTATATAATCTGCACTCTGTGCTGTAAAAAAGAGACTCACCTCTCATGTGACCCTCAAGGTCTGGCAGTGATTACTATAATCAGGACTATATAACTGGCCACACAGAGAGGGAAGCGTCATTTCCCATTACACTGACCCATAATACAAGTGGAATCACACAACATAATGAAAGTTATGACTGTAGCTACAGTTTTATGAATCCCGGATGACCGTCAGAGGTGATGCTTTAAGCACTGAATGATCATTCTTGCGCATGCCTAGGTCGAGAACTAATGACAACAAAGTCACCTACCGGTGATTCAAGTGAGTCATATAGTCACATGTCACTGGGAGCTCAGTCCTGAAGCTTCTTGCAAGCACGCGAAGAATGAGGGACCAAGCGCTCTGCCGGTCATCCGGGATTCATATAACCGTAGTTACAGTCTGTTGGGACCACAGCCATGGGTTACAAAGGAAAGGCCAGTAAGAACTTTTCTGGAACTTTCAAAATAAATCGAATTAACCTACTCCCAGCACAGCCAGAAACAGGGAATAACAGCCCACTTCCCGTGACGTCACTGTTTGAATAAAAACCCCGCTTCTGCAACAAACTGACCTCTTCCACGCAGATCCCCAGCGGAACTGGACGGACGGACACAGCGGCTAATGTCTCTTTGCTGGCAAACAGACATAACTCTTCAAACTGGATCCAAGAGTATCATACGATCACGCGATCATATGCACTAAGTTAAGTAGGAATGAATTGCTGTTTGTGGATCCGGTATTCATTCATGAACATGGTAATTAAGGTACAAGTGTGACTTGACTTTTCTCTCTGAGGTCTACAGAAGCAAACTGTGTTCCAGAGAGTTCCCAGCAGAGACCCTGTCTCTACGACTCCGAGTGGAGCAGTTTTTCCCGGTCTGAAGGAAGGACAACGGGGCAACATCACCGTGGGTACAGCAGTAACGTGCAGTTTGGCAGGCAGACAGAATGAGCCGCCCCACCCCACAGCTACAGAGGTTAGCTGCAAGTTAACCCTTTGTTCACTGTGGATGCTTTCTTCAACTTCACCCCTGACAACTTTTCCTCAGCACGGTTCATGTAAGAGGTTTTGTTTTGGGCAGGGAGAAGTAGTTTAGAGTGAAATAATCTAAACATTTTTTTTATTTTATGATGTTTGGTTTTGTTTGTGTTGAAAACTTTTTGTTTTGGTTTTGTTTGTGTTTTGAGGGTTTTTTTTTTGTTGTTTTTTTTAAGTTAAGACAAACTTTATTTAAAGGGTGATTTTAAACACAGAAGATCGGCCACAACGGGCTGTCCGCTCTGATGCATTTTAACCCTTTTATTAGTGATATTTTAAAGGTATGTGTTTGATTCTGATTCTGATGAGAAGCTATAAGCTCCAGCCGCTAACAGCAAAGAAAACGTGTTTGCCTACTAAAGATCATTTACCCAAAAAGGTTGTTAATTTTCAAGCTAGGACATAATATTTCCCTAAATATTATTTTACTAAACTTGATAACTAAGTAAACATCATTAAGCCCCATTTCTCCAGAAAGGTTTGGTTCTTATTCAAAATAATATTTCCTTAAATATTATTTTACTTTTTCCTTAATAATATTTCTTTAAATATTATTTTAATAAATAAAGGCAGCTAATTAAACACCATTGAGAATTGGTCATCCAGAAGGTTGGTTTTATTCAGCAAATCTTTCTTTAAAATATTATTTTATTAAAATAATGTTTTATCTGCTCTTGCATCGTGAATGGTTGTTTAAAGGTATACCAATTATTCCCTAACTTAGTTCCAAGACTAATTTAACTTCAATTCCAGATTCTTCAAGGTAATCCTTGGTTCTCAAACATAAATATTGCATGGTAATATTGCATCACTCGATCATGGTTTTCAACCGTCTTTGATCAGCTTGTTTATATTGTACATAGCCCATTAGTCTCCCTTATACTTTCTTCTGCTTGGTAGTTTAGTTGGATTGTTTTAGCATACCAAAGAGCATTTTCTCTCTACTGAGAGCCAGCATAACAGACAAAGATGTGTCTGTCTGCCCATTGGTTGCTGTGGAGCGGACATACGCCTCAAGTGCACGGACAGGGAAAAGAGGCCATCCCACCCATCTTGCATAAGCCATGGCCAACAGGAGGGCGGTCTTTAGGGAGAGCCACTTGAGATCCACCCCCACAATGGACTCAAAGAGGGAAGACTGAAAGGCTGGAAGCACCAGCGACAGATCCCATATAGTGGCCACCGGGTGCCTGGGCGCCTGGTACATCTCAGGAACAGCACGACATCCCTGTGCCGGCCAGCAGAGCAACCACTGAACCCGACATGCCAATGGGAAATGGCTGCTACATACACCCTTAAGGTGGAAGGGGATCGCCGCAGATCCAGCTACCCTTGATTGAAGGCCAGCAAATGGGCCACTGGCAGGACAATATACAGGGTCCAGGCCCCTACCACGACACCAGTCGGCAAAGACAGCCCACTTGGTACCATAGACAGCCCACGTGGATGGCGCCCAGGCACCAGTCATGGTGTGGCCCAACCTGCTGCCATAGTGAGAGAAGGCAGAGCCTGCCCCTGCCGCCTGCAGCTCTGGCTTGGATCGAAGTGGAGAATCCGGCCCCCCAGCTGGGAGAGGAGATCCCTCTAGGAGGGGAGGCGCATCGGCGAGCCTGAGTAGAGCCTGAGCAGCAGAGGAAACCAGGTCCTCATCGGCCAAACAGAGCCACCAACAGACGACTGTGCCCCTCCTGGAGAACCCTCAGATCAAGGCGAACGGGGGAATGGCAGAGAGAAGGGTCCGGGCCAATCGTGTGCCAGTGCACCCGGAAGTGGCACCTGCTGAGACAGAAAGTCCGCAGGCACATTCTGTGGACCCGGAACATTGGTCGCCCTGAGACTGGCAAGGCGTGGCGCCACCCAGACCAGGAGCCTGCGGGTCATGGACAGCAATCTCAGAGACCTGGACAACTGATATAAAAGACCACTGTGGTGTTGTCCGACTGAGCTAACACGTCTCCCCTGCAACCCTGGAAGAAAAGCACGAAGCATCCGCATGGACGACCTCCCTCCGACACGGGAGGGGGCCGAGCAGAACATCCGTTTCAAAGTAGGACCTGTTGTGCCACTGAGACATAGACTGCAGACACGGAGCCACAACCCAAATCCGCCTGTGACCACAGTGGAAAGGGGTCCAGACCGACCCCATGTAGCCACATCTGCAGGGGTCGTAAGGAAAGCAGCCCCAAGGGCAGCAGGTACTCCACAAATCGCGGAGCCCTGTCATGATGGAAGCCCGGAAGCATGGCTAGAATATTGGTGACCCGCCAAGGAGAAGGGCAGGCAGTCATAGTAACAGAGTCTAGAGCCATGTCCAGGAAAATAGTCACCTGGGAGGGGGTCAGGCTGCTCTTTTCCAGGCTGACTCACAAGCCCAGTTGACGTACGTGGCGGAGCACCAGCCGAGTGTCCTGGAACGCCTGGTCACAGCACAAATGAGCCAGTCGTCCAAGTAAGGCATCAGGAGGCATCCTCATCAGGAGGAACAATAATAGAGGCAATGCCGGCCAATAGAGGCAATGCCAGATTCCACTGGGGCATGTGGCCCAAATCGAACCTGGTTGCCTCATGCATTGCAGCCAGGGCCCTGCAATCTGCCACTGGGTGTGAAAAGGCCCTTGTGTCCATCCAACAAGCATGCAGCTCCTGGATGTACTCCGCCGAGGAAGGAACCACAAAAGCAGCCTCGGTATCACAATGCCTAAAGAACGCACTAGACAGAGCAGACTAGTCCGGCGGAGCAAACGGCCCAGAGATGCTCTAATAGACGCAGACACTTGAGGCCCGGGAGCCCAACTCTGGAAAGTCCTCACGAAAAAGTGTACCCGAGGCTGCAACCAAAATAGCATCATCCTCGCAGATCGAGGCTCCACCATGTACAGGAGAGGAAGCCCCACCGTGGCTACTATCTGCCTGAGAGACTGAAGGAGGGCCTTAATCTGGGCCAGCTCCGTCAGCTCAAACAAATAGGCATTCTATCCTTCTCTCCGTCTTTCTGCCATCTTCTTTGCTTAAGGCACTCTTGAGCTCACTAAAAGTCCTCTTCACCACTCCTAATATTTCCTCACGTTAGGAGCTCTCTTAAGCCCTAAGATGCTTTATAAATAACTTTTATCTTACTGTAGGAAAATTCTAAAAAAATATTTAAGAATTCAATTAATTCTAAGAGTTTTTTTAGAATGACGTCACTAGGAGCTACTTTTAGTCTTAGGATTTTATGTGAATATGGGCCCAGATCCTTAAGTTTTGGCCTGACTGGGCACTGGTCCATTTCATGCACACTTCAAGTTTGCTTTGTAACCTTATGTGGCTCTGGTGAAACATGTCTTGTACCTGCACTGGGGTGGGTTGTGCTTGGCCTGGAGCGGTTGGCCTGCCTGGCCTGGTTACCCGGCTGTTGCCTGTTTTTCTCCAATGGACCGGTGGGCTGGGGCTGCTGGCGTTGGCCAGATGGTTGGGCAGGCATGGCAATGTGCTCCTCTGCTGGCTGTCATGTCTGGGGGGGATCGGGGCAGCAGGCTAGAGGGTGGCATGGAGGGCTACAGCCTGTGGCCATGGTGGCGCTTAGCTGGTTAATGTTTCTCTCTCGGTTATCATTGCAGTGGCATCATGTGGTTTGTGGGGGCAGAGTGGGGAACGCCAGCCCCGGGTGCTTGCTGCTGGCCGGGGACGTCTTGCCGGGTGTGTTTGTCCCGTCTTGGTGTGGGGTCGGGGGTTCTGTCGTGGACTTGGTGCTCGGCGGTGTCTGCCCTGTTGCGCTTGTGGGCGGAGACTGGGTGGCATTGTGCGGGGCCCTTGCCTTGCCATTGCGGCAATGTTTGGTGGGGGGAAGGATGCGGCGGGGGTTCTTGGAGTGAGGCTGTGTGGAGCGAGGCTGTGTGGGTGTGTCTTCGTTGGCTTTTCTGGGATGGAGTTCACCTGTGGGGGTGTGTCCCTGTGGAGAGGGTATTCATGGCATTTGGGTTTGGGGGCATGTGTTAAATATCTGTGTCCTGGTTGGGGTTGGCCCTGTGGGGAAATTTATGTTGGGGTTTATGGGGGGTGGGGGGCTCATGGGGTTCAGATCAGAATTCACTGGGGTGTTGGGACTGTTTCATCCTGTGGCGGCTCTGCTTCCTGGAGAAAGTGCAGTGCTACCTCTGCTGGACTGGCGTGGTAAGGCGTATTCGTCACTTCCTGTTTGCACTCGGTGGATTGTTTGGTGTGTGAAGGATCTGATTTCTCTCTACTGTGATATCTCTTACTTGTTCTAATACATAAGCACGTTAAAACACATACTTTCTGTTGCTGTATTTAACGTTTGGGGACTCACCGTATTTTACACGGTTATCTAGTGGTTCTAGTGGTAAAGGGTCGCTAGCTTAGCGTTAACTTTAGCTCCACAATGGCTACCCGTTCTGCTGTTTCTCTGTCTGAGTCTCCTTCTCTCTCCTGCTCTCTCTGTCAGATGTTCAGTTACTCCTCTGCCTCCTTTAGTGATAATGGTACGTGTAATAAATGTAGCATTTTTGTAGCTTTGGAGGCGAGGGTGTCGGAATTGGAGGCCCTGCTCCGCGCTGTTGAAAAACCAGCAGATAGCCGAGGCCCCTTAGCCAGCGCGGAGCCACCGAGGGTAGCTCCCCGTAGCAGTCCTCCAGCAGAGCCCGTGCAGCCGGGATCTCAGGCCGGCTGGGTGACGGTATGTAGAAAGCATATTCCTAGATCCCAGCCCACAGGTCACCACCAACCCGTCTGCGTTTCTAACAGATTTTCCCCGCTCAGCGACACACCTGCTGAGAAGCCAACTCTGGTAATTGGCAGCTCCATAGTCAGAAACGTGGCACTAGAGACACCAGCGACCGTAGTCAAACGTCTGTCAGGGGCCAGAAGGGCCCAATCCCAACCAAATTATTTAAGGAAGTGTTTCCTCTGATTACCAGCCCCATTTTAGATATGATTAATTTATCCTTAGTAAATTGATATGTACCACAAGCTTTTAAGGTAGCTGTAATTAAACCTTTGCTTAAGAAACCTTCACTTGATCGAGATGACTTAATAAATTACAGACCTATATCCAATCTTCCATTCTTATCTAAAATTCTTGAGAAAATAGTTGCTAATCAAATGTGTGAGCATTTACACAGCAATGACCTGTTTGAAGAGTTTCAGTCAGGCTTCCGAGCTCATCATAGCACTGAAACAGCTCTGCTGAAAGTCACTAATGATATTTTTCTAGCCTCAGAAAATGCACTTGTGTCTGTACTTGTCCTGTTAGATCTCAGTGCTGCATTTGATACAGTCGATCACAATATTCTCTTAGAAAGGCTGGAATATGCTGTAGGGATCAGGGGAACAGCACTAGGCTGGTTTAAATCTTATTTGTCTGACTGATTCCAGTTTGTTCATGTAAATGATAAATCATCTTTAAACTCCAGGGTTAATTGTGGAGTACCACAGGGTTCAGTACTTGGGCCATTTCACTTTACTATATATATGCTTCCAATAGGTCAAATTATCAGGCAGCATAGGATAAATTTTCACTGTTATGCTGACGATACTTAGCTTTACTTGTCCATATCCTGATGAACCCAACCAGGTATATAGACTACAAGCATGTCTTGAAGATATAAAAACTTGGATGACTTTAAATTTTCTGCTTCTAAATTCAGACAAGACAGAAGTCGTCCTCTTTGGACCGGAGTCTTTAAAAAAGAAACTGCTTAGTCAATCACTTAACCTGGATGGCATTAAATTGACCTCCGGTAATAAAGTAAAAGACCTTGGTGTTATTTTTGACCAGGACATGTCATTTAAATCCCATATTAAACAGGTTTCTAGGATTTCCTTCTTTTATCTCCAGAACATTACCAAAATTAAAAATATCCTGTCCAGAAGTGACGCTGAAAAACTAGTCCTTGCATTTGTTAATTCAAGGCTGGACTATTGTAATTCTTTACTATCAGGATGTCCACAAAATGCAGTTAAAAGCCTTTAGCTGATTCAAAATACTGCAGCAAGAGTTCTGATGGAAATTAAAAAGACAGATCATATTTCCCTTTCTTTAGCTTCCCTTCATTGGCTCCCTGTTAAATCCAGAATAGAATTTAAAATTCTCCTTCCACATATAAAGCCCTTAATGAGCTAGCTCCATCATACATCAGAGATCTAATTGTTCCATACGTTCCTAACAGAGCACTTCGTTCTCAGACTGCAGGTTTACTGGTGGTTCCTAGAGTCTCTAGAAGTAGAATGGGAGGCAGATCCTTTAGTTATCGGGCTCCCCTCCTGTGGAACTAGCTCCCAGTTTTAGTCTGTGAGGCAGACACCCTGTCTACTTTTAAGGCTAGGCTTAAAACTTTCCTTGTTGATAAAGCTTATAGTTAGAGTGGCTTAGTTTATCCTGACCTATCTTCCTTATTTTTACCTCCGTCTTCTTTCCTCCCTGTTGGATGGAGAAAGGGGGAGTCAGGATTAGCTTAAACCGGCTCAGTTATGGTTGAGGTGCAAACACACCCTCCATTTCTGCTACCTGCATGACCCCCTCTCTTTTCCAATAGTTATAATCAATCTGAAAGAGAGAGGTATCCCAGTCGTTGTGGTTTTTAGTATAACAATGGCCATCAGTGGGCTCTAGATGGACAAACTGTCTACTTTTAAGGCTAGGCTTAAAACTTTCCTTTTTGATAAAGCTTATAGTTAGAGTGGCTTAAGTTATCCTGAGCTATCTCTGTAGTTATGCTGCTATAGGCTTAGGCTGCTGGAGGACATAATGACCACTCTCACCCTCTTCGCTACATTCTCACACTACTCTACAATTTTGCATTATTTGCTGATATTTCAGCTTTTAACTTTGTTCTCTCTCTTTTCTCTTCCTAGAAGCTATACCTGGCCTGACTCTGTGTCTACCTGTGACACCTTTCTGGAGACGGGCATCGTCCAAGCTTCTGCTGGCAACAACTTAATGATCACCCTCTACCGATGATCCACATTGCCCTGTCTTTCAGTGTTTAACCCTTTCTCTCTCCTAGACATAGCAATTGACTGAGCTTTTGCTGTGACTAACTCTCTATGTGCTCTCTTTCAGACTCTAACCTTGAAAATAGGCTCAGAGATTATATGTTCTTTCTTTCTAGGTGAAACGACTAAAGGAGCTACATCAATTAACATTTACTTTTCCTTCCCATAGAAAGTACTCCTGGATCAGTGCTTCTTTGTTCTCTTTGTGTCTCTGCTCTGTTCTCTCTAATCCCCAGTCGGTCGTGGCAGATGGCCGCTCACACTGAGCCTGGTTCTGGTTCTGCTGGAGGTGTCTTCCTGTTAAAAGGGAGTTTTTCCTCTCTACTTTTGCTACATGCATGCTCAGTATTAGGGATTGCTGCAAAGTCAACAGCAGTGACTGTCCACTGTCTCTACATGCTCATCCGGGAGGAGTGACTGCTATAAATCTCTGACTCGATGCAATCTGTTGGGTTTCCTTAGATAGAAAAACTTTTTATCCAATTTGAATAAATAACTGAATCTGACTGCACTGTTCAATGGTTAGGACTAATTGGAATGTATGTACCTGAGTTTAATGAAGTGCCTTGAGACGACATGTGTTGTGAATTGGCGCTATATAAATAAACTGAAATGAATTGAATAGTTTGGACCAGGTAGACCCCTCTTTTGTACATAGCCCCCTCTCCAGATGGAGATGGGGGTCGTGGTGGACTGTGGTCGGGTCGTGGGGTCAGGGTCCAGGCCGGGGTCGCTTGGGTTTGGTTGTTGCCAGCACCAATCTGGGCTGGTGCAGTCTGCCTGCCTTCACCCCCTGAGGGAAGGGGACCACCTCCTGGTCTGGGGGCTGGTTGCCCCTACAGGGTAACTGCACCTGGACCTGGGAGTGTAGTGTATGTATGGGGGAGTGTGAGTGAATGTACGATGTCCATTGTTTTTCGTCTTTACGTTGGGTGCATGGGTGTGAGTGTTTTTACGTGTATGCATGAGGGTGGGAATGTGTGATTGTGACTGTGTGTGCCAGTTTTTGTGTCAGGTTAGGTCTTGGGCTCCTCCCTCTCCTGGATCAGTTTAGGTCCCCCATCAAATGTGGGGCTTAACTTACCTGCCAGTGGCTTGTGTCTCTGCCCGCTAGTGTACTTGTGGTTCTCGGTGTCCTGGGCTGGGTGCTTTGGTGTGTGCGGGCTCACTCCCGGTGGCTGCTTGCCAGGGCCTGGGGCCCTGTTGGGCCTCTGCTTGGGGAGTTATGTGTTCCTGGGTCTCGGGTCTCTGGGTCCATGGCTGGATCTGCTCTGGCGTAGATAGCTGCTGGCAAGGCCTGTGGGCTCGTCTCTGCAGTTCCCTGGGGCTTCTGCATTGTGGCTGCACGGTGGCTTCCCTGGAACTCTCCCCTGTTCTTCTCTAGGGGGGTTGCAGTATTTCTGCTGGGGTTCCTTTGCTCTGGGGGGCCTTTGGATGCCTATGGCTCGGATCTCCTCCGTGTCTGTCCCAAGTCCAGGGGGGCAGGTCTGTGGCTCCTCACGCTCCCTGTTAAATATTTTTATGGAGAAACCCTATATACACAAGCGTGCTCACACTCAGACCCACAAGTGTTTAGATACAGGTGTTAACAGATACACAAATGTTCTATATTGAGCCACAGTTACCACTAAATACATCTTGCATTTATAAATGCCATGCACTTTTTGGTAACAATGCTGTTATTATATAGGTTTCTGCAGGTGTAGAAGCAAGCAGGGTGTCATAGTGGATTTAACAAATTTGACCCACATGCAGAAAGCAATTCAGGAGATTGAGTTTTATGGTTAGAAGTTTTATTTACAATGACAAGGCAAGAACTTGGAACTGGAACTGGAGTATGAACTGTAAAACATAAAGCAGAAAGCAGAAAGGTAAGCAGGGATATACTCGAGATAGATAATAAGTAATGATTCAGTCTTACTGGGGAGAAAGAGATGATCCGCCAGAGGGAGAGGTGGAGAAAAACCCAGAGGATTGTTTACCCGTGGGAACGGAGATGGTGAGTTCAGGTCTGCCAGGAAGTTAGAATGTCCAGAGTTTACTGTGGTAGAAGCTTGTGTGCGTGGGAGGGTGGACAGGGTTCGTTGAGGAGGATCCCAGGTATAGAGGAAGCTGCCAGCCAGTGAGATCCACAGGAGCAAACTGAGGTTTGAGTATTTGTTCATGAGGTTAAATGACTTCTCAGACGACAATAATCCAAGAAGTTCAAAGCTGACGGCAAGTCAGGTTCAGGTACATCCGGTAAGGTAGAACATGCAGGATTAAGCAAAGGCAAAACGAGGACTAGGCAAGAGTAATGTGGCTGGAGTTGTACCACTAAGGGGCAACACTCTGGCAATGAGTTGCTGGCAGCCTCCTCCTTAAATCCTCCTCTGGAGGTGATCAGGGTGATGGAAAACACCTGTCGGACACCTCCACGTCCAGACGCCATCTAGAGGCTAAACACAGTAAGCAGCACCCAAAAAACAGACATGACAGAGATCCTGACACAGCGTCTTATCTTGTAATCTCTTCATCCTTCTTTCTCTCCTCCATTCTTTTCTTCTTCTCGCCCAACCTCTCTCTCTTTTGTGCTTTTTTCGTGCTTTTCGTTTCCATCAATTGAAATAATCCCAAAGCAGTTTCTAATAAAGTTTATTTTATAAATATCAAGCAGAGCATTAAAGTCTTAGCCGTAATGATCCACTTGTGAAAGTAAATCTGTTGGGCTTCTTCTTCACACTCAGACAACAATTCTGATTGCTACTCTGCTGGACAGGGCACTGTTAAAAAAAATGAAGTGTGCTTTGTAACAGGATTCCTTTTTTACAGTTTTACTAAATCCATTAAGCCCAAAAGGGAACATCAACAAGGAAGTCTTAACTCTTTGACTACATGCAATCAAGGCAAGGTAAGCAAACATGGTTACGAAAGGTAAACCAAACAAGAAAAGCATAACTAAGATGTCTAAGGGTATGAATAAAGGATGAATAAAGAGGCAAGGATTTACTGCTGGTATTTTATACTACCAGTGAAAACATGGTCATTTTAAAAACAGGAAACTAAACACGGCATCTGTTTAAGCTCATGTTGGGTTAAGTAATAGAAAGCAGAAATGTTCACTCAGTTAAGCAGAGAAAATTTTAAAGTAAAACAGCAAATGTGAAGAAAGACCACAGAGACGCAAAAAATATGCAATATGCTAAAAGTGGCATCTACTTTTAATCCTGAACATTTCAATAAATGTACAAAACATAACCATGAAACCTAACAATAGGTTTTTTCCTCATACCTCTTCAGGATAATGGATCCAAGCCTCCTGCATAGCTCTGCTCAGGTTGGGACAGATGTGGCTGGTTTAGAATTTCAATAAAGAAGTAAAGAATAGGTCGAGGGTGACTCAGACATTGGTATACCCTGTGGACACACGCACACACACCCAATCCAGGCCCCTACTCCTGACTGTGGCAGACAAAATGTCCCACTCAATCATGTTGTCTTTTCTCCCCTTTATTGTCACTCTGCCCTGTTGTAGCATTGCGGCATAGACACAAAACATTCACCCCTTTTAGTTAAATGTCCACCTTTATCAGAATGCAAACAATCAACGAATTCAAATATGCCTACATAGCAATCTCGTAAGTCATCAGTCTTCACCTGAACTCCAAGTTTGTAAATAGAAACTGCAGGAATTGATTTAATGTGTGCACCTTTAGGTAACGTGAAGGCATTGTAATTGTTTGCCTCTTATCACTATTCTAAGAGCTGTGCTAAGTGTAAACAGTGTTTAAAAATAAGAGAGAAATGGACACAACAGATTAGCCGCCAAACAAAAAAGCTCTCCATCTTTTGATATTGTTTAGCAGTGCGGCTGAAAGTGCTGTTGTCAGTCAACATCTGAGTGAAAAATGCATCAGATTTAATGAAATTCTCCTCTCATTAACTCCAGACTATCTCACTTTTATTAAGCTGCACAAAATACCTTATGTTTGTGTTTGCTTATCTATGCTCTGTTAGCAGCAGCCAAAGTCTAACATAGCAAATCTGATCTAGGGTAAAGCAGGGCTTCTGAAATGTATGCACAGTTACTTTATATTTGGTGTCTATGGCCCCCCCTTACAGATTTGTTCTGCCTTTTTCCCACTTAAATGTCTCAGATCCTCAAACTAATTATAAAATGAGACAAAAAATAACAAGAACGAATACAAAACGCAGGTTTCAAATTATAATTTCATTTCTTAATGGAAAGGCACAGTAAATCAATCAGATTTAAGTTTGGCTTTGACTAGGCAACTCTGAAACACACATTTTTATTAATTTTTTTTTTACCATTCTCAGGTGGACCTGCTGGTGTGCTTCAGATCATTGTCCAGCTGCATAACCCCCATTAGCTTGTGTTAGGTCACAAACTGATGGTTTTCTACCTTTAGAATTTTCTGCTAGGGAGTAGATTTCAGAGAGTTATGATGGCAAAATATGTTAACTGATGGGAGTCTCAGTAGATTTCCATCATTCATGGCAAGACCCCCAGACCATCACACTACCACAACCATGTTTGACTGACGATAGGATGTTCCTTTCCTTAAAATGCTGTCACCACTGTTCGATGTTTTATCGATTTCAATAATGGCTCTCACTGTGGTTTGCTGGAGGGCCAAGACTTAAAAATGACAGATGTCATTGAATTCGATTCTTATCTAATCTTGAATTTCTTTAGATCAGGTCAGGATGTATCGTTTGTTTTGAGATTTTTAAGCCTACTTCATGCTGCCGGACAGGTTCTTATAAAGGAATTACCACAAGATTACTGCATGGGCGTGAGTAATCAAGCATGGGTGTGGTTAATGATATTGAACTCTGCTATCTAAAAAACGGACATCTAATTCATTATCTGCCAAGGGAGGTGATTATATTTTCCTATAGGTCAGGTTGGTTTAGATGGCTTCTGTCCCTCTAAAAACACAAATTATCACTTCAAAACAGCTTGGTGTATTTACGTAACCTATATTTTTATGATATTGAAAACTAACGATATAAGACATTCAGGAAAAAGCAAAAGAAATCTGTAAGGGGACAAACACTTTTAAATACTTTTGCTTGGAACACAGAAGGGACCCAGACACTGTTGGGAAATGTCAGTCTCATTTTAATAACTCTAAAGCAGACTAAAAGACTTTTTTAAAGTGAAAATCAGGAGAATTATGTCAAGAGAAACAGAATATTTTTGCTATAAATACAACTGAAAACATGAAGTAATTATAACTCCATTCAAAGTAGCTTTGACTCAGCTGAAGCCTGCCTGTATTTATTTAAATTTAAATGCTAGATGTATGAGCAATTAAAATTAATAAATAATCACTTATGACAACTGCTTACCGCTGTTGACTTCTTCTCATGGGCCCACTTCATTAGATACACCTTTTCAATGGCTTGTTAATACAAAGTCACCCAATAACATGTCAGAAACTCAATGTATTTAGGTATCTAGACATGGTAAAAGTGACTTGCTGAAGTTCAAACTGAGCATGGGAATAGAGAAGAAAGTGAGTTTGAACGTGACATAGTTGTCAACGGACAGTCTTGTCTGATAATTTGAAAACTGCTGATCTACTGGGATCTAAATGGTGCAGCCATGGTTTATACTATACCGTTTCTGAACACAAGGCAGATGGGGACAACTGCAAAAGAAAAATCACATCAAGTGCCAGTCCTATCAGGTACAAACAGAAAAAAGGGCTTAAATTTCCCAAAAGCTGACAGCTGAGGGGGAAATGCCTTCCCCAAAAAGATCAAAGATGGAAACCCAAACTCTGAGCAAATTTTTTCCAACCCCTTTTTGAAAATTCCCCAAAAAAGAATTGAGGGAAAATTCTGAAGGCCAAAAGGGTACAACTTGAATGGTATACCTAATAAAGTGGCCAGTAAGTGTAGGCTTCAGTTCATCAAATTTGTCCTCAGACATTTGAGGTTTTTATAGTTGAGCATACCAATTTCTTACATTTCTGGTGACAAATTTCCTTCATTTCCCACATTTTCTGCCATGGTGTTGTCGGACGATGAGGAAGAGCTAATTTGCCTTGTAGCTTTGGGAAAACAAAAAGAAAAGAAGGTGTCCTATATAACGGCATTAAACCAAACTAGGGACGAAGAAGTTGAATAGTCCTGTCAGTGTGACGAAGAAAATGGCAGTTAAACTGTGTGTCCTCACGACTGTGCGTGTCACGTATAAAACGGTTGTGGGGATTTTTTCTCTTCAGGCAGTTTATTGTCTGACACTGGGTACACAGTCATAAAAATTGAGTTTTTTTGCCAACCTTTTTTTTAAGTCAAATAAAAAGTCCTTTTTATTATGTAAGGTACTTTTTGGGGTTTTAAATTTTTACATTCATTAACCGGGTTTTTTTGGAACAGATAACTTAACATTATAAACAAATAAAAAATTAAAAAACCCCCCCCTTTCCCCTGGTACAAAAAATTAAAAAAAACCCACCCTCAAAAAAAAAGCCTTTTTGGAATTTTAAAATTTTTTTTAATAGCCCCCAAAAACCCTTTTTTTTTTTACTTTTTTTTTAAAAAATTAAATTTATTTTGGAAATCTTCTGGCACACAGACATAAATATGTGCTACTGTGTGTGCTAAAAAAAACAGATCAAGATTAAAAACAAGCAAAGAAATCCTTAAGAAAAGAAATTTTGCCCAATTTCCCCTTTGGAAAAAATTTTACTTCCCTGTTTCTTTTTTGGCAAAAAAATGCAACCAAAACGCCCAAAAACATTTCATTTATTAAATTTTTTTTGCAGAGACCCCAAAAAATTTTTTTTTTTGTGGAATTTAAAAGGTTTCATAACTACAAAATTTCTGCACAAAAACTAAAAACGGGTTTTTTGGGCCCAAAGAAAAATGAAAAAACCCCGTCATTTTTTGTGTGGGGGTTTTTTATGGCTAAAATTTTGGAAACCCGCCTGGTAGCCGTCTTTATTAAAAGGGACATGCACCAGAAGAGCAGAGTCCCGAAGTTAATTAGCAGGGTAAAAAAACAAAAGGTTTTTTCTAAAAAATTTTTGGAATGCAAAAAAATTAGGGGGGGCGGGGGCCCGAGTTCCAAAAAAGGACAAAATTTTTTGGTGAAGTTTTTGCCCGGCCATCTGTGACCCAAAAAGGCACAAGTTTTTTGGGGAGTTTCAAGAAAACCACGATCCCCGGGAAAGTCGGCCCTACCACCCAAAAAGGCGAAACCCCCATCCCCCCAGGATTACTTTGGGCGCAAAGGGGGGAAGGGTGGGCCCCGGGAAAAGGGGGTTTTTTGGGTGCTAAACCCCGGGTTGTTAAACCAAAAAAAAAAATAAAAAACCCCGTGCCCCAAAACACGGCAGAATTTTAAAAGTTTTTAAACCTCAAAATCCCCCCTGGTTTTTCCCCCGAAAATGTCCCCTCCCGGGAAACTAACCCGGGTCCCCCCAAAACACGGCTGGGTGCTTTTGCCCCCAAAACCCTTTGGGCACTCAAAAGCCAAAAGCCCAAAAGTTCCCGGTTTTCAATGGGGGAAAGGAGCGCAAATCTTGGGGTTGTGGACAATGTGAAAAATGTATTTTTTCTCTTATGACTCCCACCTTTACGTTTTCCCCACATCCCGGGGGAGTTACAGTGTGGAGAAGCCCCAAAGAAGCGTAACCCCCCAGACTGTTGCATGCCAGAGTGAAGCATGGGGGTGGGGATCAGTGATGGTTTTGGGCTGCCCCATATCATGGCATTCACTTTTGGCCCCCAATACTTTTTGGTAGATGGGCACGTCACTGTCAAGGGGGGGGGGGACTTTTACCGAATCATTCTTGAGGACCATGTGCAACCCCAATGGTTCAAACATTGTATCCTGAAGGGGGGTGCCATGTTTTCAGGATGAAAAATGCCCCAATACACACAGCAAAGATTGGTTGGAAAAGATTGGGTTTTTTAAATGAACATGAAAGTGAAGTTTTTAAATCTTTCATGGCCTGCACAGTCCTCCAGATCTAAAATTTATTATTGAGCCACTTTTTTGGGGTTTTGGGGGGGACGGTCAGGGGAAAAGTTTTTCTCCCACCAGTATCCCCGGTAGTGACCTGGGCCACTACCCCGCAAGAAGACTGACTTAAAAATCAATCTTGACCACTGTTGGCAGGAACTTGTAATGTTCCCATTCCCAAGATGAAATTGACGCTTTATTGGCCACAAAAAGGGGGCCCTAAAACCATTAAAAATATTGTGGTCTAAAACCAGGTGTTTCCCTTTTTTAGTCCAAAACCCCTGTATAATATATATATTATATTTTAAGTTGTTAGGAAAAAACCCTTTATTAATATGCTTATAGCTGTTTTTCCATTTATACTTTAGTGAAATAAAGTATAAGTTCTAATGTCTTTTGTTACAATAGGATAAGAATGCTCATAAACATACAGTACAAGGATAAATGGCCCAAGGGTTGTCATAAATGACCTGAAGCTGGGGCACTGGGGTAGATTGTGGTCTAAAACCAGGTGTTTCAGTTTCATTGTCCAACCCCTGTACATATGTAAGCCACTTTTAGCATTTTATCTGAAAAGAAATATAAAATCATGTATCATGTTTCCTTTTACTTCATAGTTAGCAAATATTTTTTGTTCATTATAAACGCTCCCCGTGCAATTTAAAATAATCTGAAAAGGTTTAACAAGTATAAATACGTTTGTAAAAGTAAAGATGAGATACATTAAAGAAAAGAAACCTCATGATTTCTTAACCAGTTTAAGTAATTTTTAATAGTATTCATTTTAATGAATAATATAATAAAATGAGTGAAAAATCAAAAACGGATTTAAATCCACTGGCATAAACATAGAGAGCTGTAAATAAAACTGATAGCTGCTGACAGAAGCATGTGGCCGTTTTTAAAGAACCTTTTAATGTCTTTGTTGTCCTCTCTGGAAAAGTGAATACTTTTTTCCTCCTCTTGAATAGTCGTATTACTTACTTTGATTAGTTTCCAATTCTCCACCAAGTGCATGCTGAAGGCAGATTAGTTAGCTTCTATTCTACACAGCAGGTCTCTGTACAAATCCCTCCTTTATGTCAGTGGATCAAAGTATTTCTCCTTTTCCATTGTTTTACTGTTTTTTTGAGAGATGCCTATCTCGTTTTCTTTTAGAAACAAACTTTTTGGTTGAAAAATCATTTTAAATCTGAATTCATTAGGGTCATGAATCTTTTTGGGCTCAACTGTAAATAAAGTACCAGTGCAGGACATTTTAAAATCATTTCTTACAGAAATCAGAATAATGTACAAATAAAATGCAAAATGTTTATTTTTTAACTTTGTTAAATTTTCTTTGTTTTGACCTCAATTTCCAGTGTCTGTATTTTTTTTTTTATTTGATTAGTGCCAGACAAAGATTCCACAGCTGTTTAATGGTGTTTAAGCAATGTGTCTTCAGCGGTGTGTAGTTATACTAATTAATTCTACCAGTACTGTTTATTGGTCAGTTTATTTATTTTGCATACTATGATTTGCTGTTTTAAAACTCTGCACCTGAAGCTATAAATGTTGGATGTTTTAAAGATGAGTCTAATGAAGGCCATCAGGAAAGTTTTTTCTTTATCTCCAACAACTCCTAAACTGTTTAGCATGAATGTTCATTTGAAATAAAACATAATCAACATATTTTTACCAATAAAAAGTTACATTTTTATTGTTAATAACTGCAGTTTATCACTACATACGCTTTGTACATAAAAATAACTTAACCACTAGTTTAAAAGCTTTTGTACTGTAATCCATAAGAAGCCTTTTATATCTCCTTTATCTTTCAGTGCAACTTTGAAGACCAGTCATCAGTCCACTTTATGTGTTTCTGTCTCATCAGTTACTCTCTCATTGCATCCCAAATAACAGACGCTCCTCTCTCTCCTGTAAGATTAAAAGCAGCTCTGAGTGACAACAGAAAGACTCCGAGAGTCATTCCACAGCATTAAAGGCCATTCAGTGTGAACAGTGGAGATCTCTATAAAAGAGGCAGCCTTAGTAGGATAGAAAATGTGGCAGCAGCTGGCAGGATCCTTGATTCTGGGCACATTTCGATTTTATTGGAGGTGTGAAGATGAGTGAGAGGGACTCTGAGCGTAGAGATAGTGTCATTACCAGCTAGTTCACCTTTAGGTTATCCGTATTCCTCAATAAATCCCAGGTCTACTCTCACCTTGGCCAGATGCCGCAAACTGCTCCTCGTCCATCTCGTGAAATGCTCAGGGAAGATCCGTTTGAGAGGCTGGACAGGCCATTCAGCAGATCGCCTTGAATTAATCTGTGGCTCAAAAGCTCTGTTTGTCAGTAGTACTGTTAGATGTGTTACTTGCGTGTTTCTGTAGTTATTTAATTTTTATTTGCTAGGTCTTGTTGAAGAAATTAAAGTAGAGCACACAGTTAAACTACTGAAGCTGTTTTCTATCTTACCATGTGTGTAATGTATCTAAAAATTCATAGGTATTACGAAGGTATAAATGTAAATAAAGTTGGAGCCGATGCAAGTATGCAAAGGTGAAAAACACTTAAGTGTAGACAGGGCATCTGCATATCATACCATGAGTTTAAATAATGTTAATAATGGGTCATTGCTAAAGTAATTGAGTGGTATGTGTTCATATTCTGTTTAAGTGGTAAATGGTAAATGGCCTGTACTTTTATAGCACTTTATCAAGTCCCCAGAGACCCCCAAAGCGCTTCACACTACATTCAGTTATCCACCCCTTGATACACACATTCATACACTGTGGTACATTTGTGCTGTGTATGCCTTGCAACACAAATACCACCAAATTTTTTAATGTAAAAAAAACATGTAAATAAATAGGTGGCAGCCTGGCCTTGCTCGAAGCCCGATTGTGTATGCCACAGCATGAGATACTTAGAAAGGTGATGCTGGAGTGTTTATGCATTTATCCATAAATTTGATTGATTTAATCATAGATTTCTAAAGTACAATCAAAAAGTATTTGCCCCTCGAAAAACATCTTGTTTTGCTTTTTTGTCAGATTAATATGTTTCAGATCAACATTTTTCATATCAAACCAGGACAACCTGAGTAAAAACAACACGTGGTTTCAAGTGATAATTCAATTAAGGAAAGAAATTATCTAAACGAACTTGATCATAATGATCCATTTAGGCCATGCCAAAGCTTCTGAAGTCTAGACTTTTACTAAGCTACTCCAAAACCTTCATTTTGTATTTTGTTTGTTGAGACGTGCAGAGGTGAACTTGCTTTTGTGCCCTGGATTGTGTCTTGCAGCAATATCCAAATGCCTTTGACTTTAAGGTCATGAAATAATGACTGTCCATTCTGTCATCAAAGTCCTGAATCTCCTTTAAGATTTTTGGTATAGAGCAGAATTCATAATTACATTAAAAACAGCAAGTTATCCATGTCCCGAAACAATAAGCCAGCCTGTCATGCCTGTTGGTGAACTTTGATTGCCTCATTTCATTGTTTCTCTTAGGTTACCCTGTTCTTTCTGGGCTCCTCTCCCAGGTGTCCTCCTGATCTTGCCCTTATGGGTTACACCTGGTTTTGTAATCCCCTGTCTCCTTCCAGGTTCTCTCCCCACTTTGCTTGTTTGCATTGACTTCTGTCTGCATTCCAGCATTTTTCTCATCTGACAGTGTTCTTGGACCTTTGCCTCATTTTAACTACCCTTTTTGGATTAGGGACTATTTGTTTGTTGTCATGATTACATCTGTAATAAAGATCGAATCTGCATTTTGGATTCTTGTCAAAATCAGACCATTATACTAGCACTAACATGTTTGATTATCAGTATGATATACTTTTTTGAAAACCCTCTCAGAATTACCAATTTTGTCCTGTCAGTCCACAGAATATTGTCCAAAACTCTTGAGGAACATTACCTTGTTTTTTGTTATTTTAAGATGGGGCTTTGTCTTCTTTTTGGTAAGCTGTGGTGGAACTCTATAATGGATTGAATTGTTGAATCATCTACACTGACTAACTGAGGCCAATGAGACCTGATGTGATTTAGATGTTTATGGAGCTAAATTGGGGCCATAAAGTTTTTTTTTAAAGCTGAAAAGAAAAAAGGATTTGAAACTGAAAAATATTTTTGGTCCATTGCTGTCTTTTCTATTCAGGAAATCCACACTTTTTTATCATTGATTTGAAAGGCAGACTAGCCACTTCCAATATGTTAAACTAGCTGAAGTTTTGCAGCAACGGACCAGCACATAATTAATGTCAGGCGGTTTCTCTCAACTGCTTTAAGTAGTAAATATGTTTGTTCTCTCACCATCTATGTTTCCCTTGCAATATAATGACAACCAACCTTTATATTATTCTGAGGAAGCCATAGTGTCCTACTCCTGCCGTCCGCCACTGCTGCAGTCTGGCGGATCTTCCAATTTACTTTGCGAGCATAGGAAATGTCCAAAGCGGACTGAAAATGCTGCGCAAATTTGTCAAGATCATAATTTCTCAAATTATATTTGTGTCGTGTGTTGACATAAACAGCTGGGATCAGTGAAGCATATTATTTTTCAAAACCAATCATAAACATAGAACATCGATGATGTAAAGACATTACTAGTTCCCACGGTTCCATAATGCAACATCTTGGAATATTTCCTTCAGGCACCTAGGCTGTCAGTTTTCATTCCACACCCCAGGTCATCTATGTCCCGCCCCCACACCAAGGTAGCAGCAGTTTGAAACTGAAAAAAAAAAACGTAGTTTCAAACATTTTTCAGTTAAATTTTTTTTTTAAGTTTAAAAATATTTTTCAGTTTCAAATCTTTTTTTTCTGTTTCAAAAAAATGTTTTCGCACAAACTTCAGGGGCCCAATTTAGCTCCATAGATATGTTCTATTTAGGTGATTTCTTGATTCCACAGGTGTCATAATGAGAAAACAAGGGACTCTGTAAACTGGCAACAACCACGGAGGCAGAAAAAACAGTTAAACCAGTTAATTGAAAATTAACTGATTGTATGCTTTCACGACATGATCTTCAGGAGGAGGTTCTCGCTTGGCACTAAGGAGGAGAGGTGAGATGGTTATGATCAAGCAGAGGAATGGTTCTGATATTTTCATAGAGCTGGTGAAAAGATCTTACTGTGGGAGGATGGAGGCAGATCAGGAGGGGGTAAGTGACCCACGGCTGGGTTAGCAGGTGGAGTAACGGGGAGGTTTAGATCTGATTTTCTCTCTATTTGATCCTTTCAGATGATGTACTCAGGTGAATGATGGAGTTAGAGGGTGGACAGGAAGGTGCACCGAGAGTAGGTGTTTTCCAGCAGCTTCAAAAGAAACACAGATATTCTGAGAACGCTGGTCAGGTTACCACTCTAGCTGAAGTCTCCCTCCAGGTTCCTGCTTCTTAAGAAAACCTCCTAATTACACCGTTTTCCTTCACCGTGCACCGGTGGCACAGTTGGTAGCACCGTTGACTTGCAGCAAGAAGGTCCTCAGTTCCTGGTACTCCCGGCCGGGGGTCTTTCTGCATAGACTTTGTCTACACAACAGAGGGGTTTTTGTGAATTAGAGCAAACTGACCACTTTTTGAAAAACATCAGCAACTTAAACCTCACTGAAAATAAAATGTTTGATCAGTATTGAGCTCAATGCTGATCATTGTAATAACATTAATATGCCTGTCGTGTTTCTATTATGAAGACTGTCCCTACACACACACACACTATGTAAAGTACTTTAAATCTTTAAGACAATTTAGGATGTAACATAGAAAAATAAATAAATTACCTAGAAGCCAGCCATCGCACACGGAGCCTGCTTGAGGTTTGTTTCCAACACACCTAATATAATGAGAATAATTAAAGTTATCATTATAGTATAAAGGAATCATGTTATGAGGCCAACGTGCCACTGCATTTGTCAGACACATTTGCGCATCACAAATAGGTTGCACATATTGTGAAAAAAATGCTTTCTATGCACCAATGCATATTCACTTACAGATGGGGCCCTTTTAGCCGTATGAGTGCAGTCCACAGCTCTGATTACATTCATAAATCAGCTCCTCGCTTCAATTCAGAGCCACAGTTTAGGGGAACTTTTTACTTTGTTTGAGCAACATACAGATGAGGCTGTCCCATATGGCTGGCATGGTCCAGCTCAGGGATGACTGTCAAATATCTGACAAGTTAGTGAGCTCCCTCTGAAAATCTCCAGTTGAAAGGACCGCATTATAGTGAGAACTTGAACTGGCACCGTTGACGCATGGTTCCTCCTGGTTTCTGTTTATAACACTGGGGCCAGTTCCGTTATTATTAGGAAATAAATGCCCTAGGCAATCTAAACCGGCTAATAAGTCATGCATCATCATGTGCCAGCAGTAGGATCTCGGTAAAAAGCTCTCACTCCGACTTCTTCCATTGGTGATGTCCTCCAGGTGTGGCAAAGCTGTCATTGTTCCACAATTTTGTGTAACATTACGCAGCTATTTAAGTACATGTGTGATTGTCTACAGCTTGACCACCCTAGGAATCATTACAGCTGACTTCATTCATTAATCTGCTGATCTGAGACCCTTATTCACATGCATTTTTACATATCCATGTGAAAAACAGGTATTTTAAAGTTTACATCCAACTGAGGTTGTTTACATCATTTTTTGACAATGTTTTGTGTGTAAGCATGCTTCGTACATGAGGCCCCTGGACATGTGAACCCTCCAGTAAAAATATATTGTGCTTTGGTTTCTGGCTAAATCTCCTCCTGTCTACCTTTTAAATGCCTGGGATCTGAACTTAACAGAAATACATGATATGAACATGACTTCTTATTTCTGCAGCCTGTGTTAGAGGCATGCGATGTGTGAAAGTTACCAGACAGAAGGCTGCAGTGAGAAAATGCCACAACCTCTCCTTTATTTTAGCTGCAGCTTGTATCATGGTGATTATCTAACTGCCAGGTATTGATTTTTGAATAGCTGGCCTGGCGCTGCTACTTTAAGCTGAAAAGCCCTGTCGATACAAATCTCATAGTTACATTGACAAAGTGAAAAAATGTAATTATTTCCACTGCAAAAAGTAGAGGAAGGGAGAAATGACGAGGTTTGAATCAACTTTGTACAGTCACATATGGACTTTGCACAGACAGAAGAATTAATTTCCTGTAGTTCGTCTTGGAGACTATTAAAAAACAAAAATTTAAACTGACTGTATTTATACTTAACAGATACTGTGTGAATGATTAGCTTCCATTATTAGGACCTCTCCTTTGATTCCTAATGTTCTCCAGTAAGGCAGTGTAATAAACAAAGGTTTTAGTCTACCTGTAAATACTAAGAGACATGCAAAGCAATTTACCTTTTTTAGTTTTTGAAAAAAAAAAAAATTGAAATATTAGATATCCGCTGCATGCTGTGGTAAATAGAATATAGCAGTGTAGCTCCAAATGTATTCTTACAGCTCTCTGCGTAGTTATTTGGACTATCCTCAGCTTCTATTTTAGGAGCAGGCGGTCGTATCACTAAGCGAAGATGATAGAACACAGAACTCGGAGTATTCTCTCTCAAACAGCTCCCACGGAGGGGACTTTATTTCTTCAAAAAGCGCACAAGTTTATCTTCATCAAAAAATTCAAGAAGTCCCCCTCCCTTCAGTCTTTACCGGGGTTCTTTATAGAGATACAAAGCATTGGTGTGTGTTGGGATCATTTACGTAATACATCTTGGCACCCACACATTGTTTTGTCCACTTTTTCCGGGAAACCACATTCAGCCAACATCTGCAAACCTTTAACTGGGCGGACGTGACAGTTTGTAATAACAATTTCATCACTTATCTGGATGCAGATTCCATGTCACAGTGACCTGGCAACACTTTAGGGATGTCAAAACTTTCCCAGCTGGCAAGGGTCAGAATATCACAAGATTTCCTGCAATAACAAGCCCATTAGTTTTCCCTCTCACCAAGGACTTTTCTCTAATGCACTCTGCTCTCCAGACAGTCCGGCGCATGTAAGAACCATCCTTCACAAAGTTCATCTTGTAATGGTAGAAACAATAATAACAC
This sequence comes from Crenichthys baileyi, assembly GCA_036173005.1. NCBI lineage: Eukaryota > Metazoa > Chordata > Actinopteri > Cyprinodontiformes > Goodeidae > Crenichthys > Crenichthys baileyi. Next base: position 488,096 of record JAHHUM010000894.1, read on the forward strand.
TTTTAATCTAGTCAAAGCAGAGCTTTATGCCTCGACACTATTAGGAGGAGAGGGATGAGATGGAGTAAGAAATGTTCAACAGCTTCATGCGACTATGCAGACGTCCATCTGAACACACTTAGACCACTTAATCAGAGAGGTCCCACTGCTAAACAAGAACAAAAATTATTTTTATCTACTTAATGTTTTCTCATCTGCAGTTTGTCAAAAGAAAGCTGACACTGTATCCTCATTTATTGGCCTACTCTTGCCATATACCATCCAACAAACTGTTATATGGCCAAGTTTCTCAACCAGGTACAAGGTAGATTGCTCCCTCTTGCTTGCAGGTCAGAATCAACTATTATCCATTTGGATGTTTTCTGAGCATCTCCCACTAAGAGGAGACCCCAAGATAGACCTAGAACTTGGAGACTATATATCCCTTCAGGCCTAGAGACAACTTGGGATCAACCAGAATAAGATGGAAAGTTTCCATGAGAAGAGGAATGTCTGGGTTTTCCTATTGGAGATGTTACCACTGGGATGATGGATTGACAGATGATACCACCCTCACTTTTCAGGTACACAAAGTCTAGTCTATTGTCGTTCAACCATAATGAAAATGTGGTGGACGAACACTGGCTATTTTATAATCCATTAACAAATGTTTAACTTCGTACTGGACAAACAAAATACAGGATGGCAATTGTAACAGGTGTGGAAGCTGATTGTGGAGAGCCAATCAGTGAAGTCAGACAAGGATGATTTTGCCAATAGCATCTTTGTGTCTTCTATTATTCTATAGCAAGTACAGATTCAACAGAGGTCTAGAATAGTCTGTGGTATTTAAACAATGAAAAACTATACTCATTGCACCTTTCTAAAAACACAGGCAGTTCCTGTCATGTTTCTAGGAGCTGCTGTGGAAGACCGAGGGAGGATTTCCAGTTTGGTAGAAACAGCTCGGAGAAGAATGAAAACCACCAGAAGACAACCACTGTTAGAGGCAGAAAAACTCAAAAATGAGTACAAGACAGGCAAGATTACTCACACATAAATCTAACATGAACCAAGTTTCTAGGAAGATATGATGTGGCTTGACTCTACCTGTAAGGCTGGGCATCAAACTGAGACTGGTCATCCAGCAGCACCGTAAAACCCCAGCGGCTGATGAAGAAGTTGCAGACAGGTGTGTAAAGCTGCAGTCAGTGGCCACGCCCTGCAGCAGAGATCCCCTATTCAGAAACAACCTTACACTCACAAGAACAAACCAGGATCATTACAGCTCCTGCTTCTACTATCACACTCAATCAATAACAGTTTCCCCCGTTTCAAATCTTTATACACAGACAGTAGGCAAAAATCTGATAAAAGTTTGATATTATGGTCATAACATAAAATGCCATACAATCTTAAAAAGGGTCAGATATGAATCACAGGAAAAGTCATCATGTCCAAAGCTTATGTCACTAAATACATTACATCTAAAGAGGTTTTGTTGAGGGATTATAGGCTACTGAAGAACGTACTGATAAAGTATATCATCGGTTCATTTCTTTAACTAATGCATGAAAGTGTGGGTAAGATTTTGTTTTTGAAAACAAAGCCAATTCCAGAGTAAGTTTTAAGAACTTACTTCTGTGATACAGAGAATAAAGCATGATATGTAGCTGCATATATGTACATATTGCTCCTTTATCCTTAGTCTTATTTCGTCAAAAGTTCATATATTTATAGTTCCTTGTTTGTGCACACAAATATGGCCAATAAAATGATTCTGATTCGATCATAAAACACATAGGCTTTTGTTAGGATTCCCCATGACTTAAACAACCCAAACATATTGCAACTTCATACCACAGAAAACAGGAAAAAATCCAGTGTGTAAAACCTAATTGTTCATGAAGTTAAAAGTTCAATACATTTTCATCGTACCTAGTTTGAAGCTATGCTAACAAAAACTATATTTGATTATGCTTGCTAGTGGGTGAATATTCATGTCCCTATTACTTAGCATGTGATGATAAATAAAAAAGTTAACTGCCATGGATTCAACTATCCACTGGAATTTCAATGACACAAAATAAAATAAACATGAACCTTTCATCCTATTAAAATCTAATCCACAGGGAGGGCAGCCCACAACCTCCAGGCTGAATAGATGCCAACTGCCAGCACAACTGGGCATCCACCAAGGTCCAGTATTCGTGTACTGACATTATAAAGCTGTTACATGGAACAACATGAGACCTACTTAATATTAGGAAAGTGATTTTTCTGCTGTGGTAGACTTCACCTCAAGTGAGGACCAGAGTATGGCTGCTGATACCTGGTCCTAGACGTAGGGGAATAAATACTTTGGGTACCACGCTGTCACTGTTTGTCAATTTACCCAACTAATGATCATCTTTTACTATATAAGCATCAACAAAAGAGATCTTTGAGATATTCGGTATGAGTTTATAGAAAAGGCTACTTGGTAATACACATCACGGATAAGATAAACGTAATGCGTTGAGTAATAGTCTATAGAACATGTTTGCGTAAGATTTGTCACAGTTTTGTGCATTACAAATCAATAAAAGCAAATACATAAATGGAGTAAACAAGTATCAGGGTTTCATAAATCTAAAACTATGCTTTAAATAATTTTTAGTTAATACATAATGATTAGGGGCTGCACGGTGGCGCAGTTGGTAGCACTGTTGCCTTGCAGCAAGAAGTTCCTGGGTTCGATTCCCGGCCGGGGGTCTTTCTGCATGGAGTTTGCATGTTCTCCCCGTGCATGCGTGGGTTCTCACCAGGTACTCCGGCTTCCTCCCACAGTCCAAAGACATGCCTGTTAGGTTAATTGGTCACTCTAAATTGCCCTTAAGTGTATGAATGAGTGTGTGCATGGTTGTTTGTGTGTTGCCCTGCGATGGACTGGCGACCTGTCCAGGGTGTACCCCGCCTCTCGCCCATAGTCTGCTGGAGATAGGCACCAGCTCCCCCGTGATCCACTATGGAATAAGCGGTAGAAAATGACTGACTGACTGACGTAATTATTAGTTTAAGTGTTTTATACTTCAGTTAAGAGATTAGCAAATGTATTCTGGACTCAGACCTAGAAACTTTAAAATAATCCTTTATTTTAGCACAGATCTGTTGTTCTGATGGCGATCTATCATTAGCGGCTGACGGTTTGCCAGTCACAGTACTCTCCCAGTACTTAAAAATCGTTTGTGTTCAATTATGTATTTGGGTACCGTAATTAAATTGTGCCAGAAAATGGAAGTACGACGGAAATACACCTTCCACCATTTAAAAAAAAAAATCTAACTAAAGATGTTGCTATAAAAAGTCAATCATATATTCAAGAATCCACATTCTTTTCAGCAAAGGGTTCACCTTTTCATCAAATACAAAATCTTATAGATAGATAGATAGATAGATAGATAGATAGATAGATAGATAGATAGATAGATAGATAGATAGATAGATAGATAGATAGATAGATAGATAGATAGATAGATAGATAGATAGATAGATAGATAGATAGATAGATAGTTTTTTAAATATTTTAATCAAAGTGTGAAAACCAGCTACTGCTAAAGATAAAACATTGAACACACTTAGAGGGAATTCTCTGTGAGGACTAATGGTTTCTGTCAAAGGAAAATTCTCCTGGTTTCTAGAAACGATTTTTGTTAGGGGTCACCAATGATCGGTAGGAAAGAGAGTAGGCGAAATATTATTCTCCTGTTTGTCAGAGCAGATTGACTTCCTCTGTGTGTTGGCATGTTTTCCTTAAAGGATGGTGGCCGAAAAACCATAGGATAGGTGTGCTTTGCAGACCCTCTAATGTCAGTCAGCTTTTTCCTATTTTTTTTCTCTTTTATCCCCAGCGTGGCTGCCTCGGATCATCCACCTCCCACCCAGAGCTTGTTGGAAATGCTCTCTGCCCATTGCTCTGTGGGTATGTCCATTAAAGCTGCGGCAGGGAGGACCATTAGTGGCACGGTTCATTTACCGCAGCCCAGCCTTTAAATCAGCTGTCAGGGCACTTTCTAGAGTTTACACCGTCACAGTCTCAGCCTGAAGATAGATGCGTGACCCAAACACTCCTCACAACTGCCTGAAACATTTCTTGGCTAAATGTTACTAGTACATCTCATCAGATTGGGTAAACTTGGTATAAAAGCTTTAAAGCCATACAAGCTTATGTTTTGTACCTGCTCTGCCTACAATAACAATGTTTTACAAACAGTGTGATTTTTTTTATTATAATGTTTTATGTGAGAAAAAAATCTCTTAGAATCTTCTAATGAAATCTCATAATTGTAGGTATTTTTGTTGTCTTGGTTGCCTTTCAGAGTGCTGGTGTATTTGTGAATGTGTCAGCAAGCTGACTCATTTCACCTTGAAAAATTCAAACATATTAATGTGAGACACAGACAGGTGAGTGGGCTGAAACTGTAGATCTGTCTGGCCATAAGCCTCCACTAGAAAATGACTTGCTGAATAGCTCCTGGGAGGCAAAGCAAAGGAAGAGGGCTGAAAGGATTGTGGAGGATGCTGGTGCAAATACTAAAGTGCTTGTTTGTGAGTGTGTGTGTGTGTGTGTGTTCTTGTACTTGTTGCTGAGTGAGAACCATTTTTCGTATTTTTATCACAAAGTGAGGTCATTTTGACAAAGTGAGGACATTTTCCTGGTCCTCACTTTTCCAAATTCCGTTCTTGGGACAGGGGTTAGATTTAGGACTAGGGTATGAATTGAGTTATGGTTAGGGTTAGGTATGAACTGGTTAGGGTTAGGGTTAGTTTTAGGGTCAGGGTTAGGCACTAAAAAACAAGGGAAATGAATGGAAGTCAATGGAAGTAACTGTAAAGTCCTCATAAAGATGGTAAAACATGGATGTGTGTGTTTGGCTGTGTGTGTGGGCGGTGGGGGGGGGAGGGGTGTAAGGCAAATATTCTGTCAGCATACAGCAAAATGATTTGATTTTGGGGTGACAAAAAAAAGGGGTTCATGTACAAAGTTCTGGGTCAGTGTTCTTTAGCACTCAAAGGTTACAGCTCAAATGCCTGAACAGAAGCACAGAGAAAGGGAGTGTGTATATGAGTTTAAAAATAAACTGTAGAAAAATACAGTGGTGGTTATTGGGGAGCTCGTTCATCTGTACACTTCATCATTTGCCTGGTGGCTGCAGCTTATGCAGGCTGCTAAACAGCTGACCGACGCAGAAGCGCTGTGAAAAGAAGGGTTAGCTAGCTCCTATAGGTGCACCGGAGGGTGTGTTGTCCCGACAACAGAAAGTTCTCTGCAGAACATGCCAAGACAGATGCCTCACTGCGATGCATTGTGTTAATTACTCCAGTGATGAAACCGAATATGATTTCCCAAGCCAGAAGTCTGCTTAGTGCCATTAAATGAAGTCTGCCGGATCTATTTATTTTCTGGATTAATATACTTGAGAAGATTACTCTGCATGGAAATAATCACTCTGCTTCAGTAAAGTCATTTGTTGAGTCAGCATATGCATAATTGACCAAACTAGTGTAAAGACTGCCCTTTGCTATTGTACACAAATCAGTATTTGAAGATGTCACAGATGAAACCTAGGTGTGTGATAATGCATGTAACTGCCACACTCAAAAGCATGCAGGAAGTTCCTGTCTGTTTCTTCTTAGGAGGGAAGAGGAGATGAAGAAGTCTAATTTTACTTTGGTCTCGCACTTTAATTAGCTTGTTAAGGCTAGGCTTATTCAAAGTCATCAATAGGAAATGATGAGGTGATGAAAATTTTTAAATTTGTCTCTGCAATCAGTGATCACGATCCTCCAAGGAGATTCCAAGTACTCTCGAAATTAAAGGAGCTAATCTTCACAAAGCAGGAGAAGCCTGTAAGAGGACAGTGAATTATTTAGATAGCATGTTTTTTCAAATTCTAAAGCAGCTCGCAGACATGATGTATATTTTGATATTTTGCAACTAAAAGTTCTTCATCTTCCGTCAGAATAAAATCAAAAACTAGATTTTTGGTGGGATTTTATGTGGTTTTCAACACAAAGTAGGGCTTAATTGGGAAGTGGACAAAATGGGGACAAAATATACTGATCAGCTTTAATAATTTACATTTGTTCAAATCTGTGGTTCTAGAAACTTTAAGGTAAGCCAGTAGTTACTTTCTTTGCTGAAGAACTAGCAACAGTGATATTAGTGCACCACATGACACTATAGTTCTATCGACCTAGACCGATAACGGACCAGATGCACTGAACACATTTTCTTCAAACTTAGGCTATGTTCACACTGCATGTATTAATGCTCAATTCCAATTTTTTTGTGAAATTCAATTATTTTGCGTGGTCGTTCACATTTCCAAATATATATGACTTGTAGTGATCTCCTGTGTGAACGCATACATCCAAGTGTCCCGCATGCGCAGTAGACGACGCAATGATGTCACATGTAGCAAGCGTGCTTAGTGTTTGCGGAAGTAAATATGGATGGAAATGTTAGGCTGTATCATGAGACGTTTTTAAGTTGTTTTCCAACCGGAGCCAGCACATTAACAACGCAATATTTTTAAGAAGATCAAAAAGAAAGTAAGCCACGTCCACCATGGTTGTTGTTTTTCTTCCTGCTTCCGTGTAGCAGGACCCAGAATAGTGACGGTTGAAAGTGTATCAATGACGTACAATTCACATGAATGCGACCTGGCCGTACAGACAGGTCGCATTTGAAAAGATCATATACATATCGAGTTAGGACCACATATCTAAGTGGCCTGGGTCGCATTTGAAAAAATTGGATCTGTGTTGTTCAGACTATCCAACAGACTAATTTTAGATACAGGTCTCCTAAGGGCAAAAAAATCGGATTTGGGTCACTTCAGGCTGCAGTGTGATCGTAGCCATAGTTTCACTCACCAATGTCAACATATCTTATTACTTACTGATTTTACATATCTTTCCTTGGCATGTATTTGTCTGCAACTTTTAGTGTCTACTTGTCTCTTTCCTGCACTGTGTCTTCAGCTGGTCAAAGCTCATTAGGCCTGGTTCTATGGGTTTGTTCCAGTAAAAATGAAAGATTTCCCTACAGAGTCAAACTTTTGCTGACAAGTGTGAACAGGTTTTGTGTGTTTTAGGCCATTCTGTGTTTGATTAATTATTCACTTTGTTACGGGAATTACCTGTCTTCTCCACACTACATTCTTGTCTCTTCAAGACCTGAGGTCAAAACCATTCCTCAAACTTTGAGGATGCAGTGGACTCTCATTTCTGTTACTCTTGTTTGCTGCACACACAGTGAACCACTACTTTGTACTTGGTGGTCTTGACATTTGACAACTTTTTTGTGTTTTTCAAGCATCCTGGTATTTGAAAAATGAAGTTGTACATCTAAGAAGTGTGGGTGGTGTGTCATGAGGCATTATGTTGGAGCAGCATCAACTTTAAAGTCAGACACTACTATGCCCTGAATCTCTTTAGACTTTTAATACAGTAGCTAAAATCTGGAGCATGTTAATTTTTAAAATAGGTAAGACGTAACTTGCACATTTCCATCAGTCAACTTAACATGACCCTTTTGCTAAATACATTAAACACAGAAAATCCAACTTCTTTGTGATGTAAAAAAGACTGACCCAACAAATTGCTCTACTAGTAATTAAGCAAGTCAATCCTATTATGTGAATTCTTCAGCAATAATACATCATTACAGTCCTGCATTGTTCAAAATGTGAATAGCTCTTGTGCAACGGGCCCATGGAGCAATGCAGGGTCCTATTATAAGCCCATCAGAGTAACATTTTCCCCTCTACAGTCTGGGCTGATAAATGTCTTGTCAAACTAAAGTCGGTGAAAAATGAAAAATGCCCATTTAATGATGGTAGAGTTAGCACTTTGAAAAGGTTTTCCTGTCTCTTTCCTCAAACCCAGGTCTTTTCAGTTATGTCTTTGCTGATAGGTCACCTCTATTATAAAGGGGAATATCAATGGTGTCCATTCTTGGCACCACTTTAAAACTCTCTTCATCCTGTCAGTAGAAAGGAATTTTGTTTTATTTGTAGCTGGAGATAAGAGATGGATGTTAACATCTTGCATAAGGTTGTGTTAAACCAGTGCATTTATGTTCAATGAAAACAGCTTAGGAATTAAATGTTTTTCTGTTACTTACTCTTGAAAAGTCAATTAAAGCAGAATAATGTGTCATACGATTTCCAGTCTTGGGCTCCTACTTCTAGATCCTCATGTTGCTAACACATTATTCAACAATCACCAATCAAATTAACAGAGGATCGTCCTTGAGTGTATCTTCTAATTTTTTTTCTAAATACTAATAATGCTAATTTAATAGTATTGTTAAAAAGCCCCTTCATAAATTTATTTTGTTGTTGCTTTTTTTGTCACACCTAAACAAAAAAACATGTCCACAGAGCTGTGTGCAGGGTGATGTGTCTTTCTGTCTGTCTCTCTCACCTTCTCTCTGCAGGGTGTGACTGGCAGGTGGGTCCCTGCAGCTGCTGCTCGTTGAGGCCAATCAGGAGGAGTTAATGAGTAGCAGGAACAAAGAGGAAGATGCCAACAAGTTCAATATGGATACGAGTCCTGGATAGTGGTTTGATGAAAGGATGACATGGGGAGTACATAAAAAAATAGATTAGTGTAAGAAAGTGCTAAATATAATGACTAGTTTAGCTGGAAGTTACTGGGGAGCTCACAGGAATTCCTTTCAAGTGATTTATACTGGGTTAATTAGGTCAGTTTTGTAACATTTAACTACTGGGCCAATCTACAAGGAGAAAGAGATTACCATCTGCCACTACATGTGCTTAAGCCTTTTTTGGGGGAAAAGGAAAAGGCAAAAATGAAGAGCTTTGAATGGATGATAAGTCACAAATCTAATAAAAATAATCAGGATCAATTAAACATATGTCAGAAAGTTCCATTATCTACAAAACCACCATGGATGCTTCCTGATGCTGAAGTTGATTTTACATTATTAGAAAAGAAGAACAATGATATATCTTTTATTTTGAATGTATATACAGCCTAGGAATGCATTAACCAATATTATAATTATTTACATAACCCAATGTTGCCATCACTCCGGCACCTGAGTGTTAACCTGCAGTGGTAACTCTAGCTGGCCAAGACAAGTCTCCTTGTGATTATTTTCTGAGTACTTACCTTCTCGTGTCCTCCTTCCCAGGTTACCTCCAGTTCCGAGCTCCTTATCCATTCTGGGTATGCAGATGATCCAGACTCTCTCTCCGCAAGAGAACTTCACGGATTATCCTTCTCAGTTGGCTGCATTCATGTTTTAAGTCTCCTCAGGCTTCCTGTGAACTAACCTGGCTCACCCTCCACCGTGCTCCCCTCCAAGATCATCCACCTGGTGTCACCTCCACCTCAAGTGCAAGTAAAACAGAATTACCTGGACCTTTCACTTACCCGACACGTTCCCAGAGTTTTCCATCATCTCACTTCTCCTCCCCCCTGGCGGATGTCCTAATCACCCTCTGTAAGCAAAAATATATCAAGATCAACAGCCCAGAATATTACCTGTCACTTACCATTGATCCCTTCTCCATACAGCGGCGAGTTCCTGTTTCTCCAGCAAACAAAATATTTCTTAATAAACTTGTTAAAACTTTTCCTGTTTTCCTGAGTGTATTTTTGCATGTGGGTCAAAGCAGCTAGAAAAACGGTGACAGTTAGCTGTTAAGGTAAGATTAGGACCACTAATTTAATCAGACTCTAGTTCATCTTTGGCCAATTTACAGCTCCTGTCAGATAGTACACCTGACATATTAATTGAGATACAACTAACTCTTTCTAAAATCAATACGTTGGGGCTTATATGCATATGGGTACTAGCCTACTATGGTGTTAAGGGAAATTAAATGGCATATATGATAGCAAAGCAAAGCCCCAAACCATTTTCAGTTGATAGTAATATTAGGTTTGGTATAACAGAAATAAAATGCATAATAGGACAAAAAATTGAAAGAGAGGTGGCAAAATTAATTGCAGGAAGAAAGGAAAATCCGGTGGTTTTACAAAATCCAATGGAAAATGGGAGATTTGAGAAGAACTTGAAGGAACAGGTCCATGTACTTTTGCGTTCATTCATTATTCTATTTTTGGAAGTCAAATCAAATTCTGAAAAGGGTGTCAGTTTGGTTTTCTGGGTTGTATTAATTGTTGTGATTATAAATATATTATTTAAAATCTAATATTAATTGTTTAATATTTTATTAAATAATAATTCAGTCTGTTAAGGGTTGTCCTGTGAATATGGTAATAGGACAAAATTGATAGGGATGAGCCAAGCGCTGGCAATATTGAACAGCAAAACTCTGTACACACAGAATGAATTCACACAATTTCTTAAAATACAAGAATTTACTACCAAAAAATAAGTCAATAATAACTCAAAGTCAAACATATTTCAATCAACAAACTCTTTTCTATGCTAAAACAACCCAACTAAACTACCAACCCAAATGAAAGAATAGGGAAGACTATGTACAATATAAACAAGTGAACCAAAGATGGTTGAAAACCATGACCGAAAGACTAATGCAATATTACCATGCAATATTTATGTTTGAGAACCAAGGATTATCTTGAAGAATCTGAAAATGATGTTAAGTTAGTCTTGGAACCAACTTAGGGAATAATTGGTATACCTTTAAACAACCATTCACAATGCAAGATCAGATAAAACAAATAATGTTTTAAAGAATGATTTGCTGAATAAAACCAACCTTCTGGATGACCAATTCTCAACTGTGCTTAATTAGTTGCCATTATTTCTTAAAATGTTTAAAGAGATATTAAAATATTTAAGGAAATGTTATTTTGATTAAGAACCAAACATTTCTGGATGAATGGGTCTTAATGGTGTTTACTTAGTTATCAAGTTTAGTAAAATAATATTTAAAGAAATAATATTTCCTAGATTGAAAACTAACAACCTTTTGGGGTAAATGATCTTTAGCTGACTCGTAGTAGGCAAGCACATGTTCTTAGCTGTTAGCGGTTTGGGCTACCAAAAGAAACTTGTAGCTTATCATCAGAATCAAACACATACCTTTTAAAATACCATTAATAAAAGGGTTAAAATGCATAAGCGTGGACGGCAACTTATGGCCAATCTTCTGTGTTTACAATCACCCTTTAAATAAAGTTAGTCTTAACTTTAAAAACACAAACACATAAACTGAGCACATGCGCTTATCAGCTAATCTGCTAGCACTAAGATAGCTTTGTTCTCAACACAATAAAACCAAACGTCATAAAACGAACATTGTTTAGATTATTTCATTCTAAACTAACCTTCTCTGCCCAAACAGTACCTCTTACGTGAACCGTGTTGAGGAGAAGTTGTCCGGGGCAACAAAGTTGAAGAAACCATCCACATGTGGGTAAACAAAGGGTTAACTTGCAGCTAACCTCCGTAGCTGTGGGAAAGGGCTTTAGGTCGGAAAACGTTTGGCTCCTTGAGTGGCCGTGATGCGGTGGGGTAGCTCTTGCTACCTGGATGTGCACTTTCGTTGTCCGATGAGCTAACATCTCCCTCCTACTTCCCTATTTCTAAGGGGATTTCTCAATCCAGCTCTCTATCCAATGGGTCCGGACTTCCCTAAACCTGGAAGGTCTTACTAAGCAGGTTTACTGGAAAATCTGCTTAAGCTAGTGTCGGTAAATAACTCACCTAACCTCTAACAGCCTATATTTTCCAGAAGTCTTGGCCTTCTTCAACTGGTGGTTTGGACAACTGAGTAGCCCACAGCAGTTATCTACTCTACGACAGTCACTTCTGTTAACGGCTGCTCATTCCCTATTTTACAACTTGCAATTAGTATATGGGTTAAGTTGATTTTAGCGGCTCGGCACGAGCCCCAAGGGCATTGGTTTGACAAGTTTGGCTTAAGGCAACATATAAAAACGTCCTAAAATATTTTGGAACCAGGCAACAAGACTTTTTACCACCAACGAAAAACCCAAAAATAAGGTGACTCAACAAATTGACTGTCCACAATAAATCTAGAAATTTATATGCTTCCTTTAATTAGTAATGCTTTTGCAGGGGCCAGTAACAGCTTAAAAATCAGCAAAACTTAATAATTTGAATAATAGAAATAAATCATTCAACTTAACCTATCTTTCCCTAATGCTGAAACTGGTAAGGCTGAAGAGGCTTTGGAGACGGAGGCTCACTATGGATCCCAATGAAATTATTTCTTCAGTAGGCAAGAGTGATTGTCTTCTTGGGTGAAAGGCAAATCTTCAGTTTTCAAAATTCGGTAGCTTCCAGAGGCTGAATAGTTGAAGGAAACCTTTGAGGTGTAATTGAGGTTGGTTCAGGACTTCCAGAAGCCTGAAACTTAGAGCAATCAGTTGTTCACTGACCAAGTTCACTTCAGTTGTCTTGGTAAAAATGCAACAGATGAAATTCAGATTCTCAATTTTGAGTTGCAGCTCTTCTCAGGGCACATGGGTTGATCGTCTTTATAATGCAGAATTGTCAGCGGGGCCGTGTATCCGGTCTTCTGATTAATCTGTAGCTTCTTTCTCCGTCCGATCTCGTTCGCCGGTCTTCTGCGAGGAAACAACCCCGTTTCTTTCTTTGAAACAGTTTTTATATTGCAGATAGCCTCACTGCTCATCCTATGTTGCCAGGCAACCTTTCCCATCATTGAGTTACGCGGTCACCGTGACTTTCGGTGCTGTCTCCCAGCCTCCGTAGAAAGAGTCGTAAACAGCCCGCAGCTGGCTCCCTGTGTTATGACTTTTGCCTGTTTTTCGACCTTCACGACTCCCGCTCCCATCCTGGTGCTATGACTTTTGCCTGTTTTTCGAACTTCAGACTGATGAAAAACAGTGTGCACCTGGCTTCTCGTTTCTTGCTCCCATGCTTGTTATGACTTGAGCTTGTTCATTGACCTTCCACCCATGCCCAGTTCCCGTGAAGCTGGCTCTCCTCTGCCCCTCCTGTCCTGATGTTATGACTCTGCCGCCTCTGGCTCCCAGGCCATGGTGCCCTCCTTTTCTGCTCAGCCTCAAGCTTTTTAACACAGTATTTCTCTGCTTCTTGCACTCTCACCAGTTACACCTAAAAATAAAGCATCACTTCATTCTTTGTATTCATACATCACAATTGATTAACATTATCCCTCTTCATTACATTTAATATTTGTAGAGAAATAGAAAATCATCATATATATTTCATTGATTATACTTGTAGTTTACTACTTCTGAAAAAGATAAGACAGTTAAGACTTCTGAAAAAGATAAGACTGTCACAGTTAATGTGTGACTCCATACAGGCCTCTTCAGTCCTCAGTTCCAGGGTGCGAAGATATACTCATTTTACTGTTTTATGACATCTTATCCATTAATATGATCATTATTTATTTGATACTCTAAAGATTAGGCTCTCATTTCATCATATGTGATTGTTGCTAAACTCAATCATAGGGATACACTTCTGCAAAAGAAAGAAGAATTAAAACATACTCCAAATCATATTTCATTGATTTAATTATGAATGTTTAATTAATTTCTGCATGGATACATAGAAGGATCTCACCTCATTTTGACAGCACGCAGGAAATAAAAAAGGCTGTGTTAACTGAATATGTTGGCCTTCTTCACAGTGCATAATAGCAAAAGGAAAAACAGGTTTTAGGAAAGTCGCGTGACTCGTGAGAAATCTCTAACTCATGGGTGGCAGGCCCCCTATACTACATGAGCACAGAATGTGCGATTATACCTCATCATTCTCAGCAAAGGAGAAAAAAACCCTTCTCATTGGCACTGCTGTGTGCAGCTCCAGGACCTTCTCTAGTTTTCTCTGATGGCTATGCATCATGGAGTAGAGTGTATGCGCCGCTTCTCTCCGCTCCACCTCGCCAATCTCGTCCATCAGACTTTAAATTTCGCCAACGTCAGGACAACCAGTAGAGCTTCCCTGCTTTCTAATTTTGGTGCAAATCGCGTCTTGATGGCCTAGGATAAAATGATATGAAAACACAAGCCCAGTTTTCAGACACACGACTCTATCACAGGAAGAATAGTGCATTTATGAAAAAAATCGAGTATTACCCTCTAGGAAAAGCAGCGGTGACAACTGAATTACTTCTCTCCTAGACGTCTCGACTCCTCTCTCTGCCATAAACATGCCCTTTTAGCTTATAAACACAGCGGGGATGACCAGCAGGAAGGAGCAGAAAGGAAGGTGAAAGCCTTTGTGGGGGCAGACAGAGTGTCGCTTGACCTCAGAAAAAACAAAAGCACTTTCAAGTTTGCTATCACAACACCTACACACACCCACACCCACTTTTTGTCAGATCTGTCCCAGAGCTATACGGCTCTGATCTGTCCCTAAAAAAAAGTAACATCGTGCCAAACTGAAAAAGAAACTTTGTTTCGTTACCAAATTGTCAGTGGTAACACATTAGAATACTTTTAACTCGAAAAAGTAGTTACATTACTGTAACGCTTTACAAAGAAATGCGTTACACACAACACTGATGTGCTCTACAGGTACGCACTATGCCCGGTGATGGTGGTTTTTAATGCAGTGCCTCCTGAGATATAGGAGCTCCTGGGCATTCAGTGTTGGTCTTTGGCCTTGCCACTTACATGCAGAGATTTCTTCAGATTCTCTGAATCTTTTGATACTGGACTGTAGATGATGAAATCCCTAGCTTCCATTCAATTTTACATTGAGAACGGTTAGACTATTTGCTCACACTGTTCGTCGCAAAGTGATGTATCTTGTCCTTTCCTTGTTTGTGAAAATCTTAGCCATTTGGGGATGCTCCTTTTAAACCTAATCACGACACTCACCTGTTTCAATTAACCTGTGGAATATTCCAAACATGTGTTTTTTGAGCATTTCTTAAATTTCCCAGTCTTTTGTTACACCTGCCCGAGCATTTTTTGGAACGTGTTGCAAGTGTCAAATTCTAAATGAGTGACTATTTGCAAAAAAACAAAGTTCATCAGTTTAAACATTGTAACAGTGACATTGTAACAGTGAAATGTAACAATGAAATGCTAACTTGATGACTTTCCAGTCCAAAAATCAGTGCCTACACACGAAGCCAAACACATAAAGCAGATTTTAATATTGTTGATGTTTACTGGATTCCTGCTTCCTCATAATTATTCTGTCTGCACAAAGCTGCTCCCTTTGCATCCACTTGAAGAAATGCATGTTTCCAGCTGTGTTGCCAAGAACACATTTGGCATCCTATGGCAACTTCTTGTCATGTCACAGTACAAATCTTTAGACTGATGCAGTTTTATTTGTAATCATATTTTTGCCATTTTTTTAACCAAGAAAACAGTGTATTGTGACGTAAATTTGTAGCCAGGATTTAGCTCTAGATATTTTGTGCGTCTTTAGACCAAGCACAAATAATTTGTCTAAAAGCGATCTGAAGTTAGACTTTGTCTTAAAAATGTACAGAGACCACAAAAAGCTGGTAAATCATTCAAAAATTCAAGTATGCCCAAACCGAAAAATAAACAGCTTATTTCTTCCTTTGTCATATTGTTCAAACAATATAAAGGAAAAATCTATAAAAAACATCAATGAAGAAACTATTTGTTGATATTTGAGAGCAATAAAGTACAGAACATTGGTAAACATAACAACATATTTACATTTTGTACCATACTAGCATATGTCAACAAAACACATTTTAATCTAAAAGGTTATTAAGCATTCTTACAGTCTGTGCACAGACAAGGCAATCTCATACAGCGCCTCTGTGATGGAATTACTCGTATATCTCTAAGGCAGAGGTAAAACTGTAATTAATTTGTATTTGTAACAAAAAATTACTCATTTTCCAGCTGATCCAACTCACAACCACGTCGTGATCGATGGACAGCTCAACCCGTCTCTTCACCAGAGTGTCCAAGACATGCAGTCGGAAGACACCACTACAAAGTCAATCATCAAGTTCTTTCTTAGGCTGTCCTGGCGCCAAATGCACAGATGAACACACATACTTAAACATGGTGTTCGTAATGGACAATCTGTGACAGGCACAGAAGTCCAATAACGAACAGATCGGGAAGGCCATTCCAATCACAAACCTCCAGGTGTTGGTGTTATTTCCCACATGGGCGTTGAAGTCCCCCAGCAGAATGACAGAGTCCCAGAGAGGGGCACCATCCAAAACTCCCACCAAGGATGCCAAGAAAGCCAGGTACTCCGCACCACTGCTCAGCCCATAGGCCGAAAACAACTGTCATAGACCCCAACCCGAAGGCGCAGGGATGTGACTCTCTCATCCACCGAAGTAAAGCCCACCCCAAGATGACTGAGATAGGGGGTGACAAGCAAACCCATCCTGGCCTGCCACCTCTCCTTATGGGCCACTCCAGAGTGGAAGAGAGTCCAACCTCTCTGAAGGAGCGGGGTTCCAGAGCACACGCTGATTCCAGTGGATGTCTCTCGACCTCCCGCACAAGCTCAGGCCCTCATGAAAATACATCTAATAATGTGTAAAGTTGATTGATTGAGAAACTTTATGTTGTGAAGAACTTGGGTATAGAAATGTGTGTGACCGTGGCGACAGTAGTAGAGTTTCGTCCTGTAACTGATAGGTGGGCTCGGTGGCACCTGTGTATGGCAGCCTCATTTCTGTCAGTTTGCCCATGAGCAGCTGTGGCTACAATGTAGTCTACCACTTTCACTGTTGGAATGTGTGTGTGAATGGGTGAATGACTGATTGTAGTGTAAAGCATTTTGGGGTCTCTGTTGACTTGATAAAACGCTATACAAATGCAGGCCTTTTACCATTTTTACTTACGGAGTAATGTTATTCATTCCAGAATTTGCACCTGATTAATATTTTTTTATGTCAGATTCCATCATTTTCACAAAGTCAGATGTAATGATCAAACAGTTACTCAGTACTTGAGTAGCCTTTTAACCAAGTACCATTTTCTCTTACTTGAATAATTTTTTGGATGACTATTTTTAACTTCTACTTGAGTAAAACATATTGAAGTAGTGCTACTTTTCCTTGAGTAAAACCTGTGGCTACTGTTCCCACCTCTGTATATTGTTAGCTTCATAGCATGATTACCTATTATTTTGATTTACTGTTACAATATCACAAAAAATATAATGTGCTTTTTTTTGTTTTCCAAAAAGGTTCAAATATGACAGGAAATGAAGATATGAAGCTAACAAATATTCATACTAAACATCCATACTAAATCAAATAAAGCTGCCTTTGAGTATCTATTTAGGCTTTCTGCTGTTTTTGCATGATTAACAGTTTATTGTGGATCTTTAATTGTTAATTTAAGCTCAGACCACTTAAAGCCAGGCAGTTTTGTTTTGTCTAAACCTACACAAAATATTTAATTTATTTAATAAATAACAATATAATGTCACAGTAAATTTAACTGCTTAGCCCACATGCAGATAACACTCAGGAGACAAAAAAAAGGTTTAACAGTTTATTTTCCCTTAACAGATAACGGACCCGGTGAAAGGTGATAGGCCAGTAGCAGCAGAAACATGGGAGTTATGTGCGTACTCGATCCAGGGAAGGTACTTGCTCCAATCAGAGGGGCTGGTGGACGTGAGGCAACGGAGTGCAATCTCGAGCTCCTGATTCATTCTCTCAGGCTGTCCATTGGATTGTGGGTGATAACCGGAAGTTAACGAGACCTTAGCATCCAGGGCCAAGCAGAATTGTTTTCAGACTTGTGAGGTAAACTGGGGACCCCGATCGGACAAGATGTCTTTAGGAATGCCATGTAGGCGGAAAACATGTTTCACCAAGAGTTGAGCTGTTTGGAAGGCTGAAGGAAATTTTCTGAGTGGAATGAGATGGCATGATTTTGAAAAACGGGTCAATGATGGTTAAAATAGTGATCATACTTTTAGGTATATCGAGTGGCTGGAGTAACCCCGCAGGTGGCTGATTTGCTGCAAGTCACTGACTGGATGCAATCTGCTGGGTTTCCTTAGACAGAAAAACTTTTTATCCAATTTGAATAAATAACTAACTCTGACTGCACTGTTCAATGGTTAGGACTAATTGGAATGTATGCACCTGACTTTTGTGAAGTGCCTTGAGACAACGTTTTGTGAATTGGCGCTACATAAATAAAAAACTGAATTGGATTGATTTGTGGGTTTGTTCCTAGCACAAATCGTACACGCTTGCACATACTCCTTGATGTCCTTGTGCATGGAGGGCCACCAAAATCTTTGGCAGACAATAGCTGTGGTGCGACTAGCTCCAGGATGAGCAGAGAATTTAGTTGTGTGGAACCAGTGAATTAGTGAATTACCTGGGGTCGGACTGAGGAGGGTACGTATGTACGGTTGGGAGGTCCTGTACCAGGATCAGGTTCAGATCTCAAGGCCTGGTTCACCAGATCTTCTATCTCCCAACAGGAGGAATGATGGGTGCTGGTTCCTGTTCAACATCATCTGAGAAATACTGTCTAGAGAGTGCATCTTTTTTTATATTTTTTGAACCTGGTCTGTAAGAGATGGTTAGGTTGAAATGGGAGAAAAACAGAGACCAGCGAGACTGGCGAGAGTTTAAACGTTTGGCTGTCTGTAAATAAGCCAGGTTTTTATGATCAGTCCATACCACAATGGGGTGAGCTGCGCCCTCTAGCCAATGGCGCCACTCCTCCAGAGCCAATCTAATGGCAAGCAGCTCACGGTCTCCAACATCATAGTTTCGTTCTGCTGCTGACAATCTCTGGGAAAAAAAAGGCACATGGGTGAAGTTTATTATCTGGATTTGATATTTGGGATAGAACAGCTCCCACACCGGAGTCCGAAGCGTCAACTTCCAAGATAAACTGCTTTGCAGGGTCACGATGGACTAGAATGGGTGCCAGAGAGAACCTCTCCTTCAGGGAGAGGAATGCGGTGTTGGCTTCCGGGGTGTCCACTTAAAGGTCGATTTGGTGGAGGTGAGACCAGTGTGGGGAGCAACTGTCTGACTGTAATTTCTGATGAATCTCCGGTAGAAGTTTGCGAACTCTAAGTACCGTTGCAGCTGTTTGTGGGACTCCGGAATGGGCCACTCCATGACGGCTTTTATTTTCTCCGGATCTGACAGAACCTGCCCACCCTCGAGGACGAACCCAAGCAAAGTAACAGATGGTTGATGGAATTTACATTTCTCGGCTTTTACAAACAGTCTGTTTTCTAAGAGGCTTGGGGTACAAGCCCAAAACCCACCCCCAATGGTGATGTGGACTTGCGAATGATGCCTGCGGCTAAAGAATCGTTAATATATTTCTCCATGGTTTCTCCCTCAGGACGAGAAATATTGTAAAGTCTGCTGGTGGGCAGCGGTGCTCCAGGAAGTAGATCAATTGCACAATCATAATGATTGAGCCTTGATTTTTGCTAAATACTTGTCTAAGGTCGTGATATTCCTCTGGGACTTGAGAGAGATCAAGGACTTCGTTGTCTTTGCTCACCGGGGTATATGTCTTTGGGGAGACAGATGACTGTAAACAAGAAGAAAAACATTTAGTTGACCAGGAAAATGCTAAAATGCGTGTGTCTTCCACCGAGAGCAAGAGGAAAAAAAAACAAAAAAAAGTAGGGATATGCAACAGTGACTCAAAATTGTATCACAGTATTTTGTGGTATTTGTATCGATAACAATAAAAGTGAAAATACAAAAACTTTTAAAATGTCCATGTAGTCTTTTTTGGCAAAGGATCTTTATGGCTGTGACAGTCAAACACAAATATTGTTTCTAAAAAATACCCATAATGTTACTTCAGGACACCAGCTGGACAAAAAGTCTAATTTTATTGCTAAACAGTAACTGCATTGGAATAACATTTTCAAATACATTAATATTTATTGATGCTGTCATCGGACAAAATAAGAAAAGTAACAATCCCAACAATAGTGTCAGTTTTGGTGTTTGCAGAAATTATTTACAATCATCAACAATTACAATCTATCATTGTCACCATTAATAAAATTTGTTTCATGAGAGGAAGAAATTCACGATAACAATAAACGACATGACAGTTGTCCATCCCTAGATGACAGTAATGCACCAAAGGTGATGGTAGATAAGCACCTATAAAATCTAAAACAATGAACAAATTAAAACAGAAAGCAATATTGACTGGCACAGATTATCAATTAGATCTAGGAAATGAAAATGAGAATAGTATACATAAACCACAATCAACAATTATTAACCACCTGGATTTTAAATAAAAAGCATCACAAAACCACTAATTTCCCATCTATGGAAGGTTAACATGGCCAAAAAAGCCACAAACATTAATACCTTCAAAATAACTGAAAAATCAATAGATTCTAACCGAGCATAGGAGGCTGGATTAAGTCCTTCTCTGTTTTGATTTAGATACATGCAAGATTTTTGTGTTGTCACCCAGCCTATTATTATTATATTGATATTGTGGAACAGAAAGATAGAGCTTAGAATGAGCCACTTGCATGTTTGACAGAGGGACAATTTACAAAGAAAGAGATTAACTTCACTTCAGGGCAGAGTCAATCCCTCAATGCTTCTATCGCACCACAGCAGGATCCGCCTGCAAGTACAATGAACAAATCTAAACAAACATCATATAGACAGTAAAGGCTAGTTAGAAACTTTTAATGCAGCTGTTAGCAGTATTGTCTTGGAAAAAGGGGGTCCTGGCTTTGAATCCTGACTGGGCCTTTCTACTTGGAGTTTTCATTTTCTACTTGCTCATGCATGGGTTCAGTGTGTTCCACAGTCCAAAATCATGCATGTTTGGTTAATTTGTCAGTCTGTTGCCCTTAGGTGTGAATGTGTGTGCATGGTTGTTTGACCAGTGTGGCCCTGAGACTGGCACTCTGGATGGATAGATGTATGGTTTTATTGTTGAAATAAAATGTTCCAGCCTGCTACTTCTGAAAGAGACTACAAACCTTTAATATACTGAACACAATGTTCTTTTTCAAAACATTTCATTTTTGTTATTTGGAAGTTATCAGACAGGAAGTGAGGTGAAGAGAGGGAGAAGACAAGCAGCACAGGACTTGAACCAGAGACAGCTGCGTTGAGGACTGAAGCCTCCGTATATGGGGCGCACACTCTACCGCTTCACCATGCAGCATGCCCCTGAACACAATGTTCTCAAGTATTATTAAAAAAATCTAAAAACAACACTGTTTTACACTTAGGGTATCGGTACCATGGTCACTGAATTCCTTTATTAAAAATTAGTGCGTTTTATGGTCTGACGTTTACATTCACTCATCATGGGCATGGTTGTATTCATTTTGGGTGTTGAATTATTATTTGATCCCTTAAATATCACATGTACAAGTTTGAATTTAGTTTGGGCTGTCTCTAATCAACATTGGTTCAAAAGTATACATACAGGCTTGATTCTATACATACATCCCCACAAATACAGCTTAAACCAGATACAGATACATTATATCTAAAGCCACATAACCAATATTTCCTCAATGTCTGACATTAACTCAGACTAAACGTTTCCTGTTTTTATCAGCAAGGATTACCAATATAATTCCTATTTGCCAAGTGGCAGAATTATAGGAGAAAATATTTAAGAGAACCTATTTCTTTACATTTCAAAGCTTACATAAACATCATTAAACAATTAGGGATAACCCACATGATGATGTCACAACTTTGTATAAATCCTTTCTCAATGAAAACTATGGTGGTTGTGGTGGTATCATGATCTGGGCCTATTTGCTGTATCTTGACCAGTGTCATTTTTACGATTAACTCAAAATACAGTGAAGCAATCAGAATTGACTAAGTATAAACTAAAATCAGTGTTTTTAATCAAAACACAACTTGAAAGACGCTCATTTAAGTGTTCAGTGAGATGACCTTCCTAATCTCAAACTGCTATTTCTAACAGGTATTACAGAACTGGGATCCAAACCTTTTAGTCCAAAGGTTTTGGTATTTAAACACTAGATGCCAAAAAGTATCAATAATTAAAGAATGGGTCATATGCTAAATGGCTCCATATTGATGCTGCCCCTCAGGAAAATTGTAAATAAGGCTCCAGTTTAGAAAGTGCTGATACTAGCTGTACAATTAACATTGGCTGGAGTCTCAGCTGGTACTTTAATAAAGATATGATGCCGCAGCTGTAAAACTACACGTTCTTACAGGCCATCAAGCTCAGTAATAAGCTCCTTTAAGAGCAGGATTCCTGCAGCCCCTTTTCTGCAATCGATTGCCAGTCATTATGGAGAGTGATGGTGTTTAGGAGGGTGTGTGTTTGTGTAAAGACAGACGTCTAAATAATGTTTGTTCATGCACAAGTACCCTGGTGTGGATGTTATTTATTGTTTGTAATTGCAGATATATTTCTATTGTCCTCTCTCCTCAGGCCTGTTGGATGTCTTGGTGTCAGCGGGAATGGAAAAGGTGAAAAAATGTCTGTTGGTAGGACTAAGCAGACCTTTACTTTGTGCTGCCGGTACAATCCTTATCTACTCAGTGCAGGATCGGCTCAATGGTGCCAAGCCCACACAGCTATGTTAATATGATTGCCACTGGGCTGGGTGTGGGCACCAATACGCTCCTCTCTGAAAGGAATTTCTTAATATATAACATTACTGTCTGCGTGTTCAGAGACAGAGTCTGAGTGCAGACTTAACCTATGATATGGGTGTGAAGCTCGGCTTTTCCATGAGCATGTCAGCTGTCGAAAGGTCTCAGTAAATGAGCTGTTGTGGTTTTCAATGCAGTGCCCAACACCAATAATAAACCAGTAGTAGAAAAGCAGTAATAAGAACTCAATAATATATCAAGGTCTTAAATTTTAACATAAATGTTTAAACTTCTGCTTAACAACTTATGCATAATTAACTTGCTTGGTATGTTGACCAGCTAAAACAACTGAACATTTAAATGCATGGTCGGGTAAAGTTTGTCAATAGTTTTATATCCAAAGATCCTAATAAATCTAGGCCAGCTGTATTTCTGGTGACAAATAACACAAAGGGAATAATTTCTGACGTGTTGAATCTGTCTAATTGAAATAAAATCAAAGTATTTTGAAATCGCTGCCAGGTCACACTGACAACACTCTTCATGGTAGATGCTGTTCCTTAGTGAAGGTGAACTGATGCAGCGTATTGTGGCAAACCAGAATTGGTTGCACTACATTACTCCATTCACTTTCAGCAATGCACTAGTTCAATTGTCAGCAAAACAGTGCATCAACATGATAATGCAACCACCACGTTGTACCAACTGTTGGTTTTCCTAGTGTTGAGAGCCTTGCCTTGCCTTTTTGAAATGCTAAATCATTCTGTTATCTTAGCAAAAAGACTTGCTCCAGAAGACATCTGATTTGTCTGAGTGGGCAGCTCAAATTTCAGAGGAAGTTGAAGATGTTAATTATACAGCAGGTGCTTTTTTCATGGTCAGCAGCTTCTCAGTCCATGTCAACAGTAAACTAGCCTCCCTGGGGGCATTGACACTAGCATCTTTTGTTTTATAATCAACTTTTGCCTTGGCAGTTCTTCAGTTTATCTTGAAGTTTCAAACAACCTCATCCATGTTAAAAATGTAATGGCCTTGAAAGCTGGGCTCCTTTTGCATGAATTACTGCCTCAGTGTGGTGTTGCTTGGAAATGAGCAGCACGGAGGAGTAATGGAAGCCCAGGTTACTTTGATCGCTGCCTCATGATCAGTGATCTGCATTTTTGGGTCTTGTGTCTTTCATCTTCATCTTCACTCCATAGATTCTCTATAAGATTTAGGTCAGGCCAGTATGTTGGTCAATCAAGTACAGTAACACCATGGTCATTGAACCAACATTTGGCTCTTCCATGGTGTGAACAGGTACGAAGTCCTGCTGGAAAAGAAATTGCAATCCCAATAAAGCTTCTCAGCAGAAGGAGGCTTAAGCACTCTGAAATTCCCTAATAGATGACTGCGTTGACTGTGGACTTCAGCTGATGACATGGCACCCAAAATCTTCACTGACTGAGGAAACGTCACACTGAACTTAAAGCACCATGGATTATGTGCCTCTCCACTCTTCCTCCAGATTCTGGTACCTTGATTTCCAAATGAAGTGGACTTTGGACTACTGAGCAACAGTGTCGTTTTTTTTTCTCCTCAGTATGCATAGTGGCTCTTCATTACTCCAGCCTCAGTCCACACCTTGTAAAACTCCCCCAAATTCTTGAATGGATTTTGTTTTATAATCATCTCAGGGCTGCAGTTATGCCTGTTGCTGGTGCGCCTTTTTCCTTGCACTCTATGTTTTATGACTATGCTTGGATACAGCTCTTGGTAAACAACTACCTCCCTTAGCAATGGCCTTTTGTGGCTTACCCTTCTTGTGAAGGGTGTCAATGACTGTCTTTTGGACACTGATCAAGTCAGCAGTCTTCTCCATGATAGTGTTGCCTACTGACCCAGATTGAGAGATCATTTAGAGATTCAAGAAACCTTTGCAGGTGTTTTGAGTTAATTAGCTAATTAGGGTGTGAAACCATGAGTTTCCAACATTTAATTTTATATTTGATATGAGTTTCACTTTCTGAAATGAGTCACAAAACTATTTACTTTTTCACTTTTTATGAGATGTAACTTATTTTGTTTAAGTCTGTATGTTTAATTTTAAACCTGTGTGGATCAGAGAAAATCCACAATAAATGTAAACTTATGTTCTGTGTTCATTTTTAATAATTTAAATTGTGTATATATACACTCCTCAAACAAATAAAGGGAACACTCAAATAACACATCCTAGATCTGTATTAATGAAATATTCTCATTGAATACTTTGTTCTGTACAAAGTTAAATGTGCTGACAACAAAAACACACAAAAATCATCAATGGAAATCAAATTTATTAACCAATGGAGGCCTGGATTTGAAGTCACACAAAAAATTAAAGCGGAAAAACACACTACAGGCTGATACAACTTTGATGGAATGTCCTTAAAACAAGTCAACATGAGGCTCAGTATGGTGTGTGGCCTCCACGTGCCTGTATGACCTCCTGACAACGCCTGGGCATGCTCCTGATGAGACTGCAGATGGTCTCCTGAGGGATCTCCTCCCAGACCTGGACTAAAGCATCCGCCAACTCCTGGACAGTCTGTGGTGCAACGTGAAGTTGGTGGAAGGAGCGAGACATGATGTCCAAGATGTGCTCAATCGGACTCAGATCTGGGGAACAGGCGGGCAAGTCCATAGCTTCAATGTCTTTATCTTGCAGGAACTGCTGACACACTCCAGCCACATGAGGTCTAGCATTGTCCTGCATTAGGAGGAACCCAGGGCCAACCGCACCAGCATATGGTCTCACAAGGGGTCTGAGGATCTCATCTCGGTACCTAATGGCAGTCAGGCCACCTCGGGTGAGCACATGGAGGGCCATGCGGCCCTGCAAAGAAATGCCACCCCACACCATTACTGACCCACTGCCAAACCGGTCATGCTGAAGGATGCTGCAGGCAGCAGATCGCTCTCCAAGGTGTCTCCAGACTGTCACGTCTGTCACATGTCCTCAGTGTGAACCTGCTTTCATCTGTGAAAAACACAGGGCACCAGTGGCGAATTTGCCAATCCTGGTGTTCTCTGGCAAATGCCAATTGTCCTGCACGGTGTTGGGCTGTGAGCACAACCCCCATTTGTGGACGTCGGGCCCTCATACCATCCTCATGGAGTCGGTTTCTAACTGTTTGTGCAGACACATGCACATTTGTGGCCTGCTGGAGGTCATTTTGCAGAGGTAGCGGTCCTGCTGCTGGGTTGTTGCCCTCCTACGGCCTCCTCCACCTCTCCTGGTGTACTGGCCTGTCTCCTGGTAGTGCCTCCAGGCTCTGGACACTACGCTGACAGACACAGCAAACCTTCTTCCCACAGCTCGCATGGATGTGCCATCCTGGATGAGCTGCACTACCTGAGCCACTTGTGTGGGTTGTAGAGTCTGTCTCATGCTACCACGAGTGTGAAAGCACCACCAACATTCAAAAGTGACCAAAACATCAGCCAGAAAGCATAGGTACTGAGAAGTGGTCTTCGGTCCCCACCTGCAGAACCACTCCTTTATTGAGTGTGTCTTGCTAATCGCCAAAGATTTCCCCCTGTTGTCTATTCCATGTGTACAACAGCATGTGGAATTGATTGTCAATCAGTGTTGCTTCCTAAGTGGACAGAAATTCACAGAAATTTCACAGAAATTTGATTTACTTGGAGTTATATTGTGTTGTTTAAGTGTTTTTTTTGAGCAGTGTATAATCATTCCACCCTAGAAAAAGAACAGCTGAAAAATGTCATAAAAGCACAATGTTTATATGACACTCCTGTCCAAACAGAGAGTATGTTAACGTTGGACTGAAACTGTGGCTGCTCAGATATGTTGGGAACCAGGTTGGTTTAGCTCCATCATAAAATCTCTGAAAGTTTAACAAAGCACTGATGGTTTATGCCTATATGCAACTATTAGTTTGTCCCTGAAAAAGCTGTCTTGCAGGACATTGATGAATTATTAAGACGTGTCAGTTTCTGTAAGCATGTTGCATTGCTCGGCCATAGTTGTGAGTTCTACATGAATACTACTTTCATTGCATGATGTTGAGGATGTTACATTGTATGAGCTGGAGGACTCATACAAACTTACTGAAACATGGGAGAGGGAAATGACCCAAAGCTCCGACTAATAAGAATGCTTTCAATATTTTACTGTTTTCACAGTTTTGTCTCTGCTGAGTGTGTGGCTAAGGGCTGTTTTGCCACCAAAATGGTTCAAGTGCTACACTGGTGCTAGCCCAAGTACTGCTGCAAGTACCAACTATAGCACTAAAAAACTGCTGCTGAATCAGCAGCAGGTGTTAGATGTGTCTGAGGAAAGAACCATTTTTGTCAGGTGTTGAAGGCAGAGTCGTGGAGACTAACAAAATGCCTATCAAAATGTTGTCTTTGCCAGATTTAAAACTCCAGAGCTGGTTTTGCTTTTGTCTGATTAAAGATAAAACTGTAAAAAACAATGAGCTTTAAAAAAATTAAAAAACAAAAATTAGGGTGGTCAAAAAAAAAATTTAGCTTAAGAAAATATTTCCTTTTTTTTTAGGATCCTAAAAAAAAGGAAAAGTTTAAAGGAAGGGGGAGATTCTTACTCCGGGGTTTTCCCGGGGTTAAATTTTTAAATTTAAAAAAGGAATTTAATCAGCCCCTAAAATTTTTGTTTTTCAGGGGGGGGGGTTTGGTTGGTGATCAGGGAAAATTTCCCGCGGGGGTTTAGGGTTTTGGGGAACCCCCCCTTAAAAAAAGTTTGGGGGAAAATAAAAATGAAAGCTGGTGAATAATTTTGGGGAAAACTGTTTGCAGGCCCAAAAATGGGCCAAAAGAACTAAATTTTAGGGCCTTTGTTTCAATTTTCCCAATTTAAAATTTTTTCAAAAAAAAAAAAACTTAATTTAATTCCCCAAAAAAGGGGAAAATTAAAAAGGTTGTTTGGGAGGGGTTTTTTTTTAGGTTTTTTTCAAAAAAAAGGGCCCTTTTTTAAAATGCTGGGTTGGGTGTTGGGGGGAGGGGAAAAGGGTCTCCCTTCTGAAGGGCCCCTGGTTTAAAAAAAAACCCAAACCAACCCGTCCCATGAAGGGGGATGCTCAGGGTTTTTCCATTTAAAGGGGCTTTTATTTTATGGGGAAGGGGAAACCCTTCCCTTTTCCCCCCAAGGGTTTTTTCCAGAGGTTCCCCGGGGGGAAATCCCCCGGGCAAAAAGGGGCCCGGGCCTTTCAAAAGGGTTGGGTTTAGCCTTTTTTTTAAGGGCCCTGGCCTTCTGATGCTTTTCTTTCCCCCCGGGGGAAAATTTATGGGGGCAGAAGGAAAATGGGAAACTCTTCCCCCAAAAAAAGATTATAGAAGGGGGATACGGGCCCCCCCTTGCTGCAAAAAAAAACCCAAAAAAGGGGGGCCTAAGGGGTTCCTTCCAAAAAAATTTCAGTCCCGCTCGTTCCTTTCCCTTTTAATGGGGGTTCCCCCAGTTTGTTTCCCCACTTTCCCGGGGTTTTGTTGTCCAGGTTTGGGAAAAAACAGGGGGGTATTTTTTTTACTTCCCCCACCTCCAAAAACCCCTCTCCCATAAAAGGAAAAAAATTTTTTTGGGGTTTTTTTTTCCCGTTTCCCCTTAAAAAAACTTTTAAATTATCTTTCCCTTTGTTTTAAATTCCCCCCTGTTTTAAAAAATTTAGTGAAAATTTTTTTTCCCCCCACCTGGGCCCCCAAAAAGCGGGGGCCCCCACCTTTCCCCGTAAAAACATCTTTTGTCCCCAATTTTACCACCCAAAAATGTTGAATCATCCGGAGGGGTGCAGGTGGGGGCCCGGAGTTTTTGTTTGTGCTGGAGTCTGAGGTGTAAGGGGGGTTTTGGGGAAAAAGGGAAAGGTGAGAGTACCCGTCCCCTGTTTTGGTTTCTTTCCGTTTTTCGGCCCGGGGCCTTTTTCCTTGGGGTTTGGGGCAACCCAAAAAAACCCTTTAGGGATTTTAAAAAATGTGGGGTTTTTTGTTTAGGAGTTTTTTTGATCCCCGGAGATTTTTGAAAGGGGGCCTTACCTGGGGGGGTTTTTGGGGAGTTTTCTGACAAAGGAAAAAACAGGGTTGGGGTTTTTGTTAAATGAAAAGGGAGGAAAAACAAAGGAAACCTGATTTCCTAACCCCGTCCGCTGGGGGTTGTCCAGATGGGGCAGGGGGGGGTTTGTTTGAAAGGGAGGGGGTTTATGAAAGGGGGATCCCCTTTAAAATCCAACCTTTAAAAAGCAATAAAACAAAATGAAGGGGGTTTTTTGGGTAGTAAAATTTTTTGGGTTACTTCCCGGAAATCTTTAGGACCTTTTATGGGTTGGGATGGGCCCCGGGGGGCCCCCAAAAACCCGGTCCTTTTCAGTCATTGGAGGGGCCCCCAAAGGGGGGAGTTTTTTTTTTGGGTACCCCAAAAAAAAGACAGGGGGGTTCCCCCCCCAAAAAAACTGGGAAAAAAATTTTTCTGGGGCCCCCGGGGGTAAATTTTAAAAAAGGGGGCTGGGGAGAATTCCCCCAGAGCTTTTTTTGCCCCCAGGCCTTTTTAAGGGTCTAAAGGGGGACACCATCAGGACCCGCCCCGTTTTTTTTTCCCGGGTTTTTGTCTCTTTCCAAATTTTACTTTTTCAGTTCATTTTTTCAAAACCCGGGGCTTCTTGAAGGGGAAAACCCAAAAGGGGGGAAAGGGGGGGGGGAAAAGGGGGGCCTACCCCCATTTTCTGAATGGTTGGGAAAGGGAAAAAAAAAGTAGAAGCAGGAAAAGGGGGGGTATGGCGAGGTGGAAGGGTTAAAAAAAAAAAATTTTGGGGGAAATTAAATGGACCAAAACCCGTTGGGGCCTGTTTGGGGAAAAAAGGGGGGGTGGGGGGTTTGTTTTGGGTGTTTAAAACAGGCGAGGAGGAAACCCCAAAGCTTGTTTCTGAAAACCCGAAAAACCCAATTTTTTAAAAAATGTGTTTTTAGTTTATGGCGCTTTTTTACAGGGCCCCCCATCGGGGTTGGGTTAATCCCTTTGCCTTTAAAGGCCCGTGATTTTTTCTTCATTCCCGACCCACCCTTTTCTGGGTTTTTGTTTTGGGGGGCCCGGAAAAATTTCCCCTCCAGCCCTTTTCCCCTTTTTACTCCTCCCTTTCTGTTTTTCTTATCTTTACCTTTTTTGTTGGGTTTTTTACCCCTCCCAAAAAAAATTTTTTTTCTTTCTTTCCCCCTTGAAGGTCTTTTTTTTTTTTCCACCCAGGGAAATTTTTTATTTGTTGGGGGTTAAAAACCAAAATCCCGGGCATGGCCAAATTTAAAGGTTTTCCCCTCCATGGGCCCCAGTTTTTCCCCCAAGGGCTGGTTTGCCTCAAAAAACAAAACCTTTGGGAGGGTTTCCCTTTAAAAATTTTGGGGGCCCCTTTTTTTTTACCCGTTTCCTTTTTTTTAACGGTTTTCCCCCTGAAAAAAAGGGGCTTTTATTTTTGGAGAAAAGGGGAAAAACAAAGGGGTTGTGATCGAAAAGGCCCCCCGAGAAAGGTTTTTTGCTTTTTAGAGGGTTTTATGGGGTTATGATTTTTTGGGGCCCCTTTTTGCCTGCCTCTGCTCCCCACTTTGCAAAAATTAAACTTTAAAATTTTCTTACCGTTGGGTTTCCCGCGGTGCTTTTCCCCCAAACACCGGGAAAATTTTCCAAAAAAACTTTTGGAGGGTTGGGAGGGTTTTATTAAAAAGCCCTCGGGGCCCGGGGGAGACGGTGCCCAAAATTTTAAAAAAAAAATTTGGGGAAAGTTAAACCCGCGGTTTTCCTTTTCCCGGAAATATTTTCGTTTTCCCCCATGAACCCTTGGGCCCTTGGGGCCCTTTGGATTAAATTTTTTTTTTGCCCTTGCCCCCTTGGGCGAAAGGAATTTTGGGTTTTGGGGTTTCGGGGGCTCTGGGTTTTTTGCCCTCTGGTTTTTTGTTCCCCTTTCCGGCGTTTGGCTGGGGCTCCCGGGTTTGGCCCTTTTTAAATTTGAAACCCCCGTTTTCTGGGCCCCTGGATTTACGTTTCCCGCTTAGGGGCCCCAAATGGTTTTTTTAGGGGCCCGGGGGTTTTGCCCATGGGGCCTTTTTGTTTTTGCCTAGGAAATTTTTTTGGGCAAAGAGGGGCCAAAAACCCCAAAAGTCTCTGTGGGGGCCCGTTTAACCCCGCGTTTAGCTTTGGTTTCCCCCGGGGGGATTTGGAAAAAAAGTTTGGGAAAAAAACCCGGGGCTTCAGTTCGGTTTTGGGGGGCGGTTTCCCATTAAAATGGGTTGGTTTTTCCTTTTCCCCTGGATTCTGTGCCTCATCCAAGGGGCCCCTTTAGGGGAAAGGTTTGGGCTTTTTTTTTAAATCCTTTCAGGGTTTTAGAGTTTTATTCAGCCACTTTTAAATAGTCTCTCTGTTTCAGTTTGGGTTTCCCGGAAAAGGGTTTGGGGTGCCCGTTCCCTTCCCGCTTTTTCTGATTTCCCGGGGTTTCTGAAAAAAAAACCTTTTTTTCTTTTTCACCCTTTTTGTTTGGCCTTTAATTTGGGGTTTTACCGTCTCTGGGTCGTTTTAGGGATGGGGGGCCCCTTGGGCATTTGCATTTAAAAAAAATCCAAAAAGTTTTGTTTTTTTTCTGGTAGAGCAAACTAAAAAAAAAAGTTACCCAAGTTGGATAGTGTAAGGGAGAAAGGAAGGGATTGGGGCAAAAAACAAAGGGAAATTTTCCCCAAAAAAAAACCCTTTGGGGGGGGGTTGTTTTTTTATTTTTGGGAAAAAAAAGCCCGGGGGCAACCATGGGGCCCGGTCGGCAAACCCGCGGGGAAAAAAGGGGGGGTTGGGGGCCCTTTTTAAACTTTTAAAATGCTATTATTGTTTTTAACCCCTAAAAAAATGATTAAAAGTAAGTTCCCCTCTGAAGGGGGGAAGGGGCATTTTTCAAAAAAACTGGGCTTGTTTGGGGGAAAAAAAAAATTAAAATTAGGAAAAAAATTATTGGCCGGAAAAAGGGGGAAAAAACCCAATGGGCTCGTTTTTTGCAGGGGAAATTTTCATTGGGGCTGGCCCGGGTTTCCAAAATGTGACATTTGAATTTTAAGGGGATTTCCCGAAAAAAGTGATGAAATTGTTATTGTAAACTTTCTTCTCCCACATAATTGGTGCCCAACATGGGGAATATACCTTGATAAAGATTCAGTTTGATTCTCTAAATGTATAGAATCAGAAATTAATCTTTATCAAGGTCAGTCATTCAGTCAGTCATTTTCTACCGCTTATTCCATAGTGGGTCGCGGGGGAGCTGGTGCCTATCTCCAGCAGTCTATGGGCTAGAGGCAGGGTATTTTTTTTTGCATATTTTGAGTTCTTAGATTTGAAAAACACTATAAAAAGCATCAACTTTAAAAATATTCTAATGGGTGGAACAAATTCTTGGATCATGTTCAAACTGAACCAAAAGTAACAGAGCTACTCCAACCTGCTGCCACCTTGAGCGGCGGAATTCTAGAACTAATTTAATAAGTTAAGCAATCCGTCTCTTTTGGTGGACAAATTCTACTAGTGATACATTTTGTGTTGACTCCCATTGTTGCTAACTTAATGCCATACCAGTAGAAATAGAATGTTTTGTCTTACAGTGAAATTCAAACCTTCCAAATGTATTCCTGCAAACACATTTTCACCTGTTTTGTGCAAAGGTGTTCTGCAAAGGTAAACTATTTTGTTGACAATGCAAGAATTAGCTACAGATGTGTCCTTTCAGTTAATGGAATGTATTAATTCCTCAGAGTTTACTTTTTATTATTAGGCAAACAATCTCAAAATAGTTTAGACTGAGATTAAGACTTGTGCTTTGTTAAGGTCATCCATTTTGGTCGGACAGACTGACTAGGCTGCGCAGGTCAACAGATGTTGCATCTCCGACGTCACCCGGGATTAAAAAAACCCGCGGAAAATAAACTTTTGTTGCCATTCCCAGTGTGTCTCAGGGGACGACACATCGGAGAGACAAAAGGAGAGACAAAAGCTCGCAGGCAAAATTTTTTCCTCCACACCGCCCTTCCCGGAAGAGCTTGAAAGCTGGAAATCTGTCTGATACAAGAAGGTCAGAAGATTCATATACCGATCGAAGACCACGCCGTCACTCGGCGCAGGTGAAACCCACAGAGGATTCATTTCCAAGGAGATGAGTTTTCATCCTTGTGATTCAGTCGACTAAATGGTACTTCATTTTTTTTTTCCCCATGGATGAGAAGTTTACTATTTCTTTTTGAGTTGATCACGGACGCGTGTCCCCCACCCCCGCATTTTTCTTCAGACCTGACCCATCCTCAACCAGTGGAGAGAAGAAATCAACGTCAAAGTAGTTTCGTTCCTTTTTTTATATTAAATTGGATAGGTGCATTTAGAGGTCTGGGCAGGATGAAGCATAGTTAAGGTGATGTAGATTCACCAGTAGTTAATCCAAGGTATCAACTTGTTGCCAGCAATACTGACTGAAGTGTTTTATGCTGAGCTGTTTTGATTTGCTGTGCAAGTGCTGCTGAATCATGTAGAGCAGGTGCAATCAGCAAGGTGCGTGTTCATGTTTATATCCGGCTGGTCCAAAATCAGCCAGGAGTTAGAAGTTTTCCATTCAAAGCGGTATGGGCTCGCCTGACCACTCCTTTGTTCCAGTTTTATTACTGTAGTTTTTCCGCTGAGTTCCCGCTTCAGAGTTTTATGACTATTTGTTCAAGATTCGGGGCAATCAGCTGCTAGTGGCTAAGGGCACAGCCTACCGTCTACCAGGTGATCGCCGCAATCGAGACATCATGACACCAGGAGGGCTTCACTTTCCAACGTAACCCAAATTGCACATTCTGTCCACTCAATGTGTATATAATTTCTTTTATCATTATTTTTAGGTAGTCATTTTTATCCTCTTCGTGTAGAATAGTGCTTGTTAGTTTGGTAAAGGTTTTTGGACCAGAATGTTGGTATAATAGAATTATATTCAATAAATCTTTATATATATAATTAAGAGAAGTGTTTGTGTTTATTTCGTGCAAGAGTGATTTATCTGTCAAAATAAGGTCAAAGTTCCCCCACCTTCGGTGAAGCGGTTGGTTAAACAGTGTCATGGTTTTTGGTAAATAATTATCAATTATTAATGAGAATTTGCTAATTTTAATTATTAAGAGCTTTGAGCCCATAATCACAACACCAGAGGACATCTCTGATTTCTTTAGATTTTTGGTTAAGAAATTATTTTCCTGAATTATAATTTTTAATTATAATTTTTGATAAATATTAATTAATCATAATCCTTACACCTATGTATTTTAATTGATTAACTAAGACAAAAACAATCCATGAACTACTAAGCAAATACCCAGTAGTTCAACCGGAGAAGCTAACAAAATGTCCCACTTTCTTTTTTTTTTTTTTGAACAACAAGTTCAAGAGTTGCTGTAAAACCTTTTTGCGTCATTTTTTTAGGTCAACTGTAAGTCCACTATGTGATCCCCTTATCTCTTGTAGTGGGACATGGGGAATTGTTGCAGTGCTGAACTGAATGAAACTAAAGAGAATGTGTGAAATGGTACAGGAAGTGATGATGGCTGGTGAAAAGAGCGGGCAGAATAGTTCTCTTAACCCCTCTGTGATTGATGCTTTCAAACTGTTTCTCGTTCTAATGACAGCAGTGTCCCTTTGATGGTAGTGGAGTTGTTTGTCAGTGTGTATCCAGACACTGCAGTGGCACCGCAGCTATTAGAAAAAGCCATTTAAAATCAATAATGGCTGACAAATATGTGGGTTAGTATTGTTATATTTATATCACTTTGGTTTAGATATCACTTAGCTTTTTTTGTCAAATTAATCTTTCATGAGTAGTTTTACTCGAAATGTCAGGACCAGTTAAATCAACATTAGAGAGTGAATGTTCCATTTACTCTCTAATGTTGGACAAGGACTGTCCTCCAGAACAATTATGTAAACTGCTGTTATGGTGCAGATTGGATAATGGCCACGAGGCTTTTATTGCTTTTGTCATAACTATTACTTTATATTGTTCTTAAGTGAGTTTGGAAAGAAAAACGCACATAAAAGCATTTAGAATGCTTTCTTTTTATCTACAAATACGTCCTAATCATCAGGTTATAAGACGAATCCTAAAAGTAGGTCAAGTGAACATATTGATCTATTCCCTACGCCCACTTAATCCTTCAGGGTCTTGGTGGGCTAGTGGGCCCCAGTCCATTACCAGACAAACAATCATTAAACAAACTAAATAATCAAATTAACATAACACAACATTAACATACCATGTATGTTTCTAGAAGGAAGCTAGAGTACGTGGAGAGGACCCATCTAACTACAGGGCGAGCATGCAAACTCCATGAAGAAAGCCCCCTGATGCATATTTGAACCCACAATCTGCTTGCTAGAAGGTAGCATTGCTAACGACTACACCAGGAGAGCCATTTTGGAGCTCTAGATCTGGCCATATGCCTGATAGTAAACGAAGGTCAGGTTAATTAGTCAGAGCATTCTATACAAAGCCTTCTGCTGACATAAAATTTTAAACTCTAATGATCCAGCTAATAAAGAGGATGAATTAAATTACTAAAATGTGTTTTTTGTTTAGTTTAATTTCTGTCAGTCTGCAGTTGGACTATGGCAGGTGACAGTAAAACTCAACGGATCTTCTAAGCCCTCTTATAAAGAGTAGAGAGGTTTTATTTTCTGCTTTACTGGTTACATGTACTGTTTTGTGTGGGGAAAAGAAGAGTATCCCCTCCAGCATAAAACCCAGTCATCCAACCAACCCCAAGTAAAAAATAATGGTGGTAGTATCATGATTTTTGCTTACTGTGGGCCAGGACACAAACTGTACTGATACTAAACAAAAGTGGGTTTTCAGAAAGATAAATTCTCATCACACAGGTGTTTGTTCCTAAGCATGGCTAGAAATAAACTCCATGTCATAATGGCCAAGTCAAAACACTTATACCCCTGTTAGGACATAGGAAACAATACCATTCTCATGATATCATTACGTTTAGTATAAATCCTGCATCACAATCATCATAGAAAAATCAAAACTCAAAAAGTTTTTAGCAATTTGATCTTTTACTTTAAAACATAGAAGCAACACATGCTCCTGTTGCCTATTCAGCAGAATATAATATTTTTCCCCAATAAAATGGAGGCTGGTGGTACGTCCATAAAACCATGTGTTACATGGGCTACTAGATACCTTGTGATAATTTGTACAAAAGGGAGTTTGGTTCATTTAAACTACATATTTATTCAGCAATTATGGCTACCATGCTACATTCTGTTGTCATATCAGCTCTTGCCTGGTGTATTTTGGCGGTCCTTGTTCATATGTTTAGGCACACAAATGTTTATTATATTGTTATGGACAGTACAATTTGGCTATTTTTCTATTGATCTGAGATTCATTTACGTACTGAAGACAGATGGACAGGTTTTTTCTGCAGCGGGGATACAGCGCCTGTAGTTGGTGTCCTGGAGGCTGATTCGTCCCCCAACGCGGGACAGCAGGTGCTTAAACTTGCCACTCAGGAATCACCTGCCAGGGCACAAGGGTAGTTAGTTGGGCTGGTGCACAAGTATAGTTCTTACTTCCTCCCCTTCACTTCCCCACAGCTTGTTTAATTGATATCTTGGTGTGCAGGGCACTGGGGGGAACAGTTCTGCCGAGCTTGGGGTTGGGTCCAGATGAGCCCCCAGGGATCACAATGGGCCAGCCTTGTCCACACTAGGCGAGGAGGAAACGGACGGGGTCAGAGTAGCCGCTGCTTCTCTACGACGAGAGGAGCCAGTTGAGGTGGCTCGGGCATCTGGTTAGGTCCTATCGGCAGGAGGCCCAGAGGAAGACCCAGGACATGCTGGAGGGACTATATGTTTCTCGGCTGGCCTGGGAACGCGATGGGATTCCCCCCGACGAGCTGGCCCAAGTGGCTGGGGAGAGGGAAGTCTGGGTCTCTCTGCTTAGGCTGCTGGCCCCGCGACCCGACCCCGGATACGCGGAAGACGATGGATGGAATTTTTTAATAAATTCTTTTAAAAACACAATTATTTCATTCTATATTTAATTATTTCATTGCTGTCATGCAGCAGTGTAATCAAAGTTGGATATATTACGCTTTCTGTGAAAAAAATCCTTTTTGCAATATTTTCAGTATAGTTTAAGTAAATGCTGAACAGACTTCATTGATAAGTAATTTAATAAAAAAAACTCACCACTTAGTGATGTGTTAGGTGGTAAAAGAAAATCTTCAGGCGCTGTCAGGATCTATTTGAGGCAGCAACAAGAAATATGCTAGTGAAGATGGAATCACTCCGCCTCCGTCCAACCGCTAAACAAGTCACGTCACTCAGAGTCCTTCTGAAAGTAGTACCATGTCTACAGGTATCTTTTTAAATTGGAATCTGAATATGACCCATCTTTGTTGTCAGTCACTTAATTCCACCCTCAACACTGGCTTGCTGTAAAATATTGCAGCAAGCATTTTACATTTTAAATTTAAATTAAAACCTTTTAATTCTTAAAAAATCAATTTGTATTTAATCTTCATTGTTGTACCTTGGGTAGAAGTAAAGTAATTTCAATACTCTTGAATGTCCTGTACAAATTGTAGTATTGACAATCAAGCTGACTTACTTTATTTAGAAGCTCCCATTACCGCCTTTTCTCTCATTTTTTTAAATGCTAAAAAACCCTAATTTACTCAACGCTTGGGGATATGCAAAAATATCAAATATTAACATAACTACTGTAACTTTATCTTTCACAAACTCACACATTTTAGTTCAAAATCTAAAACTTGCTAGTTTTTCTTTGAGTTAAAGAGTGGAAGTTAGTAGACATAACTAAATGGGGCTGCAATGTTTTACAGGTGAAGATAACAGAAACCAAACTTTCCAGTAATCATCCAAATACGGACAGCTTCCACTGTCCTTAACAAGATGCTTTGAAAGGTGCTTGAAAGATCCAAAAATGGAGACATCCCAATCTAGCTGTGTGTCTTCAAGTTCTCTCACTCTGCAGGTCTTGACTTTGGATGCTTCAGTGCTAGTATCAGTCGGTGGAAATGAGCCTCAGTGCATTGTGTTCGGTGTGTAGTAAAGTTACTGCAGCATAAGTTTTTTGCACATACCTGCTATGAAAGCTCCCGAGGAAAGGTTTTGATGTTGTCCTGTCTCTGTGTTTCTTATGTATCTGTTTCTATGTAATGATTATAGTTGTATGTGTTTATTGTTTATAGGTGTGTCTATGTGAACATCTAGATTAATCTAGGGGCACTCCTGCTGCGACTGTGTGTGTTTGTTTGTGTGTGTGTGTGAAGGAATGTGTATCAGCAGTGTGCTTGATCAGCAGTCCTGCTGCTATCCCATTAACTCTGCTGCCGCAGGGCATGCTAGTGCGACCCAAAGGACCCGAGGTAGCAGCAGGGCTCAGTGAAGTCATTTCAATTCAGCCATCTCACTCCTACTAGCTCACTGCTGCACCAAATCTGAGTGAGTAGATGAATGGGAGGCTAAACTGACAGATTACCTCATTTTAAAGGCTAAAAATAAAAGCAATAACACATGTGAAACCTGAAAAGAGGAATCCTGTCAACAATATAATTTTCTGATTAAATAATTCTAGCAAAACACAACAAATGGAATATAAAACCTTACTGCATGGACAGTTTCTGAAGACTCCAAGAAAACAGATTCAAGCAGACTAGAAGTATTATGCACATGAAAGGTTTTGTTTTTGAGACCCGAAACAAAACTCTGTGCAAAGCCAGCCACTAGCCAAGTCGGGGACATGGCAAACGTGGGTAAAGATGCTAATGTCAAATGAGACCCATACTGAATGTTTTCGTCTCACTATGTGAAGCAGAAAACTACCACTACACCCTGAACACACAATCCACATAGTGAAACATGGTGGTGGCAGTATCATGCTGTGGTGGATGCTTTTCTTCATTGTGGACAGGAAAGCGGATTTAATAGGAATGATAGAAATTATAGGAATACGGACGGAGCAAAATACAGGGCAGTCATGGAAGAAAACCTGTTAAAGGCTGAAAAAGACTTTGGTGGACTTTTACCATTGTTCATTTGTGTGTCTTAATAAGATAGCAAGAATTACATTGACATTGATGCTTACAAATTGTTTTATTTATTTATTTGTAATGTTTTTATTATTGTGTAACAACATAACCTTACTTAAAATGCATGGGGTATGATGCCTTTACATCCTGCCTCTATATCCTCCATCACTAAAGTACAAATGCTTACTGCATGAATACTTCCACACTGACCCAAATCTCTGAAGCGGAAAAGTTAAAATCTATTCCAGTTAAATGGAGTTTAACGAAAATTCAGAATGAAAGACTCACCCTCGCCGTCTCACCGTCCAATGACTTCCCTGTGCGTCTCCCGGCCTTCCAATCAGCATCCTGTCCGCCTGATTCATCATCCAATCGCCTTCCGACGCCTTGTTTTTAAAGGGCCTTTGGCTGTGTTCCTCCTCGCTTGTCAGCTGAGCTCATCCCTCCTCCACCCCACCTCCACCATCTTCCTTCCCATCTACTCCTGGCTTCCTCGATCCCTGGCCGCCATCCACCACCAGTGTCAGATCAGGGGGAAGACATCTCTAAATATAAGCTTTATAAGCTTTACAATGTTCATTCTAGCTCATATCATTCGCAACATTCATGTCTTCCTCCCAGGTCCGAGCGCCAAAGATATAATTATGTAATTTCACATCATCAAAACTTTTCTAATTGACAACCCTCTCTTTGTGAATCTTTTCAGATTGAATTGTCAGACATCTATGAATACACTACACAATTAGTAATGAGGTTGTTTTTGTAAATTCCACCAAAATATCAAAAGCAAAAATGCCTAATACATTTTGCTAATGTACTAACTAAAAATTAGTTTTACATTTAAGATTCAGTCATTAGCTTGGCGCAGTAAATAATTTGCTAATGACAAGTGCCGTAGGATGACCAACATACTTTG
The DNA here is from genome assembly GCA_036173005.1 of Crenichthys baileyi. NCBI lineage: Eukaryota > Metazoa > Chordata > Actinopteri > Cyprinodontiformes > Goodeidae > Crenichthys > Crenichthys baileyi. The sequence goes on from JAHHUM010000894.1 coordinate 527,660, forward strand.
CTTTGTATCATGCTTTGCTGTCCTCAGACCTTTTTCATTACTCGCAGTCATTTGCAACAGTTGGAGGTAATTAGGTTGCACCTTATGACTGTAATCTCTCCTGGCTCAAGTTGAAATAGCTCTAATTAGCTGCTGTCAGTTTAAAATGGGTCTTGATTAGTTTATTCCCATCAAATATGCTGGTACAGAGCAATTTCAAATGCACCCGTCTACTTCACTTTTACATACATAATTACAGTGTAGACCCATAAAAAGAGTGTTTTGCCCAGAAAACACAGGTCAAACAGATATTTTACTTGGTTTGAATAAAGCACAATGGCAAAAGGTATGGTCAAACTAAAGACCCAGATGTGCTGGAGTCATAAAAGTCTAATAATGCACATTATGATTTTACAATCTTTTTTTCTGCTTCCGCCTCTCTGCCTGCTCAGACGCTTTTCTCCTAAGCTCCCTGCTTGCTTGCATTCTTTTACTCCTAACTTTTTATCTCTTAGCCAAAATTATGAAAATATTGGACTAAAACTACTTCTTACCAGCGACTCCCAAGGATTATTATTACTTTTATTTTTTTCTAAAGGATTTTGATGTTTTTATAATCGAACCCGAAAGAAGGACAAGTTGATGCTAGCTAATCAGCACAAGATCCTTTCCTTTACCACAGAGGACTTCGACAAACTTTTACAGAAATGTGTTTGAGATGAAAATCCATCGACTAGAAGTGAATGTGGAGGTAAATATGGAGTATAGCGAATATTTAACTCTGCCTGTGATCCCAAACAGTAACAGCCAGCTCAGCGACTCAGCCGGCAAACAGAACACTGAGAATAAATCTACTGGCAGACCCCCCTGGCATGTTTTAGGGGCATGCCCAAAAAAATCAAGCTGGACGACTCACTGGAAGAAATTAAATAAATTACAATGGCCAGAATTACAGAGAAATGCCCCGTTTCCCCTGGGAAAAGCAGACTTCGACAGCGAGCTGCTGTCACAACAACTGATAGGAGTGAGACAGCTGGAAATAATGGAATTCCCCTCCAAAACAGATTTGCCCCACTACAGTATGAAAACCAGGAAAATGATCCATCTTCTGAGAACAATAAAAGGTTTGAGAACAACCTTCATTCTAAACAGTCTTCTCCTAAATTGCCAGAGGAAGAGCGCCCCACCGGACCAAGAACCTTAATAGTGGGCAACACAGCTGTGAATGGGATTAAAAACTTCTGCAACAAGAAAAACACAGACGTTATGATTGGTACCAGTAATGTGGTGTCCAATATCTCAGAGAATATCCTGGCAATCACAGAAAAGCGCCCGTCTCTAGAAAACCTTATCATACACTGTGGAGCCATGGATGACGTGGCCAAGAAAAAATCAGAAGGATTGAAGGAGGATTTCACTCGTCTGCTGAATATTGTTGGAGGTTTCAAGCATGAAAAAAAGCATGTGCTACTACATCTGTGAACTTCATCGACAACTTCAATATTGTTTGGGAAAAAAGACAACTCTTCAAGCAAGATGGTTTCTGTTTGAACAAGCCGGGAGCCAGATGTCTCAAATCTAATCTTTTCTATTCAGTAAATAATCCGCCAGCAGCTTCGACCTTCACCAGAGAACATGGAGTATCAACAACAATGATAAGGCTGCCACCAACAGCTCCAGCAGAGACAACCGGGCAGTTGGCTGAGAAAGAGAGGTCATCACAAAAGGTCTCCCCACAGAATTCCACAGGGATCCCCCCCGTTATACACCTCTTCCCCCAAACCCAGACCGACCCCCCCGTTAAACCCCCTCACCCCAAACCCCGACCCAGACCGCACAGAACTCTCCCATCTCCCCACTAAGCCCGCTTTTTGCTTTACTGGATTCTGATAACTTGAAAGGAGCTCTTACGGTCGGGACCCAAATGGCTGTGACATCTTCTCCAATCGACAACCCCCATGGCAGAGGCCCTGCTACTAATCCAACATCTTCCAAAATTTGCAGAGCCCCACCACCTCCTAATCTATCTCCTCCTAATCAGCACCTTCAAATCACTTCTCTGTGATACAGTCTGGGCCCCAGTGGTAACTCTATCAGAAATTAGCATGTCCAGGAAACACTTGGGCCCCTAACAGGAGATAGTTGTAAAATCTCTGTGCTTATACGTAATAGAAAGTACAAATCTAAAAGGATAAACAATCAAAAAAGCCATAAACTGTCAGGTACAACCAGACACAGAGTTAATATCAACCACTAAGTCATATAAACTGGCTTTATTAAACATTAGATCTGTCAGGAAAATCATTTTTAATCAATGACTTCATTACTGACCACAATCTTGATGTTATGGTTTTAACAGAAACATGGTTACATGAATTTAATGAAGCTCCCATTCTGATAGAGTCGATGCCTCCGAACTACAATTTTCTTTGTGAGAGCAGACAGCAAAGAAAAGGTGGAGGGGTGGCCACGTTGTTTAAAGATTCACTAAAGTGTGAAAAAGTATTTCTGGGAAAATTTTGAATATTTGGCTCACCAGGTAAAGAGCCTGGTCTGAACCATGTTCTTGAATATTTACAGGCCTCAGTAATTTTAATTAGCTTTTATCTGTGATATGTGTTGATTATGACTGTTTAATTATTGTGGGAGACTTCAACAATCACATGGACAATCCAAAAGACAGAAGTGCAATAGATCTATGTGACACTATTAGAAATTTTGGTTTGACTCAACATGTTAAACAGCAAACGCACAAACAGGGACATATTTTGGACTTGATCATCACTAAGGGTCTAAACATTTTCAAGGTGTCTGATGTTGCCCTATCTGACCACTTTTTTGTTATTTTTGAAAGCATCATCTGCAATGACTCAGTTAGCCAAAGCGGCATTAATAGAAAATGCATCTTTAAGGACGGTGTCACTAAAACCTTTAACCAGATTTACTCTTCTACCTCCACTATGCCCTGTAACATTGTAGATGAGCTGGTAGACAATTTTCATTCTAAAATCTCGGACATCATTGATTTAATTGCTCCAATTAAAGTGAAAGTCGTGGAGCACTTCTCCGTGGAGTCAGAAGTGAAAAAAGGGAGTGTCGAAAAGCTGAACGCAGGTGGGGAAAGACTGGACTCCAAGTTCACTATATTATCTATAAAGAGAGACTATACAGATATAACCTACAACTGAAAAATGCAAGGGAATCTTTCTTTTCTGATATCATCAGCAAAAACATATACAATGCTTGTGCATTATTTGCCACGGTCGACAGGTTAACAAACCCTCCTGTAACTGTAGCATCTGAACTCCATTCTACCAGGGCCTGCAATGAATTTGCTAACTACTTCACAAAAAAAACCCAAAAGATCAGAGGGGCAGTCAGCACATCCACATCATCTCCAGTACCAAAGTTGTCTCCAACTAGAACTGATTTTGACAAATTTCCCAATTTCACCAAATGAACTACAAGAAGAAATCGTACACCAACTAAGCTCTTCTTCCCGCTGTGTCGATGTTTTACCCACGGCTTTCCTTTAGAAAGCCGTGGGTAAAAATAACATCTGATTTAACACAAATAATAAACACGTCCCTTTTGTCAGGTGTTTTCCCCCAGGCCCTAAAAACAGCAATTATCAAACCTCTATTGAAAAAGAGCAACTTGAACAAGCTGCTACTACAGAACTACAGGCCTATCTCAAACATCCCCTTCATCAGTGAGATTATTGAACAAGCTGTGTTTCAACAGTTAAACTTCCTAAAATGACCAGCCGCTTCGATGTCTTCCAGTCAGGCTTCCGTGCTCACCACAGTACAGAGACTGCCCTTGTCAAGGTGTTCAATGACATCTGTATAAATGCAGACTGTGGAAGAACCACAGTACTGGTATTATTGGACCTTAGTGCAGCATTCGACACTGGTGATCACTCCATTTTATAAGAGCGCATTGAAAACTGGGTCGGCCTTTCTGGTATAGCACTCGATTGGTTTAAATCCTACTTGAAGGACAGGGTCTGTTTTGGGTCATTAGGTAACTTTACATCAGAGACCACAAAAATCACATGTGGCGTTCCCCAAGGGTCCATCTTAGGGCCCATCTTATTCAATATCTACATGCTCCCCTTAACTTTGTTTTCAATAAACAACAACTTAAGTTCAATTCAATTCAATTCAGTTTTATTTATATAGCGCCAATTCACAACACATGTTGTCTCAAGGCACTTCACAAAAGTCAGGTACATACATTACAATTAATCCTAATCATTGAACAGTGCAGTCAGATTCAGTTATTTATTCAAATTGGAAAAAATGGTTTTCTGTCTAAGGAATGGAAACCCAGCAGATTGCATCCAGTCAGTGACTTGCAGCATTCACTCCTCCCGGATGAGCATGTAGAGACAGTGGACGGTCACTGGCGTTGACTTTGCAGCAATCCCTCATACTGAGCATGCATTTAGCGACAGTGGAGAGGAAAAACTCCCTTTTAACAGAAAGAAACCTCTAGCAGAACCAGGCTCAGTGTGAGCGGCCATCTGCCACGACCAACTGGGGTTATCATAGCTATGCAGACGACACACAGCTATATGTTACAATGTCACCAGGTGACTATGAACCCATTCAAGCGCTGGGTAAATGCATAGAAGAAATCAATGCATGGATGTGCCAAATGTTCTTCAGCTAAATCAAAACAAAACTGAAGTAATATTCTTTGGACAAAAGGAAGAGCATTTATCTCAGAGAATAGACTTTAAAATACTTATTTTAGTCTATAAAGCACTGAATGGCTTAGTACCAAAATACATTACAGACTTGTTGTCAGTGTATCAACCACCCAGACCTCTCAGGTCTTCTGGCTCAAATCTACTCTGCATACCCAGAACCAGAACCAAACATGGAGAAGCAGCTTTTAGTTCTTATGCTCCACTAACCTGGAAAAAACTCCCAGAAAAATTTAAAAGCGCTGAAACCCTAAGTGGCTTCAAATCAAGATTAAAAACTTATTTGTTTAGAGTAGCCTTTGAATGTGTTATCTAAACATTATTAAAGTTTTCAGTCCAATTTTCCTTTCATTTTCTTATCCATCATTCTATTCTCTATTTTTTAATTACCTCTGTTGTTTGATTTTCTGTATCATTGTAATGTTTTTCCTTATGTACAGCACCTTGAGTGCCTTGTTGCCAAAAAGCGCTATATAAATAAATTTGACTTGACTTGACTTAGGAGAGCAAAATTAATTAATTTAATCTTTCTTTACACTGAAAAAACCATGGCTGTGAAATAAAAACATGATGCAATCCTGCTAAAACTGTGATTAGGTAAGAAAAAAATGTTAGCTTTAATTTTTAGTTATTTAGTTATAGATCTATTACAAAATTTTATAGTTTTAGAAATTCTTAATATGATCACTTTTTACACTTGCTTGAGCACAGGCTTTGCAAAAAACTTTAAATACACACTAGTAAAAAAACACTCAACAATGTTGTGATCGAACACGTTTAAATGAGCGTGTTTATAAGTGGCTCTCACTTTTTTGGAGAACTTGGAACTTAATGATACTGTTTTATGGATGACAAACTTCAATAGAGTCCAGCCCTGCTTGACATCATTAAAAAGTGCTCTACTGACGAGTAAAGCCCTTCACGCACTTCACTAAAAGCGGAAATTTGTTCTCATTCTCGAGGTGGCAATAACAAGGACAAAGTTTGCTTTGATGCTGACTATTCATACTTCACAAGAAACTCAGCTGTTGAACTTCTAGAAAGTCCTTTCCACTGTAGCTTATTGTCACACCCACAACAGACAACACAAAAACAATACAATGGCAGAGGGGGTGGTTTTCGAATTGATGGAGGAGGAGGAGGGGGAGAAGGAGGAGCAAAAAATGTTTTAAGCGGAAGAGTAAGAAGATTTGTTGTTTTTATTTGCAATTGATGAAGAAAGGAGGAAAACAAGTGAAAGCAGGTGGCATGTTCGGCCACTCAATACAACCAGAGTTGAATAGGGTGAGAGACTAAATGTACACCCTTCAATCAAACGAGGTGTGAAAATTTTGACAGGTGGGGGCGGGACTTCCTATGGCGGGACTTCCGGTGACAGGACATCCGGGGGCGGGACATCCGGTGGCGTAACCGTATGTCGTCATTAACCGGATGTTGTCATTAGAGAGGGGAGGGGGCAAATCTTTGTAATTGTATGTTTTAGATGTTTTTACATCTAAAAAAAAAAGCATGCAGTTTCTCCACTTTAAAGGTACGCTCACTTAATGCAGGCACGTTACATGAAATTCTGATAAAAAGAGAGAACCTGACAGAATTGTAAATTCTGTTCTACAGCTAAAAGTCTTTGTTTGGAATCATGAGAGACTCCATTTGGTAAAATGGATGATAATTGTAGTTACCTTAAGCTTTTCTTTTTTATCTTAGAGCAATAGTTATTGAGGATTTAGAGAAAACAGTCATCTTGTAACTGCTGCCTCATCCTTCTGATTCAAAGGCTTCTCCTCATCCGACGTGGGAGCCGGAGGTTGTATCCTGTAGGTGTAGTCTATGTTAAACGTCACAAAAAAATGAAAAAAAAGTTGAAAAGTCCTCAGACATGTTTCTTATGGATTGTCTCAGACAAAGTCTTCACACCGACTGTATTCATAAAGTAATTAAGACGACCGTGCTCCTTCCTGGCCCAAAGGTTGAGCACTGTCTCAGACAATACACATCCAGTGTTTATGGAATGGGGGTTCAGGCCTCAGATATGTCACTGTTTATTGAATTAAGGCAGACATCTGCAGTTTTGCTTAGGTGTCGGGAGCTTCAAAGTCTTCACACCGACCGTAGTCATAAAGTAATTAAAATGACCGTCTTCCTTCCTGGCCTAAAGTGTCGAGCAATGTCTCAGCCAATCAACATCCACTGTTTATTGAATTAAGGCAGACATCTGCTGCTTTGCTGAGGTGTCTTGGGGGTGTGACCAAGGGGCGTAACCCTGCACGCTGATCGGATGTCGTCATTGGAAACAAAGAAGGGTGGTGAAGTCAGTCATTCTGCTTCTATTGGAAATACGCCGCAATTTTTTAGGGGGAGAGCAGTTTCAATTGTAGCTAAAAGTTTTTTTTTAAAACCTGTTACACTAAAATATTTTTAGAAACTTTTTTGAGAGAAAAAAAAAATGTGGAAATATATATGCCAGGAAACAACGAAGGTGGTGAAGTCTGTAATTCTGCTTCTATCGAGAAAAAAAACGCAATCTTCAGTAGTAAGTATTCATGTTAAGAATTCCTTAAGTGCGTGTGAATGCTCCTTTTGAAAAAAATAATGATTTTTAATTTATATTCTTTAAAAACCCACAAGTGACGAGCTGGATGGTATCATTTTAACACAGTCCGACTACGGTAATTATTAACTGCAGCAACATCTGGTTTAGTCAAATGGTGAATGCTATTTTATAATTTAAAAAATAAATGAAATAAATTCTACTTACTTACTTACAGAGTTAATGAGAGAGGTATTCCTGAACGTTGAAGAGGTCAGCGGTTGTAACCGTCTGCCCCCGAAAAAACAAAGTTGAGACTTTTCTTCAAAACAGACAATCCGATCCCAACTGAACATATCCACGGACGAGGGGGTGACTCCCTTCATGCACCACAGTCTGTATTATTCCCTGATCGTGCGCCGGAAAAATTAACAGCTCCGGAAGAGGAGAGTAAGTAAAAAAATATATATTTTTCTATCCATATGTTTTCACGGGTGTATGCGATATTGCAGTCTTGTTTTAACCCTTGAATAAATATTTTAAAGATATATCGAGTGATTTAATCCAGAACCATAGCCTGGATAACATTCAGCAGAACTGTACCAGTTCAGTGCAGGAAGAGTTGAAACCCCCCCGGAGCCGTTAAGTGAAAGTTATAGTATTTCAAATTCTGTTCTATCCAAATCTTCACAGAAACCAGAATTTTTTTTTTTCGAACGATCAGCATCGTAAGGCAACTTTATTTTGTTTCACAGAATATCTTACACTGAGGAAAAGGCGGTGACTCTCTGCTCTGTATACCAGGGTCGAAGCTTGTTAGAGGTTTAATGAATAGTACGTTTAATTCTTATTTTACCTACTGAATTAATTCGTATATTTCAATAATTTCTTTTTTCTTTATCGATCCAGAGGCAGTGTTGATGGTAGAGCAGATTCCATCCAGACCCGGACAGCAACAGCGCAGACAGAGAGTTCCTGTAGCCTTACGTGACCGTCGTAATAAAGCGTCAACCTTAACGCTTTTAGCTGCATGCCAGACACTCTTACTGAAACATTGCGCTGATATCAAGGTACCATAAATTCCAGATTATACGCCGCTATGTTTTTCACACAATTTGAACATTGCGGCCTATACAACGGTGCGGCTAATGCATGTTTTTTTTCATGCTGCCAAAAACATTTTGCCTGGTAACAGCAGAGCAATTAAATTGATGAGTAGTTCAAAGAGGTCCAATGAACTTGTCCGATAAATCAAGAGCACTTTCACAATTCAATTACCGGTATTGTAAATTTATACATTTATATTCAACCTCATCAACATGGAGAATCACCAACGGTTTCGAAAGGCTGGACTACTGCGTGATTAAGGGGACCAGGTGCGCTCAAGTGAGAGCGTCAACAAAGAGGCTGAAGTGAGTGACGAGATCCAGAGGCTGTTCAATTCAGACACTGAAGAACAGGACTTTGATGGTTTCAGTGCGCAGGAAGAGGATGAAGAGGGCGATCAATGACTTTTGACCTAGTAGGCTGCAGTGTATATCATTTAGGAGATATTGGAATGTTTTTCGTGCACTGTTCAGTAAAAAAGCATTAACGACATTTGTGTGTTACTGATAACGTACGTATATTTAAAGGTAGCTGTGTTAGCCACTGTTCGAAAAAAATTATTTGCAATATGCATTTGTTTATATTACCATACGGATTAAGTCAAAAGTAAAAAATTCCCCGCGTGTAATATCTTTCTGTGTAAATCATATTACAACGTCGGACACCCGTGGCTTAACATCCAGTGCGGCCTGTACAAGTACAAAATTGGTTTTCTGTCTAAAATTAGAGCATGTGGCTTTTAATCAGGTGCGGTCTGTAGCCCGGAATTTAAAGGTAATTTAAACTGATCCCTGGGTTTTATTCTTCTTCTTCTTATACTCATGTAAATATGGATAGCCAAATCACACATGCGCTGAATGAAATAAGGAATGCTGTCGCTCATGTCAGTGAAATTCCCATTAATACAGAAGTAGCAGATAACATCGGGTTAAGTGAAGATGCATCTCCTGCAAACAACAGTGAAAATGTGCACGGTGACTTTTTACACTCACTAGAACAGGCAGTTGAAGATTTAAATAGAGCACCGTCGCCACCCTGCATTCATCAAAATGAATCAGATAACTTACAAATTCCTTCAACGTCACATGCCGCTGATCATACTGGGCAGTATGGCGGTAATTTCAATCCGGAGGTTGTAGTCAGCCTTGATCAGATTCAACATGAATGTTTTAATAACATTAAAATAAGGAGACCTTTCACCATCCCACCACCCTGCCCGGGTAATGTCCCTGATCTTGTATATTGATTGTATATAATTGATTGTATATAACTGATTGTATATAAACATCATGCGTATTCTCGCTGAATTAGCCGACACTGCAAGATCTTTAACCAGACGTAACGATATTGTACAGCTAGAATTAGTTGGGGAAAATCTCAACCGTAACGTTACGTTTACCGTTACCGATGATGGAAATATGATCCTGCCTACTTTCGAGGATTTTTTAGATGAGTTAGTACAGTCCAACGCTGAAATGCCTGCAGCTAATAACCGGGAATTTGTTCTACAGGTAGTTAATGACCCTGCAGGAGGGTCGAAACGTAAGATTAAAGGAACGTTAGACAGTGAAGTGATTAATAAGAAAAAACATCACATGTATATTGTAGATAATACCGGTAATCAGTTATGCTTTGCCATCAGTCTTGCACATGTCTCTGACCCTAGCCTTACTAATAATCAGGCTTTAGAGCAGGGCAGGATGTGGCAACACAAGGCTGGTTTAGATGATCAGACAGCAGTAACTTTAAGCGACATCGGTAAATTTGAAAACATTCTAAATAGAAAAATGTTAGTGTTTCACAGAACCGTTACAGGCTCTACAGCTCTGTGTAAATTTGAGACCACTTTCCCTGATCGATCAAACCCTCTCTTTCTGCTGTTATTTCAAGGTCACTACTATGGGATAAAATGCTCAAGGGTTTTATAGGGTCAAGATACATCTGTGGATATTGTTACAGCAACTATAAAAAGCCAGACACGCACCACTGTGAAGGCTATTACCCTGTTTGTCACTCATACAAGTGTATGCATGAAATTAGCGAACCTGTCGCCTGTGCAGGCTGTCACAGAATCTGTCGTGACTCTTCATATTTTAGCAGACATAGGGAACCCCACAACAGACCTAGTACTGACAGGCCTATGAGTGACTGTGAGTTAGTAAAACTGTGCAAGGTGTGCAAAAGGATATATGTTATTCCGATCAGCAAACAGGATAAACCACACGTGTGTCATGTGAAATGCCGTATTTGCGGTGAGAATATACCTCCTGGTTTAGATGTGACATGCAATGAACATCAGTGCCACGTTCAACCCGGCAAACCCTGTAAACAGCTAGATGATAAACTGATTTTTTATGATTTTGAATGCTTCATCGATCAGAACGGTGTGCACATCCCCTATTTGGTCTGTGTTAAAACGTTAAGGGGTAAGGAATGGCATGCTTATGGATTGAATTGCACCCAAAAATTTCTTATCCATTTCAGGAGTTTAATTTAACCGGGTACTACACACCTGAAAGAAAATTTCATTATAGTAGATCATTATCAGACAATGCTGTAACAACCTTTAAAGAATCTGTTCCACTTTTAATTTCCTCATTATCACAGAAAAACACAGTGGAGGGCAATAATTTTGTTTCTTCCCCTTCACAAATTGATTCTCTTGTTCATAGTGTTACTTCATCATTGGGTGGTGCATTAGACAATGCAGCCCCCTTGAAAAAGAAGGTAATTATTCATAGAAGGCAGGCTCCCTGGTTTAATTCAGAGCTGCGTACTTTAAAGCACAATGTTAGAAAATTGGAGAGAAAATGGCGCTCTACACACCTAGAGGATTCCTACTTAATCTGGAAAAATAGCCTACTGTTGTATAAAAAGACACTTCGCCAAGCCAGAACAGCTTATTTCTCATCATTAATAGAAGAGAACAAGAAAAAATCCTAGGTTTCCTTTAGAAAGGTTGCTAAACTTACACAGAGTCATAGCTCTTTGAGTCATCCTTTCCTTAGCTCTTGCATCATGAGTTTATGGGTTCTTTTCAAAAAAAATTTGGGTTTCTATTAAAAAGAAAATCTTTAAATACTCCCGAAGATGTTACTTCCCTCACAAGTGGGGAAAAAAAAAAACTTTTGAAAGAAAAAAAATTAGAACCATCTTGCTTGGTGTTTTGATCCTGGGAGCTTCCCTGATTTTTCAGAAATATTAGCTTCATCTAAACCTTAACTTGTATTTAGCCCAATCCCCGCCCAAAAATTTTTTTGGGGGAAAGGGTTTTTCCTCGATTACCAGCCCCTTTTAATATGTTAATTTATCCTTAGTAAATGGATATTACCAAAGCTTTTAAGGTTTAGCTGTAATTAAACCTTTGCTTAAAAAACTTTCACTTGATCGAGATGACTTAATAAATTACAAAAATATATCCCAACTTCCCTTCTTTTCTAAAATTCTTGAGAAAAAAGTTCTAATCAAAGTTTTGGGGGGCATTTTCACAGCAATGACCTGTTTTTAAAAGTTTCAGTCGGCTTTTAGAACTTATCATAGCACTGAAACAGCTCTGCGAAAAGTCACTAAGAATTCTTATTGCCCCCAGATAATGGGCTGTACTTGTCCTGTTTTTATCTCAATGCTATTTGATAAAAGTCGATATAATTTCTCTTTGAAAGGCTGGAATATGCTGTGGACAGGGAAACACCTAGGCTGGTTTAAACTTATTTTAATCTGAAAAACTCCCCCAAAAAGGGGGGTTGGGGAAAAAGAAAAATTTTTTGTGTGAAATTCATAATTATATTTTGGCGTCGAACCTGGGAGGAAGCTGAATGTTTTAAATGATTGGGCTAGGATAAAAATTTTAAAAGGGTTTTATTTTAGAGATGTCTTCCCCTGATCAACTGGTGGTGGGTTGGCGGCCAGGAGCGAGGAAGCCAGGAGTGAGGGAAGGAAGATGGTGGAGGGGGGTGGAGGAGGGGGACTCAGCTGACAACGAGGAGGGAAAACAGCCGAAGGTCCTTNATTGTTAAACCCCTATTCTCAGAAATGTTGGTATTGAAAGAAAATCTGTAATTGCAGAACTTGTTGGTTGGAGTTCAAGAGGGACAAATACTGAGGGATTAGTCAGCCTTTAAATTATAAATAGGATTAAGGCATTATTACTGTTCCTAATGGTGAGAAATATGTCTGCCTCTTAACTCAAGATTATAGGCACAGAGTCTTTTGTTATAAATGTAACATTCAACATAACTTCTATTACATTTGGTTTTTATCGGGGAGTTTCATCCATTACAATTATGAATTTGTGTAGAAGCTGTATAAAAGATAATCAAGAGAGGCTAAAGGCAGTTTGCATGGTGATATAAAACCTGGTTTAAAAAAGCAGATGTATTATCATTAATGCAGCATCTTCTAATAACTGCATCTTCTTGCTTGTGATGGAAGGCAAGTTAATTTTAAGCACGACATAAAAATGATCAGAGAACCAACTTACACAATGATTCCAGAAATATTCTTACCTTTTTAAATGACCGTATCCAGAATATTTCCTTTGTTATGAGTTCTGTTGTAGCAAAAATTCAAATTTATCTAGAATGTCCAAGAGCTCTTTTTCACTTCTATCTTTTATATCAACAGAATTTTAAAATCACCTACTGTAAGAATGCAGTCATGATCTGCATAAATCACACAACTGTTTAGAAAGCATTGCATTTTGGAGACCTGTAAAGTGTTAACATATCACATTTCAAGACCTAGATATACCAGCTTTGTAGGTTTATAAACTTTATTTCAATTAGGTGTTTTAAAGACTGATTGTCCAGTAATGTGAGTTTGCTCCATTTTATCGGTTTTGCCTTGATGTTCTTAAACTTGTTAAAAATAGGTTTGAATATTGTTCCAAACATTCAAAATGTTGTCTCCGCTAGCGGCTAACAAGTTAATTGATCTGCTTAAACCGCATGGTAGCGCGCTTTGTTTACAACAGAGCTTGTTTGATTCCCTCCTTAATCGTTATGTAATGCACAGTCAGCGCTCACATACGCATCAAAATTTGTATGGGTAAAACTTATTGGGTTGCTAAATAAGATACTTTCCTTTGTTAGCTATCTGCCAATGTTAGTGCCAGCAAGGTCCATAGACATTCCTCCCGGCCATTTAAGTAGTTCATTACTTCATGTGATGGCTAGTTAAAATAACATTTAAATCAATTGTCCAAAAGATTATTGCTTTCTAATTCGGCAAATACTATTTCTTTAAATATTATTTTTTTTAAGAAAATAATAGCTGATTAAAACAATATTACGAAATGATTGTCCAAAAAAGTTACTAATTTCTAATTCAACGAATAATATTTTAAGATACTATTTCCTAAATAATAATGGCTGTTTGCACAAATTTAAAATCAATTGTCCAAAAAGGTTATTTATTTCTATTTTGGAAAATCATATTTCCTTAAATATTATTTTTATAAAAATAATTCTGGCTGTCTAAACCAACATTGAGAATCAATTGTCAAAAGGGGTTATTGATTTCTAATTTTGGCAAATACTATATTATTAAAATAATGTTTCATTTACCTTCTGATTTTGCATTGTGACTGATTGTTTGAAGACATACAAATTCAATCTGAAAAGACTCACAAAGAGAAGGTTGACAATTAGACAAGTTTTAATGATGTAAAATAACATAATTATCTTTGGCGCTCGGACCTGGGAGGAAGACATGAATTTTGAGAATGATATGAGCTAGGATGAACATTGTAAAGCATATATTTAGAGATGTCTTCCCCCCAAAATATGGTCGAGGACTTGACGAGGCCTAATTGAGGACTAAGGAGAGTGGGATGAAATAGGAAAATGAAAGAACGAAAGCTGCTGGAAAGTTTAAAGCATTGAACTAGGACCTGCTTGAATTGTTTGATGAACCAGGATGAGGTCATTGGATTTTTCTCGGGGGTGAGAAAAAGGGGCATATTAGGAGGGCCTAATTTCTGTCTCTTGAGAGCAAATTTGAACATTGCAAGGAATGGACAAAAAGGACCATTGAGACGGGCGATGGAGATGAAGCAGGGACCTTTTCCTTCGGTATGTTTGAGAAAGAGTTTGTAATGGTCTGGGTAGAATTTCAGATCAGAGAGGGATAAATCCCTAGAAAGTTGAAAAAGAGGTGAATTCACCTACCCTGAGGATGCCATAGAAAGCTAATAGAAAAGCGCTAGAAAGAAGCAATTTAAGGTACTCGGAGAGGGGGCCTGAATGGAGAGATGAAATTAGCACTTTCAGGATATGTAGAGTAACGGGTCTACGAATATCAGACTGGAGAGGTTGATGTTTACTAATGCCTTAAAGAAAAAGTTTAATAGAATGATTTGAGAAAAGACTGAGAGCTGGTTCGGGGAGGAGCTGTTGGAAAAGAAATTAATACCAGCTAGAAGACTTCTAATGTAAGGGAGCTCAAAACAGTAGATTAGGAAGGCTAACACAGTGGGAATGCAGACCGGGAAAAGAGGAACGTTATATGCTGAACAGGATTTAGCGAATGTTTGCCAGGAGAATTAATATGATTTGAGAGTGGAAGGGGCTAGACCAGACATGCAATGTGATTGAGCTGACTGAAGGAGCGAATGAAAAGATGGATTTAATCCAGCTTCAGGTCTTGAAAGGAAGGAATGGAGATGGGATGCAGGTTGGCTGATGGACGGAGCCTGTGGAAAACCTGCAATTTGGAGCGGGATAGAGCGTCAGCAGCTGCATTAAAATGACCGGGAACATGGCGGGCAGAGATTATGAAATTATGAAGGACAGATTGCCACGTGATACGGCGAAGGAAGGGCATTATGGATTTTGAAGAAGAGCGGCCTTTATTTAAGGCTTCAACTGTAGCTGAGTTGTCGCACATGGCTGCGATGCGTTTACGCTTCCAGAGGTGACCCCAAATGCAACATGCTATGGCTATAGGAATGACTTCATAAAATGCTGAAGATTCATGCTGAGAGAAGGAGGCGGGCCATGTGCCTGCGAACCATTCCTCTTGGAAAAAACCCCAAAACCCACGGACGGAGCTGCGTCCGTGAAAAACTGAATGGAATCTGCTGATTGAATGACGTCATCATAGAAGAAAGAAATGCCGTTCCAGTCGTGGAGAAGACGGGACCAGAAATTCAGATCTGAACGGCAACCATCATCTAAAGTCACCGAATCAAGCAAGGAGGGGACAGAGTTAGCGAGGTCAAGCAAACGAGATATGAATGAACGGCCCTGAGGAATAATGCGCATGGCGAAATTGAGGTGGCCTAAGAGAGACAAAAGTTGTCGTTTTGAAACAACAACGGAGGAAACATGAGACTGGGAGACTTCCCGGATGCGAGATAGCTTATCCTCGGGCAAAGAGGCTACCATGGCTTCTGAATCGAGCAAAATGCCGAGGAACTCAAGCTTTTTTGCCGGGCCCAGCGTCTTCTCTGCAGACAGAGGAACGCCGACGTGCTGGAATAACTTAATGAGCCGAGGGAGAGAGGGGCCGGGGGAGGATGAGGGGGGTTGATGACAAGGAAGTCATCTAAGAGGTGCAGGACAGACATCCTAACTATATTCAGGAGGATCCAGCAGAGAGCCTCGGATAATTTGTTGAAGAGAGAGGGACTACTTCTGCAGCCGAAGGTGAGCCTGACAGCAAAATAGAAACGGCGATCCCATTTGACGCCTAACAAGTGCCATTGAGATGGATGAACCGGCATGATTTTAAAGGCGTCTGTGATGTCAGCTTTGGCAAGCCAGGCTCCGCGCCCCGCTGCTTTAATAGGCGTGTGGCATGATCGACTGTAGAATAGCAGAGGGAGAAGGGGGTTTTTGGGATAAGAGAGTTAATGCTTGATTGTGGGCCAGAATGAGGGGCCGAGAGATCTATGATGAGCCGTTTCTTTCCCGAATATTTCCGGGTGGCGATCCCCAAGGGGCTAACTCGAAAGGATGAAAACGGGGGGGATTTGAATGGGCCCATCATGTAACCTTTTGACGTTTCTTTGAGCAGCAATTGAGCCACTATTTCAGGTTCAAGCTGAGCAGATTGGAGGTTATGGCAGACAAGAGTGGGAGTGAAAGAGGGGGGAACGCCTATAAAAAAGCCGTGAGAAAGGCCAGAGATGAGAAAATCAGCAAATGAGCGATCTGGGTGGGATTGTAAAAGAAGTGCTAATTCTGGAATATGAACAGGAGTCGAGAGGTAACGGGAGATTCATTTTTCAAACCCCGACGGGTTCTGGAAAGAGAAGAACGACGAGGACAGGTGAATTTGGGATGAGCGTCCCTGCAGAAGCTGCAAACATGAAGAAAATTACAAGGAGTAAATAAACAAACGCCTTCATTGAAATTGTTACAAATAGGGCGAATGCTAGTGACCTCAATTTTCCTTCCTCGGCGATCCAGGTGCGGGGGACCAGAGGAAAGAAGCGTTTGAGGGCGGGAGGGTGCATTTGAGGAGAAGGGAAGAGAAGGGCAGAGAGAGCTTTGGTGACCGATTGTGCCACAGGAGAAACAAGCGATGCCTTGAGTGAGCATTATGAGGATTTCAGTATCCAAGACGGACCAATCTAAGCAGATGCCAGACTGAGCGAGTGTAGAAGCTGCTTTGGAAGTGAAAGTTTTGTGATACTGATAAAAGACGGAGCGGCCGTAAGAGAGGTGAAGGTCTGTGATTAGAGAAAGATAACTGTCAAGCTCCACTCGGTGATCAGGGTAAACGGAACAGATAGTATCCCTGAAAATACTAAAGGCGGCTACAAACTCGCCGAAGGAAAGATCCTTAGACAAGCAAGGATCAGCAGATTTGAATATAGCCATGAAGCCTTCTGATGAAGTGATTTTATGATTAATTTCAGGGGAAGGTATAATCAGGGAAACCAGGTTAATATATTGCCCCTGGAGGATCTTGGAACGCAGCCGGGGTGATACGTTGGCATGCTTAGGAACATAGGATCTGCCTGAATGTAACAAAAAAGAAAGATGACTGTTGCCCGACAGCTAGAACAGATAGAGATATAAAGAAAAGGAAAAATACATCTCACCTAGAGATGAGCCGGGCCGGGCTTCAGCCAGAGTGTAGACTGGAGGGAGGGGCTGAGGAACGGCCTGAGTACCCGGAAGACCAGCGGGGGCAGACAGCGCTGACGTGGCAGCAGAGGAGGAGAAGTTTTGGAGATGTTGAATGAGCGAGGAGATTGATCCCTGGAGAGCGTTGATGGAAGCAAAGAAAGCTGGCGGTATCACTTGAGAAGAAGAGGACAAAGCGGCTTGAGGCGTGAAGGAGGTGGAAGGATCCGGTACGGGGGAGGGTGGACCGGGAGTGGCAGCAGGAACTGGCAAGGAGGTTAAATGACCTCGTCGACGTTTGGCTGGAGAATGAGCGGACTTTCTGAGACGCTTTCTTGAAGAAACGGGAAGCGGTGAGGGTGGAGGTGGAGGAGAAGGAGAGCCGGGGCCTGGAAGGAGTTCGGCAAGCTGGGCGAGCTGAGTGATGTCCAAGTCAGAACCGGGGCAGATGCCGGCCTCTTGAAGCTGCGAAGTAGGGGAAAGAGGAACCGGGCAGGGGGCCAGACGGAGACTCCTGCGGGTTAGAGTGGAGGGACGGGGGGGAGGACCCGCATCGGCAAGATGACCAGGACCGGAAAAATCGTCGGACTCGTAGTCTGACATGATAACAGCTGATGAGCTCAGCTGACAAGCGAGGAGGAACACAGCCGAAGGTCCTTTAAAAACAAGGCGTCGGAAGGCGATTGGATGATGAATCAGGCGGACAGGATGCTGATTGGAAGGCCGGGAGACGCACAGGGAAGTCATTGGACGGTGAGACGGCGAGGGTGAGTCTTTCATTCTGAATTTTCGTTAAACTCCATTTGTCGTTCTTAGTTAGTTTTAAAAGTAATTCGAAATTCCTCAGGATAAACCTTGGTTTTTAAACATAAATAACCACATTGAACTGTTACATCATTGCATTATTTTATTGGTTATCGTTTTCAACCATTGCATTGGTGCGCTTTTCCCTTTATTTGTTCATAGTTCATTAGTTTTTATTCCTTCATTTTGCTTGATTGCTGTGGTTGAACTGTTCTAGCCCAGTAAAAAGTTTGTAACATGAATTTATTCCATATATGTGCAACATTAGCCGTTTTGAGAATGTCAGTGCTCATTTATCGATTGTTCTAATACCACCACCATATTGGATTGGTATTCATAGGACAATACTTGACAGAGCAGAATGATTTAATGAAATCTTAAATGCCTTAAGCACATTGTTGCACAACACTGACTTCTTTTCACTCTTCATTAAGTAAGATAAAAAATGTTCCAACGACTTGAGTTTCAGACCAGGAGTCCAAGTCAAAACCCAAGTCTGTAGGGTATATATCTAAGTTGAGTCTAAAGTCTTATTTATGCAACTTACAGGGGTTGGACAATGAAACTGAAACACCTGGTTTTAGACCACAATAATTTATTAGTATGGTGTAGGGCCTCCTTTTGCGGCCAATACAGCGTCAATTTGTCTTGGGAATGACATATACAAGTCCTGCACAGTGGTCAGAGGGATTTTAACCCATTCTTCTTGCAGGATAATGGCCAGGTCACTACGTGATACTAGTGGAGGAAATCGTTTCCTGACTCGCTCCTCCAAAACACCCCAAAGTGGCTCAATAATATTTAGATCTGGTGACGGTGCAGGCCATGGGAGATGTTCAACTTCACTTTCATGTTCATCAAACCAATCTTTCACCAGTCTTGCTGTGTGTATTGGTGCATTGTCATCCTGATACACGGCACTGCCTTCAGGATACAGTGTTTGAACCATTGGATGCACATGGTCCTCAAGAATGGTTCGGTAGTCCTTGGCAGTGACGCGCCCATCTAGCACAAGCATTGGGCCAAGGGAATGCCATTATATGGCAGCCCAAACCATCACTTATCCACCCCCATGCTTCAATCTGGGCATGCAAGAGTCTGGGTGGTACGCTTCTTTGGGGCTTCTCCATACCGTAACTTTCCCGGATGTGGGGAAAACAGTAAAGGTGGACTCATCAGAGAACAATACATATTTCACATTATCCACAGCCCAAGATTTGCACTCCTTGCACCACTGAAACCGACGTTTGGCATTTGCATGAGTGACCAAAGGTTTGGCTATAGCAGCCTGGCCGTGTATATTGATCCTGTGGAGTTCCCGACGGACACTTCTGGTGGAAACAGGAGAGCTGAGGTGCACATTTAATTCTGCCGTGATTTGGGCAGCCGTGGTTTTATGTTTTTTGGATACAATCCAGGATAGCACCCGAAGATCCCTTTAAGACAGCTTCCTCTTGCGTCCACAGTTAATCCTGTTGGATGTGGTTCGTCCTTCTTGGTGGTATGCTGACATTACCCTGGATACCGTGGCTCTTGATACATCACAAAGACTTGCTGTCTTGGTCACAGAAGCGCCAGCAAGACGTGCACCAACAATTTGTCCTCTTTTGAACTCTGGTATGTCACCCATAATGTTGTGTGCATTTCAATATTTTGAGCAAAACTGTGCTCTTACCCTGCTAATTTAACCTTCACACTCTGCTCTTACTGGTGCAATGTGCAATCAATGAAGACTGGCTACCAGGCTGGTCCAATTTAGCCATTAAACCTCCCACACTAAAATGACAGGTGTTTCAGTTTCATTGTCCAACCCCTGTATATACCGAGTCAAAAAATTTGGTCTCTGTTTTGACGCCTCTGTTGTTTATGACAAATAGCAGAAAAAACATAATTTGCACTTGGATCTGAAATGTCTTTTGTTTGGTGCAAAGCATTGAATTACAACTTCAAGCAAAAACATTAATTTATTTATAATAGACTACCAAATGATAACTCCTCTCGTTTAACTGCACCTGGAAAGTTAAAAGCTGCTCAACCGACCCAGGGATCAAAAGTTGGTCTTCATCAAATCAACACAACCACATCTGGCGCCATTAAGTCAGCATTCACAGTAAATGTTTAATGGTGCTCTTCCAAGATTTTCCTGCAAGCAACAATCATTTGTGTTTGGGAGTAGATGTATTTATGTAGTAGCAATCCTCTGCATAGTCATACAACTACTTAAAACCCTTCGTTTACATTAATAAGTGATGCAAATGTAACAGCTTTTCCTGCTGGTGTTTACTTTGGATCACCATATCTTTTTTATATGCTGGACTGTCACAACATTTTGAAAAAGCTGTCAAAATATAAACAATGACAAAGTTATGCACCAGGTGGAGATGTGGGAATGAAATGAAAATGCACATGTTGAAAGGTCATGTGTCTGTTGAAATGCACAACTGCTTTAGAATTTTGGAAACACTGCACAGTGTCATTTGGGTGTGCTACCTTCTCAAAGCTGGATACAGACACTAAGTGCAGACATGGGTCATTCAGTTTTGTTACTTTTCCTTAATATAAGGCAGACGTCCTTACCAAAGAACTGGGTGTTTGGATGGCCATTTATTTGTTAACGGTAAAAGAGTGCTTTCTCAGAAAGGTTAATGCATTCATCTGACACTGACTCCCTAAATCTTAGCGCTATCCTACTGCTCCCCACATCAAGATGCCAAAAGCAATGCTGGTCTCTCCATAACATAGCAGGATTATTTTCCTACCCCTAGACACTGTCTTACCCACATGCAAAGGTCATATGTAGTAAGATAAAGACAAGTTTCATCTCTGAACATAATATAAAACTACTAATGCCTCCATCTTATGGCACCAGCCCTATTTGTTGTGGTGTTAACAGCATTGCTGGCATTGAATTGTAAATCCATAGTCTGACAAAGTGGTTCTCACATGGTCAGAATTTGGGACCCATCATGACCCCTACTGACAAGCAGTAACCCAAGCCAGTCAGTTTTTTTTTAATTCAGTCTCTCATCAAGCATTAAGCTTATGATTAACATTTAGATAAATCAGTAGCAGCCATTTTTAACAGACTCTGTTGTTGCTTTCAAGTGAAATACTTGAAATAATAGTGTAACTACTGAGAAGTATTTTTTGTAAGTCAAATTATGTTTCTCTAGCATGAGAATCTTCTCACTTAAAAAACTATAACCAACAGTGCTATATAGGAAAATACCTCAAATTTTCAGTATAGGTTTTTATATACAACCTGAAATATTCAAGTTTAAAAAATTATGTGTTCTTTTGACTAATACTGGAGTAATAAAGAAAAGATACTTATCACGGTGAAGCACCAGAACTAAGAGAGGCTCAGTGTGCGTTCATATGATGGCCCCACCAGCTGACTCTCCTGCTACTTAGCAACGTGATTATATTCATGTAGATGATTAAGGGGACGTGTATCCCTTTGTGACACAGGAAAATAGTATATCCTATAGTCTGTGTTGAACCTTTCTCATGCTCAAATAGTATTCTTCTGTGGTGTAAAAAGATGGGTGTCAACTCACATTACGTGACATTATCACCATCCACTGTAAGGAGTGTCAATAGAGGAGACTCCACAAATATTTTTCTATGCACTTTTTGCACAGACAAAAGCAATTGGCAGATCGGAACCCACCAGTTGAAAAAGACTTGTCTGACATTCGCCATACATCAAGATGCAGTGAGGTAGAACATGTGTGTTGTAAAGAGTCCACTGTCCTCTGTAGATAATACAATTATACAATTCAACTGAACAAACAAACACATTTTTCTGATATTTGCTTATCTGGATCAAAATGATCTCATTGTATAAGGTATATATACACAATGGCACAGCAAATGTGGCCGCCAATAACTGGGTGGGACAACAAGGACATTACAGAAAGTGGACATTTCTCCAAAACTTTTGAAAACACTAGAATGCACCTGCTTCAGTTTGGAAGGCACTGCAGGAATTTTTAATAATGTTTTAAAAACTGGTTATGTTTCAGTCTCTTGTATTCTTCATATTTTTAGACTCTGTAGTAAGGTTGCAATAAATAATTCTCAACATCTAAAACATCTGGACCAGGCTAAAATATCCCAAATCCTCGTAGAAGAAATTGTTATGTTGAGAAGGAGCCAAACTAAAATTTTTGGTCCTCGTAAGGGATATCTAGCACTTTAACAGCATGGCGCATCACCAAAAGAACACAATGCCCACGATGAAAGATGTTGGTGTCAGCATCATGCTGTGGAGTTACTTGTGTGCGTTTTAAATTAACACTATGCAAATATACTGAATTGAATATCTGTCCATAGGGCAGGCTCTGATATCATGGAGTTGCATGATACTTAATGCAAAATATGATGATCCTCCGTTGTTGTGACTGGAATTCTCACTATATGTGTGAGAGCACTCCCCTAGCCATTGGCTTCAAAGTTAAGCATCTGTGCAGTTAATAAGACCTCTCTGCCTCTTGATAACTCACAATGTGATCCGTTCAAACTCAAAGTACCGGTAGAACGTTTGTAACAGGCAATGTGGTCAATACAATAAAATACTTTATATCTTTTGTGAACAGCTTTTACCACAAAGGATACATAGCTGGCAAATGAGTTATCTCATCTTGAACACTGTTATTTACTTTCTATACTTGCTTACATTTAGTCAGGGTTCAGGGAGGACTCGAGCAATTCCAGTTGTCACAGTGTACATTTTGGACAATGTACAGTTTGGACGAGTCACCAGTCCAGCATAGGGAAACAGAGGCAGACCACCATGCACACGACAAGATCTAATAGGCAAAAGTTCCAGAGAATAATACATTTTCAATTTTTTTTAAAAGAAACTGTGTATCTTTATTGGGTTATCAAACATTCAAGGGGAAAAAGTTGAAAAGTTGCAAGTGCTGAGCATACAACCATACTATGATAATTATATTATCATAAATCATGCAAATGGGGTCATAATTACATTAATCATCGCATAACGATGATTATAATTAAATCCTGTCAAAAACCAGTAACTGCTTTCGAACAATCCTCACATTTTCTCTCTTCCCGTTTTCTATTAAGTTCAATCACTTCTTCCAACAGATTGTTACTTTATGAATTACACACATTATCCCTTGGACAGGTCATTTCTATTGCTTATTAATGACATTCTTGAAGGACAGTGATAAATAGAAAGCATGATGGCGAAGTTGTAGGAATTAATCTCCATTTCAGGAATTGTCTCAAATTCATTAATCCATCTAATTACCTAAGATTTCACAGAATATAAATGTCCTGATCTATCTCATTCTGTTTTTTGGGCACTCCCGCTTCTTTTATTTCTGTCTTCACTACAAGCCCACTCCTTATTAGACTTATGGATTTCTTCATAATAAATGAGTCTGTCTTGACAGAAGGAGGAAAGGTTCTTAGCAGAGTGATGAATTTTGTACATTATCAGATTACATGTCTTATCAGTCAAAATCTGCCTTTGCTGAGCTTAAGAGGCCAGTAATCAAAAAGGACAGTGATGTGCAAAGATGTGTCACTGTGTTCGGTCATTAAATTAAGAATGGTAGGGTGCCTTCATAAGTTTTTGTTGTTTTTTATTTGACTGAGTGCACATAAATGAACAACAGAAATGTGTCCAAGTCATCCAAGATTGACGAAGGTTCAAACTGTTTGAACATTCTGTGATTATTCCTTTTTATCTGATTTGGTTTGATTTTATTTTAGAGTTGATTGCAAGGTTTTGCAGGCTCGCTCTGCTGACAAGAAGATCAGCTTTGATTTTGTGTCTTCTTTAATGAATATCTAAAGATTTGTTCCATCTATGCAAATTTGAATGTGAAAATCATGAAAAAGTAAATTTCTTTATCAAGTATTTATACAGAAAGAGACAGAAAGAGAAACAACAGTCTTTTGTAAAACCCATCCATTTAACTGTAGCATCTTAATCCTTGCGGGGCTGTCTAACTCTAAAGGTCAGCTGGTGAGAGGGATACGCAGTGGACAGTAAACCAGTCCCAGCATGGTAACCCAGTCACATGAAAAACAACCATGCATGCACATCCTGAAGGGCCATAACATGCATCTTTTTAGATATTGATAGAGAGGAGGGTGAAGTACCCTTTCTATCATGTCTTAACTTGTATTTGTTCAGGTTAGCATTTAATATTTGTTATGTTATGCTTAAACATTTACTGTTATTATTTTCAATTTTTAAAATGATTCCGCTTTCTTTGATCTGTTATTTTCCTAGGAAGCATTTTGAATTATCGAGTGTATGAATCGTGCATTACAAATAAACTTGCCTTGCCTTGCACTAAGAAAACCAAGGCATAGTTGAGGAGAACATGCAAACTCAGAACAGGAAGGGCTCAATAAACGGTGTAAACATCTGCACTACCGTGCAGCCCTCTTTTAATAATTTATAGTTTTGTCTTTATTATTATTATTCCATCCATCCATCCATCCGTCTGTCTGTCTATTTTAAATGTATATGTTAAGGATGTCCCGATACAATCCCAGGTGTAAGCTCAGGCTCCCAGCTGCAGCATAAAAAATGAGACCTTGGTGTCGGGACACCCTGATCAGTTGTTGGTTTACTGTCTGTGATTAAAATAACAGTTTTTAAGAATGACTAGTTTTTAAGAATGAAATGTTTAAAACAGCTTAAACATTAGTCATTAAGTTTTATGACTTTAAAAATATAGCACTTGTTTTTTGAAGTAGAACAATGTTTGTTTGTTTTTTTGTCTCCACTTGATTAACTGAATGAGCATTAAAAAACCTTCTGACCTAAATTGTCAACAAGTTATGTTGAAACGGAGTAAACATGCCTACTTTGGCCTCCCACTACAGCAAACTGCTACATGTGGACGTAAACATTATCCGTAGGAGCAAGACAGGGGTTTATTTAAAAACTGCATGTTTTTAATAAAATATATGTTTATTTTATTTATTATTTTGAACATAAACTGACTCTAAAGGCCTCCCTTTGCAGTTATTATTCATGGCAAGTAAAGTGCAACAACTTAAACAAGTGCCCAGGAAATTAAAGAGAACTTTTATTTTTGATACTACAGAGAAAGAAACTATTACATTTTAATGTATTTCCAGCTTTAGCTTTAATGTCAGAAGGAGCAGGTCTTTGTGTCTTTATTACCAGTATCACTTGCTGATCTCAAAGCTTATTCTCATCAGAATCTAAACCCCACTGTGATGTAGCTGGCCGGAATGCTTGTTTATAACTTTTTTATTTTATTTATTTTTAAATGAGCTGATAGTTCAAAGGGCTGAGAAAAAGGAGTGGCAGTAAGTTGCTTAACTAGAGGACATGGGGAGATGATAGCAAAGCTGCTGTTCTTATGAAAATGAGAAAGTCTCATTAACCCTGCATTCTTTCACACTGACAGAAGACACATATGCCCAGAGCCAAAGATTTTTACTGCCTTCTGTGTTGATGACAGTTAAGAGAAAAAAAAACGTTACATTTTTAAATTGTAATAGTTACTAGAAATAATATTTAGTCCCAAATAAAAATGGCACTATCTAAGCATAGAATAAAAATATAACCAAGAAAACAGTTGTTGATTTTCATTAAGTAAAATGTAATCATAATTTGTTTTAATTGTGGGACAGAATGTTAATTGCACTAGATCAGATTTTTAGATGATGATAAATCTTAAACCGGCTTGACTGTCTGAGTTAGTGTTGACATCCAGAGAGCTAGGACCATAAAGATATAACTGCATATTCTTTTTCACATGAGTAAAACACTAAATATAGAAACAATATTGTAGAAAAAGTAAACATGTTCTTAGGCAACAGTATTTTTCATTCCCACCAATGTGAAATATAATCTACTCAGAGATTGCCAGCCGAACTGTCTTGTATTCCTGTTTTTTTGTATTGGCATGTTTACAGGATGCTCTAATATGTAGTATGTAAACATCCTTTTTTATAATTATTCGTGCAGGTACAACACAGATTATATGAGAAACTACTGTATGTGCTTTCAAAATCATTTAGTGTCTAGAAAAAAGCAAAAGTAAAACATCTTTAATGCCAACGTCTGATGTTCATGAATCATTTTGTGAAGTTGTAAATAAACATAGATGAAGAAGCAGTATAATTACTCTCAACTGCTTTTCTGTGGTATAAGAAAACTGCAAATATGAACGACTCGAAATGGTTCTTCTTCAGTTGCACTAACAATTTGATAGTTTGAGTGGATTCCATTATGTCAGGTTTGATAGTCACTTTAGACTCTCAAATATTTGCTGTAACTAACAGAGAAGAAACATATTTCCTGAATCAGGCAAATATGTCTGTACTCACCACTTAGTGAAGGAAAGCATTTTGAAGAAAGCTAGATGTTACCAACAGAGGTAACTGTCCTAAGGAATTAAACCTGGATCAATATGAAATTCTTATGGAATGACAAACTTAAGAAAATAAGAAAAACATTATGACTTTATTGAATTTTTACAAAAATCTAAAGCAAAAAGTGGAACATTATTGTATTTGTTTTATTCAAAACAGAAAAGCAACAATTATCCTTGCTGCTGTGGAAATAAAATTTAATGTATTATAACAGATACAACACCATCAATAATAATGGCATTATTACATATATCTGTTCTTAAGCATAAATATAAAATAAACACAATTAACACCAGCCTGTAGTAGTTATGTGTATTTTGTATATTGTATATTAGTTAAGTATATTTTCCAAACTGATTGATGGCACCTCAATAGTCTCATTGTCCTGTCTGTCATATAAGTGACATCAACTTATATTTACGTATTTAACTGCAGAGACCTTAATGTAATTTAATCACATTAAGGCACCATGGATACTCCTGTTGTACTCAAGCCATGGATAAAAGCATTGTTGGACCACTTGTTTGCTGAATATTGGACCATTTACACATTGCTGGACACCACCAGGCCTTCCGACATCATCGGCCATTTTGTATCCAGTATTGTCCGCCACTACAAATCCGAGTGGGCACTGCGGCTGGTAGTACGGGGACGTCCCAAATCTGACGTCCAAGAGGTCTGACGTCACACGAGGCTATATGGGAAGGCGGACGCTTTAAACCTTGCCTTCAGCTGGAGACCTCGACACGGTTACCATGGAACTGAAGCATCCTCTGGAGAAGAAGAGGTCCCACGTGGAGTCTTCATTTATTCTCCTTCGTTGGCCAACGAAAAGAACGTTCATGACAGAAATTTCTGGAATAAGAAGGCCAGAAATTTCAACTTTACCGATCGAAGGTGTTAGTTTAACACGTAACCAAAAAACCACGGAGTTTCAAGGAGACGGATATACCTTGTTTTTGTTCTAGTCGACTGCTGACGGTCAGATCATATTTTTCCCTTTCGCCAAGGAGGCCAAAGGACGAAGATTGACCGCTCTTCCCGAAGTTAACCGTGGATGCATGTTAACTTCCAACTTTCCCCCTCCTCCTCTCCCCCTCATGCTCGCAGCCCTGAAGGAAGGCTCCACAAAGTAAAACCATCCTTTATTATTTTCTTTGATTTCTTTATTAGGAGTAGTCTGGGCAGGGTAGAGAGATAGCATTTTTAGTGCGATCAGAATCGCCACTTATAGTCTGATGTTATGAAATTGTATTTGCATGCAACATTGTATTGAACTCTGATGTGCTGTATTGATTGCTAAGGCAGCCGTGTCTCACAAGTTTGTGTCTTTACCGTGCGAACACCGGAGTGCCGGTAATACTGGACTACGACAGTAACCTCATGGTGAAATTCACCATTTTCTTTGTCTCCAACTTCACTGCTTGCTAACTTGCCGCCAAAAGGTTTATGACTCTTTGTCTAAGCTGAGTTTACAACTTTGCTTGGGGGGTTTTATGACAGCCCGTGTCCTGCTGGGCTACGCTTTCTGGCGGGCTGCTCCCAAACTCCGTTCAACACCACATTCCTTTGTCATGTTACCACTTTTGCCATAACTGCTGATTGATTCAATACACACACACTGCTGTTTTGCTTTATTTTGTTAGTTAGATATTTTACCCTTTTGTGTAGAACTTTGCATGTTTGAGTAGGTGAAGATTTTTGAATCGGAGAGTTGATTGTATCAGGCTGATTGATTTAATAAATTGTCACGTAGATAAAGAGAAGGCGTTTTGTGTTTATTTTGTGCAAGAGTGATTTGTCAGTCAAAATAAGGCAAAGTTCCCCACGTTTCGGCAGAAATGGTTGATTAAACAGTGACATTTAATAATTGTAATTATCAGAGGCCTTGAGCCATAATTACACACCAGAGGACAGCTCTGGTTTCAATTCATAAACGAGGATTTTGGTTAAGGAGTTAATTTTATCTGATTATGATTTTAATTATAATTCTTGATAAATATTCAATTAATCAATAATCTATAATTACAACAGCATAGACTCCAAACTGTACACAAGCAAAGATGCTGGTATGAAACTCTGCACCTTTAAATGCAGCACTAGCCTACTCTTAGTCCAGTCCAAGAAGAAGGAGTCACAGCTGCAATCCCTGTGATGTTATGGTGCAACTGACAAAAACACTTTCCAACCTCTGCCTCGTTCTCTATCTTGCTGCCTAACAGCTAATAGAGAGGCAGCACACAAAGGCAATGTCTGACTTGCTGGCAGGCTGGATTAATTCTTCAAACTTGGATCCAGAGTTGACTAAGATCTGATGTTAGAGTACCCACCAATCAAGGAACATAAAGTTAAGTATTATCTGCTGTTTGAGCACCCAGTGATCATGTAAAAGGGGCAATTAAGAAACCTGTCTTCAACCTTTCTTTCTGAGCTTCTACAAAAGAGCAACCTGAGCCAGAGATGCCCCCGAAGAGACATCTCTAATAAAAGCGGTTTTCCCCATGGCCTGAAGAAGAAGCCATCGGAACAGTAGCTCTGCACACCTGATGCGTGCTGACCCAGCATACCCCAAAACTGCTACTAAGAGTAGCTGCAATATTTTTTGTTTTTGCCAACCACATGGCCAGGCCAAGCCGACTTCACTACCCAAACCAGCACCCTTTGGACCTCACATCCTCCTTCTTCAGAACGTTTCATGTGTGAGGTAGTGTTTGGGCAGAGAAAATTAGTTTAGGATGAAACAACCTAAATAAGGTTGTTAAGATGCTTTTGTTTTGTTTATGGTTGAAGGTTGAACTTTTTCAGTGTAGACTATCTTCTCAGCTAATGCGAACAAATCTCTCAGCCTTGAGGCTAGTTATTTGTTCTGAGTTGTGTTTTAAAGTTAAGACAAATTTTATTTTAAATAGTTAAAATTAGCACAGTATGTTTTAAACATGGATGGTCTAGTAATATGAGTTTGCTCCATTTATGGGGTTTTCCCTTATTTTCCTTAAGTTACTCTGCTAAAAAAATTAGGCTTAACATCTACTTAAACATGTCAAAGGTTGCCTCTGCTGGCAGCTAACAGGCCTCTAGCTCCACCTATACCACACGGCAGACAGCTTTGTTTAAATCTGAGCTTTCCTCATTCGTGCCATAATTGTTAGGTAATACTCCTTCGGTGGTTGTCTTTTACTTAATATTTGTATTAATGGTATTTAGGGTTAGGGGTTAGGGTTAGGGTTAGGTGACTGGCTGCATAATCAGACTATTTTTTTAATACTGTCAGATTGCAGGTAAGCAAATGTTAGCGTTTTCTTAAAGTTACCTATGTCTCCTTATAAGAACATAGGAAGAAAAATACATAACCTGGTTATTAAATGCCGTATTAGATGTTTTATTGCTGCACGCACACTAGATTAGGTTTTATCACACCCACTGACCACACTGCTCAGTCCAGTTAAAGCCGCTCCAGGTTAACACATATATTTACTGAAACACTGAGGTGTGTGCTCGGTCTCATATAATAAGGCGGAGCCTAGCGTATATAATAATGAGTGTTCTTTGTTTCGGGGTTCAACCTTCTTGATCCACAAGAGGAGTAGGATTGGGATCCAATACCGAGTGTTGTGTTTTTTTTCTACTTTTCTATATAAAATATTTCAAATTTAATAATGGAGTTGTAGTATGTCATTTTTAGTTTAAAAGGTAAATGGAATCTCTTTGCCTGGAATAAAAGGACCTGAGTAATCAAAGCGGAACGGTTACGCACTCCCTTCTGCCTTTGCAGTTTGTTATATGCTGCTGCAGGGTGACTAATCCCAGTCAACAAGGGCTGGTGTCCTGAAATTTTTAGATGTGGTTTGTGGACTTGGGACACATCTAAAAGCTTCAGGAGACCAGCCCTCAAGGATTGCAATGTGACACTGTCCCACAGTTTTGTTGGAGCATGCGCAAACTGTTGAAGTACAATTAAAATACATACAGGATGACAGCCTGACTCTGATTTTAAATTGCTTACGTAACGTTAAGTTTCATTAAAGACCGATCTTTCTAGCAAGAGGACATCTATAGCCAGCTAAACTTGTTTTTGCAGCTCTTTTTAAGAAAAGCAGGAGATCATACAAATAGATTTCATTTTCAAAAAAGTAGTTAAAGCTCTCTTTATATCCTATCTTCACAAAAGGCAAATATTGTAGTATGTGGCACACTAATGGCAAAATGTCTTGATGGCTAGACTTTGCTTTGTGTACTGGTTTGAATTCTGTTGTCGTTATAACTGATTTCCCAAGGACAAATATGTAGATGGCAATAGTTAAGAAAAAGAGGTGTCGCAAATTTTAAATGAAGCCATTCTTGCTATTATTGAAATGTCTATAGGTCTTATTCCTTCCTCTCCATGCATCTCACTCTTTTTCTGGGACTCTTTTTTTAACTGAGATGTGTCAGTGATTTTTGAGTGCTGTTAGGGAATACATTCATTCAAAGTATATATATTTCTCCATATAAACAACTTTAAAAGAAAATGTTTCAAATTTCAACTCATTCCTGTTCAAAACTAGTGGTAATGCAATAGGATTGGATCCTATTTCCTGCATCTGACTGACACTTTTTAGTTTCAAAGTAAGCCCAATATAAAGAGGTGCATACTACTAGCTCACCAAAATACCTCCACTCATGGACCAACTGTTATGGGAGCATTATAAATCTAGACTATGGTAATAGAGTGGCCTGGCCTCCCGGACCTGGAAATGACTTATTATATGTCAGTATTTTTTTCTGCCTCTTCAAGGTATTTTAGCTTGAAGTGTAAATAATTAATTTCCCTATTTAAAGAGTGCCATTTATGATTTATGACCAAAGGGGTGTAGCAGGATGACTGTACAGGGGTGGTAGATACTGAGTGACAAAAATATGTTCATTCTAAAAAGTGTAAAGGAATATGGCTTAGGGTTTAATTTTATGAAAAACACTAACAAGGAAACTTTATTCAACAAAATAAACATACTTATTTTTTGGTGCTATTGATAACAATCAGGGAGCGTAATCTCAAGCAAAATGTGGATGCTGGCTGCATAGTTAGTCAATGTTTGCCTCATTTTAACAAATTATTAGCTTTTTAAGTGACAGAGCTAATGAGATCCTTTGAACTCCATATTATGTTGATGCTAAGGACAGAAGCTCTGTAATCAAAACATTTAAATAATATCTGGGATTTCTGCCGAGCCACTGGTTCTATGCCAGTTCCAGAGATGTTTATGTCCCGTTGTCTTCCCTCCCTAACGCAAATCAATCTGGTTTGGTTCCATTTCACAATATGATACTTTTTAGCATCATTTATTTCACCCCCCCACACCCCCCCTTTTTTTACAGTTTTCCCTTTCCTCTGTAAGAACAGTTGGCTGAGCATGATGCTTCCCTACAAGTCTGTCCAGAGATGGAAGTGATTCACTGAAGGTCAGTCCTTATCTCTCTCTCTTTCTGTCTACTCTATTCTAACCACTAGTGTGAATCCACACACACACATGCACACACACACACTCATGCATGCACCACACACACAGACACACACACACACACACAAACACACGCACACACACACACACACCATGCGTTCAGATTCTAACTAGTTTCGGATGGGAGCTTTTAAGCATTGGATCCTGGCTTTCTTTTATCCCAGCACTGACTCATGTTCCATTTTATAATTTAGTAATTTCATGAATATTAATGCTTTCCTGTTGACCTGACTAATATGGAGTAAACACTTTGATGCACAAACACACACAGACACACATATACATTTTCTCAAAGGAATGAATAAAGAAAAACTAAGTACATCCACTTAATGGATATTTCCAGATGTTGTAGTGGTGCATCTTTAAATATACCTGTGTGTGTATGTATATTTGGTTACATACTAGATAGCCAAGTGTTTTTTGTCATGCTGCTTTCCGTATGTAAAGACCCAAGATCAAGTAGCGTCGGGCCAGAGCTGATAATTGAGTATTTGATCACCATTATGTACTCAGTTGTCAGCTGACTTATATTTTAAAACATTCAGCCACTTTAATTTGTGAATTGCACTGTTTGATATGAGATTTAAAAATGTTAATGGAATTTAGAGAACACTGGCGGATCAATATCAAGAAGGAGATAATAGCTGTAATCTATTCATTGTACATTTTCAATCAGTTACTGATTATGATGAGAAACACAATTCAGTATAAAGAAAGAAGGAAAAAAACACTTGTGACCTAAACTGTTGGCTTACTAATGCTGCGTTTGATTTGTCTCGAATGACATGACAGAGTTCTTGTTGCAAGTTTTAAAACATCAAGAACCTGGGTGAGTTGCTAATTGCTGTGTTGTGAGCTACTATTATCTATACAAGCCAATTACAAGGTATTTCTCTCCATTTTATGCATTCAAACACAAAAGGAGCATGTTCACAAATATATATTTTAGAGCACTATGTATGCCACTGGTTTAATGAGATACAAACCATCAGAAGTCACAACAAATAGTTAATACCAACTACTTTCACTATGTGGGAAAGCCATTTTAGATACTAGACCCAGGCTCTGACTTTTCCCGTCAGAATTTCGACTTGACCAAATATTATCATATTTCCGACAGGTAATTTGGAAACAATGACTTTCGAGTACAAAGACAACACACTGTAACATATTTTGAAATCAATCTAGCCATTTCAAGATTTCTTCAGTTAAATTCCGCAAAAAATGTATTACAAATGTGCTTGAGCTCTGTACAGCACATTTAACTCACTGGAATGATACCCAATACCCCAAAAGTGACATCAAAGACACAAAACAACATAGATAGCTGTAAGTATGACAGTAGGCACAGGAGAAAAGCAAAAAAATATGCTTGTTTTAAGGAGATACTGTGTAAGAAGATTTGGTGTTGTTATCCACATTTGCATGTTTTTGCATATTATTTTACCACTATAGGACCTCAAGGAAACAAATTGGCAGGTGTGACATCTCTGGCTTAAGATAAATATTATTTTAAGGGGATTTTTGGGGTCTATTACAGCAGTTGGTGGATGAAAGTTGGGATAATTTCAAACAGTTCACTATTTAATCACATTATCAATGTACAAAACAACAAATTATGAATACAAATCTATACCAGAGAGCATTTTTAAGTTTCAAAACAGTCTAACATGAATGTGTTTGGACTGTTGGAGATAACTGTAGAACCAGGGATCTCACACAGTCTGAAACACTTTATATTAGTATTTTCAAGGTCTGTTTAATTATAAAAAATATTTAAAAGTTTGAAAAAATATTTGTATTTCAAAAATGTTATTTCCACATCCATTGTCTATACCCGCTTTTCCATGCAAGGTTCTAGGGGAGCTGGTGCCTAACTCCAGCAGTCATTGGGCAAGAGGCAGGGTACACCCTGGATAAGCTGCCATTCACAGGGCCTACTCCTTTTAGTGAAACAATCTTGTGCTTTCTGACTTGTCCCATTGCCAAACTCTTTCTTTGTACAATATTTGCAGAATGTCCAATTTAAGCACTAAAAAACAAACAAAAAAAGAAAATATTACGACATAGTGGTTACATGGCTTTAAGGTATGTAAATGGATAAATAATAAAAACACAAGACCACAAGAGAATTACCTGTTGAAACTCAGACCAAGTTTAATTCCATTATCACAACAAAAAAATCAAGAATCAATCCATTACAGCTGTCTACAAGAGAAAAGCAGACAATGACATAAATAAATAAATATTTAAAAAGACCTATCTGGTATAAGAAAAATATTAAAAGAAATAAGTATGCTTTTAGACAAGATATTATGTTTCTGTTGTGTAATGCTGCACTATCTTTACAGACGTCTCTCAGTCTGTTCAGCTCCTAAACCCCTCATCATGTCTTTCTTTCTTCCTATCCCTCGTTATCAGCCGGGGTGCAGGCATGTGGACCGCCCGCGGAGAGGTGCCCACAAGGCTCAGCCTGCCTCCCTGTTTCCTTCCTGTCGTCTTTGCCTTTCTGCTTGAGGTCAAACATCATCAGGGGGTGTGATTTAGCCTGATAAATTGCTGTCTTATCCCAAAAAGATAACACACACCCTGGCATGCCTAATCCAAAGAGAAAACATCATAGTGTGTGCTTAGAAGAATTTGTCACTCATATGCAAATATGCAATCACGGTAACATTTGAAGCTCTGGACTCACACAGACACCAGTAAACAGAGAACTGATTGTGACTCTGCTGTTTGTTTTGCTCATGTCTTCATGACGAAATGGACCAATGAACTGTGTTTGCACCTGAGAGTATTTTTTTCTATGTTTATTAACTCCGCTAGATTACAAACTGTTAATGAGAATGACACTGGAACCTGATTAGAATATGGATGTGTGACTTTGCATCAGTGTGTGTGTGCATGTGCGTGCTTGTCTACATTTGAAATGACACCACTGTCTTCTGAACATGTTAGGGATGGCAATTAGTGTTGGAAGACAGCTGGAAATTATGAACTAATGAGTCTGTACTTTAAAACAACAGGTTAGTGATGTTATAGGATCCATGTGTTTAGAGAGCAGCATCCGAGTACTAGAAATATCCACTGCCTTGATTCATCAAACTATTAAAGCTCATAATGAGCCTGCAAGTAGCTGGATAATGTTTCTAAATTTAACTTAAAAAAGGCAACATTATAGCTACTACCATTACAATTTGCAGCAATAACATGGAGCAACATATTTAAGCTTTCCTTAAAACTTAGAACAATGGAAGATATCGGTTTTCACTAATATGTGTGAAAAAACCGATGTGGATGTTTTCAGTTTATTCTGACTTCTCTGTTCAGCATCTTATTGACAATTTCCGCATCTGTTTTGGTAACTGATGTTTATGTTCTTTTAGTCATAAATGTTTATTCATAATTAAAATTGTTTGACAACTGAATTTGATGTTTTATCCTTGAGAAATTGCTACTGCTGCAGTCTTTGCATGTGTTATGTTCATCTGTTGCAATGTAGGTGGAAAATGAATTTTCATCTACTGTACCTTTGCAGAAATAAACAAGAAATAAACTAGTATTTGCTTTAAAAATTCAGATAAAAATCATAATTTCCAAATTCTGGCTTTTTCTTGTTAGCAAAAGCAAAACAGTTACATTATTGGTTTGGCAAATAAATATTTGACACAGAAATTACTGTGATACCTATCAAGTAAATTGAAAAAAGGAAATAAGGATAGCAATAATGTTCATAGTTCATGATGAGCATGATTGTTTCTTTTATGTATTAGAAAAATAAATAACCTTTAAACTACAAGTTGAAAAGGTGAAGACTATGAACTTTAGATTATGTATCTGTTTTCTTCAGTTCTTTAAAGGTAAAAAAAACCTTGATTGAAACATAAACAAATCACAGTCTGTCTTTTACTTTTCCTGTTTTTTAAAGAGGATTAGTAATCCTAAAATGCAGTTTTCTGACACGAAAAGAGTCCTTTATGTCATGTTGTATAAATTAGGAAGTAATTCTTTATATTCTTCATGAGGTAGCATCTGTAATGGCACCATCTTAAAACCTCACATTCTCCATGGCTGTAGACAAACAACAAAATATTTTGGGACAAAAAAAACATGATTTTTGCAGGAATTTTTCAAATGAATGTGCAGTGGCTTATTGACAACAAGGAAAACGATGAAGGCAACACTTTTGTATATATTATGTGGATGGTTTTGGAGGACAGTTCTCATTTGTAGGTAAACTAACTGCAGAAGACTGATACAGATTGAGTGGAGTGACACACAATGTCCAAGCAATAACATTTTGGCACCCAACTTGAGCCAAGCTTGAGCTGTCAGACAGATGGCCTCATGCTTGACTCTAAAATACAAAGGTGTTCATGGTTGAGTCAGTTACTGCACTGTGCAGAGAGTCATTCAAGAGACAGACGCACTGTATTTTCTTGTATGTGTTTATATCAATACATAAATGTTCTAATAGAGTACTGCAATTTCTAGGAATATGTACAATTGTTCAGTCATTGAAGATACTGTGATTAAAAACAGGACACATAAACAGCAGATGATTTATGCGAGTTTTTGGCAGGGTTGTGATTTGATTTTTTATCATGATTGGCTAAGGGCAAAGGTATGAAAAAAGTTTCCTCTATTCTCTATTACATTTCTTGAGCTATTACCTCACAGTATTTGCTGCGGAACAGCTTAACAAGGTCATGTACTTCCGGCTGACCAATTTTGCAAATCCATTTTTAATTCTTGCTGCGATTTTGTCATCCATACTCAAGTGTGCCGAAGTTGCAACTGGATAAATCTAAATGTTTAGTTGTTGGCTGTATTAACCCACACAATTCATTACATTGTCCCTCACCATCAGAACTTCTTCATAGTGCCTTGTTGCTTTTTACTTTTCATGGAAATTAATCTAAACCAGCAGCGAAATCTCTTTGTTTGCGTGAAGCACTTCAAGAATGAGTGCTTCAACAACCTCTACCAGAATCAAGAAGAATTTGCCGAAAGACTTCATCTGATTAAGTGGTCAGTTCCTTCTGTCAATGGAAACGATGGAAACAGCAAAGCAGTAAGCTGCAAATAACTAAAATGACAACAAACTTTATTTCAGATGTAAATTTATTTTGTGTTGTGACGTCCTGGGCATTGTTTTGATTGTAGTAGTGTCATGCTTTCTGCTGATGTTAGTGCTGTGGGCTCGCTGTTATCTCCTTGAGGACATAACCGTACTGCGTGTTTTGAATAGTATTATTACATAAACAGTTTTGCATTGTTTTTGCCATTTTTATTGTGTTTCTGCACTACTAGATCATTGCATCTCCTTTGTCAAACTGATTCAATCTGCCTATGATCCCAAACAGCGACAGCCAGCTCAATGACTCAGCCGGCAAACAGAACACTTAGAATAAACCTACCGGCAGACCCCACTGGCATGTTTTAGGCACATGCCTAAAATAAGGTAGACGACTCACTGGAAGATCTCAGCAATTAAATAAATTAGAATGGCCAGAATTACAGAGAAATGCCCCCGTTTCCCCTGGGAAGACTTCGACAGCGAGCTGCTGTCACAACAACTGATAGGAGTGAGACAGCTGGAAATACTGGAATTCCCCTCTAAAACAGATTTGCCCCACTACAGAATGAAAACCAGGAAAATGATCCATCTTCTGAGAACAATAAAAGGTTTGAGGCTTCATTCCAAACAGTCTTCTCCTAAATTGCCAGAGAAAGAGCGCCCCACCGGACCAAGAACCCTAATAGAGGGCAACACAGCTGTGGATGGGATTAAAAACTTCTGCAACAAGAAAAACACAGAAGTTATTATTGGTACTAGTAACGTGGTGTCCGATATCTCAAAGAGTATGCTGGCAATCACAGAAAAGCGCCCGTCTCTAGAAAACCTTATTATACACTCTGGTGCCATGGATGACGTGGCTAATAAAAAATCAGAAGGATTGAAGGAGGATTTCACTCGTCTGCTAAATATTGTTGGAGGTCTCAATATGTGTTTCTCAGCGGACTCTTTGCACCGATTTTCTGTGGAGATGAGATTTTTTCGAGACTTCTGATGATTAATAAATGGTTGAAAAAAAGCATGTGCTACTACATCTGTGAACTTCATCGACAACTTCAATATTTTTTGGGAAAAAAGACAACTCTTCAAGCAAGATGGTTTCTGTTTGAACAAGCCGGGAGCCAGATGTCTCACATCTAATCTCTTCTATTCAGTAAATAATCCGCCAGCAGCTTCGACCTTCAGCAGAGAACATGGAGCATCAACAACAATGATAACGCTGCCACCAACAGCTCCAGCAGAGACAACCGGCCAGTTGGCTGAGAAAGAGAGGTCATCACAAAAGGTCTCCCTGCCGAAATCCACAGGAGAAGTGGACCCCCCCCGTTATACCCCCTCCCCCCAAACCCAGACCTAGACCCAGACCGACCCCCGCGTTAAACCCCCATCACCCCAGACTCCGACCCAGACCACACAGAACTCTCCCATCTCCCCACTGAGCCTGCTTTTTGCTTTACTGGATTCTGATAACATGAAAGGAGCTCTTAAGATCGGGACGCAAAAGGCTCTGACATCTTTTCCATTCAACACCCCCCATGGCCGAGGCCCAACATTTTCCAAATGCCGCAGAGCCCCACCACCTCCTAATCTATCTCCTCCTAATCAGGACCTTCAAATCACTTCTCTGTGATACAGTCTGGGCCCCAGTCGTAACTCTATCAGAAATGAGCATGTCCAGGAAAAACTTGGACCCCTAATAGGAGATAGTTGTAAAATCTCTATGCTTATACGTGACAGAAAGAACAAAGCCAAAAGGATAAGAGACAGTAATAAAAAATCAAACAAGCCATAAACTGTCAGATACAACCAGACACAGAGTTAATATCAGCAACTAAGTCATATAAACTGGCTTTATTGAACATTAGATCTCTGTCAGGAATATCATTTTTAATCAATGACTTCATTACTGACCACAATCTTGATATGTTTTTAACAGAAACATAGTTACTTGAATTTAATGAAGCTCCCATTCTGAACTACAATTTTCTTTGTGAGAGCAGACAGCAAAGAAAAGGTGGAGGGATGGCCACTTTGTTTAAAGAATTACTAAAGTGTAATCAAGTATTTCTGGGCAAATTTGACTCTTTTGAATATTTGGCTCTCCAGGTAAAGAGCCCGATCTGAACCATGTTCTTGAATATTTACAGGCCTCCTTAGTCCAAAACAAACTTTTTCAGTGATTTTAATGAGCTTTTATCTGTGATATGTGTTGATTATGACTGTTTAATTATTGTGGGAGACTTCAACATTCACATGGACAATCCAGAAGATGAAGAAGTGCAATAGATCTATGTGACACTCTTAGAAATTTTGGTTTGACTCAACATGTTAAACAGCAAACGCACAAACAGGACATATTTTGGACTTGATCATCACTAAGGGTCTAAACATTTCCAAGCTGTCTGTAACTGATATTGCCCTATCTGACCATTTTTGAAAGCATCATCTCCAATGGCACAGTTTGCCTAAGAGACATTATAAGAAAATGCATCTTTAAGGACGGTGCTGCTGAAACCTTTAGCCAGATTTACTCTTCTACCTCCACTTTGCCCTGTAACACTGTAGATGAGATGGTAGATAACTTTCATTCTAAAATCTCGGACATCATTGATTCAATTGCTCCGATTAAAGTGAAAGTTGTTTCTGGGAAGAAATTGTCTCCGTGGAGAAGTGCTCCACCTGTTAGAAGTGAAAAGGAGTGTCGAAAAGATGAACGCAGGTGGCGAAAGACTGGACTCCAGGTTCACTATATTATCTATAAACAGAGACTATACAGAAAACCTATAAAACTATAACCTACAACTGAAAAATGCAAGGGAATCTTTCTTTTCTGAGATCATCAGCAAAAACATTAACAATGCTCGTGCATTATTTGCCACGATCGACAGGTTACCAAACGCTCCTGTAACTTTAGCATCTGAACTCCACTCTACCAGGGCCTGCAATGAATTTGCTAACTTCTTCACTGAAAAAACCCAAAAGATCAGAGGGGCAGTCAGCACATTCATATCAACTCCAGTACCAATGTTGTCTCCAACTAGAACTGATTTTGACAGTATTTCCCAATTTCACAAAATAAACTACAAAAACTTAGAAGAAATCATACACCAACTAAGCTCTTCTTCCTGCTGTCTCGATGTTTTACCTGCAGCTTTCCTTAAGAAAGCTTTGCCTGTAATAACATCTGATTTAACACATACAATAAACACGTCCCTTTTGTCAAAAGCTGTGTTTCAACAGTTAAACAACTTCCTAACAATGACCAGCCGCTTCGATGTCTTCCAGTCAGGCTTCCTTGCTCGCCACAGTACAGAGACTGCCCTTGTCAAGGTGTTCAATGACATCCGTATAAATGCAGACTGTGGAAAAACCACATTGCTGGTATTATTGGACCTTAGTGCAGCATTCGACACTGTTGATCACTCCATTTTATTAGAGCGCCTGGAAAACTGGGTTGGTCTTTCTGGTACAGCACTCAACTGGTTTAAATCCTGCTTGAAGGACAAGGACTTTTTTGTGTCAGTAGGTAACTTTACATCAGAGACCACAAACATCACATGTGGCGTTCCCCAAGGGTCCATCTTAGGGCCCCTCCTATTCAATATCTACATGCTCCCCCTAACTCAGATTTTAATAAACAACAACGTAAGTTATCATAACTATGCAGACGACACACAGCTATACGTTGACTTGACTTCGGCAAACCTTTTTGCATTATTACAATTATTGCAAATATTAAAATGTTAAATTCCCACTTCAAAGCAAAACAAAATAGAATTAAGCTATTAAGTTAGATTCGTATGAGGTACTATCTGTGATCTTTCTCCTAATGCCAGCCCTTCTTTGTCAAGGACGCAGTGTCTTATTTCAAACAAGAATGTAGTGAATGTTGTATTTTTATAAAGCTGGTATAAATGGTAAACAGTAAGAGCAGAGATAAAAAAAAAATAAAAAAAAAATAAAAAAAAAAAACACCAGGCTCTGTTATGTAGAAACTATGCCCAGGGAACAAAATTTTGGTCTCTTGTGTGAATCAAAGAGAATAAGATCCACTTTACACTCTCCAGCCTTTAGTTTTGAACTTTCTTCATTTTGTACTGTCAAATGAAGAAAAGGTCATTTTTATTAGTATTATTGGGCCGAGCAGTGGTACAGAGTACCCAGCCTTCTTGGTGTCCCTGTTGGGGGTGCTGGACAGTGCCCCTCTCTGGGACTTCGTCAATCTGCTGGGTCACATCAACGCCCATGTGGGAAATGACAGTGACACCTGGAGGGGTGTGATTGGGAGGAATGGCCTTGTTGGTCTGAACCCAATCGGTGTTTCATTATTGGACTTCCGTGCCAGTCACAGATTGTCCATAATGAACACCATGTTCAAGCATAAGGGTGTTCATCAGTGCACTTGGCACCAGGGCAACCTAGGCAGGAGGTCGATGATCATCTTTGTAGTCGTGTCTTTGGACCTTCGGCCGCATGTCTTGGACACTGAAGAGAGGGGCTGAGCGGTCCACAAATCACCACCTGGTGGTAAGTTGGATCCGGTGTAAGAGGAGAAAGCCAGACAGACTTGGCAGGCCCAAGCGTATAGTAAGGGTCTGCTGGGATGTATTCAACTACCACCTCAAGGAGAGCTTTGACCAGATTCCTGGGGAGGTTGGGCACATAGAGTCCGAGTGGACTGGTCTCCACCTCTATTGTCGATGCTGCCGCCCGTAGCTGTACCTGCCACGGCGGCAATCCCTGAACCCGATGGTGAACAGCGGCAGTAACGGGTGCTGTCAAGCTGAAGAAGGAGTCATAGCAGTTGTGGTTGGCTTGTGGGACTCCTGAGGCGGCTGACGGGTACTGTGAGGTCAAACGGGCCGCGGCCTGGGCTGTTGCAGAGGCAAAAACATGAGCCTGCGAGGAGTTTGGTGAGGCAATGTAGAAGGACTACCGGTCAGCATCGAAGAGATTCTGGCAACCTGTCCGGCTCCTCAGGAGAGGGAAGCAGCACATAGCCCACACCATTTACAATGGAGGGGTGGGTAGCTGCTGACCTTGACGGGGGACATTATTGGGCGGTGGAAGGAGTACTTCAAGGATCTCCTCAATCCTACCATGAAACCTTCCCTGGTAGAGGTAGAGACTGGGAGCTCAGAGTTGGATCATCACACAGACTGAAGTCACCGTGGTGGTCAAAAAGCTCAGGTAAGGCTTCAGGGGTGGATGAGATCTGCCCTGAGCACCCCCTGTCTTTTGATGTTGTGTTTAATGCTTGTTTAGCAATCAGGTCGACACATTCATTTCTTACCACCCAGACATGGACCAGAACCCATAAAAATCCCACATTGCCTCCGACCTGACTGCAGGGACATTGGAGTAGCAGCTAAGTCAGAACATATGACCACATTCCCTGGTTTTACCTCACATGCCCATTTTTAATCCCATAGAATAGTGAAAATCTCAGATGTAAAAATACCTGTTCCAGCTGTTATCCATCTGCCTTGACTCAGGGACAACGCTGGGATATAAACTCCAAATTTAATTCAATTCAATTCAATTCAGTTTTATTTATATAGCGCCAATTCACAACACATGTTGTCTCAAGGCACTTCACAAAAGTCAGGTACTTACATTACAATTAATCCTAATCATTGAACAGTGCCGTCAGATTCAGTTATTTATTCAAATTGGATAAAAAGTTTTTCTATCTAAGGAAACCCAGTAGATTGCATCCAGTTAGTGACTTGCAGCATTCACTCCTCCCGGATGAGCATGTAGAGACAGTGGACAGTCACTGGCGTTGACTTTGCAGCAATCCCTCATACTGAGCATGCATGTAGCGACAGTGGAGAGGAAAAACTCCCTTTTAACAGGAAGAAACCTCTAGCAGAACCAGACTCAGTGTGAGCGGCCATCTGCCACGACCAGCTGGGGGTTGGATAGAACAGAGCAGAGACACAAAGAGAACAAAGAAGCACTGATCCAGGAGTACTTTCTATGGGAAGGAAAAGTAAATGTTAATGGATGAGCTCCTTAAGTCGTTTCATCTAGGAAGAAAGAACAGATAAACTCTGAGCCAGTTTTCAAGATTAGAGTCTGAAAGAGAGCACATAGAGTTAGTCACAATTAAAGTTCAGCCAGTAGCCATGTCTAGGAGAGAGAAAGGGTTAAACACTAAAAGACAGGGCCATGTAGATCATCGGTAGAGGGTGAGCATTAAGTTGTTGCCAGCAGAAGCTCGGACGATTCCCCTCTCCAGAAAGGTGTCACAGGTAGACACAGAGCCAGGCCAGGTGTAGCTTTTAGGAAGAGAAAAGAGAGAACAAAGTTAAAAGCTGAAATAACAGCAAATAATGCAAAATTGGACAGTAGTGTGAGAATGTAGCACATAGGGTGAAAATGGTCATTATGTCCTCCAGCAGCCTAAGCCTATAGCAGCATAACTACACAGATTTTCAGTTCAGATTATTTAGTTTGACGGCGTTTATTTACAACAATGTCGTCTCAAGGCACCACACAAAGGGTCCCACTGATGGTCATTGTTATATTAAAAACCACAAGGATTGGGATACCTCTCTCTGTCAGACTGATTATAACCATTGGAAAAGAGAATGGGTCATACAGGTAGCAGAAATGGAGGGTGTGTTTGCACCTCAACCATAACTGAGCCGGTTTAAGTTAAACCTGACTCCCCATTACTCCATCCATTATGAGGGAGGGAGCAAGGCTCCCTCCCTCATAAACTAAGCCACTCTAACTATAATGCAGAATTCTGATCAACTGGGTCAACAGAGACATCAGTAAAGATCTACAAATGAAAAGCCCAGTTGGAGTTCACTCTTTCTCTCACCACATCCTCCGCATGTCCTCTACCCTTTTTTTTAAGCACCTCCTTAACTGACCAGTCCACTTCCACTCTAGGGAGTAACTATATTGGAACTGACGCCCAAATAATCACAAGTGCTATCTCTTTATGGGCAAGCTCTGGAACCTCATCTCTC
Source organism: Crenichthys baileyi (assembly GCA_036173005.1). Taxonomy (NCBI): domain Eukaryota; kingdom Metazoa; phylum Chordata; class Actinopteri; order Cyprinodontiformes; family Goodeidae; genus Crenichthys; species Crenichthys baileyi. The sequence goes on from JAHHUM010000894.1 coordinate 571,829, forward strand.
ACCTCTTATATAAAAGTCCTTCCTTCTCTCGCCTTTGATTTCCAACTCTCCTCTATATACCTCTTTCCAGGCTTCCCCTCCATTTGGCCTTGACATTTAAACTGAAGGGCTAGGTTAGAGTGTCTTCTCCCATCTCTACCAGACGGGATGGAACTGAGAAAGTACGTAATGCCCCACAACACATTCGTAAAGCTTTAGCCTGTACTACATCTAATTTTGCAAGATTAGTTCTGGCCGCATTACCATATACGCCCATATATTTAAACCCATAATCCAAAGAATAACAAATCATAGCTCGATATATTATTAACATAGTGGCTTTTCCGGCTCCCCAAATATTCCCTGAAAGAAACCTCAAAATATTAATGACCTTGGTACAGTTATCTACCACTTCACTAATGTGACTTGAAGACATGACCCTCTCCAGAGTTTTATCATACAAAACTGATCATAAATCACCTTCCTTATTTCTAAGTACAACATATTTAGATTTGCCTACTGAAATTTTAAAACCCCACTTACCTGCCCAATCATTCAGCGCATTTTGTATTTACCTAAAAACAAACTCAGTATTCCTCTCTTCCACACTGCACCATTATGAGTGAAAAGAGAAAAACCACATCCTGAGCCCAAATCCTTGAAAATGTAATTTACCATCACATTAAATAAAACTGGACTAATAATACTTCCTTGAGGGTTTCCATTTTCAATCCACAACTCCGGAGAGGACCCCACCTACCCTAACTTGAATTGTGTAATCTTTTAAGAAAGCCCTAATCCGATTTAAAATACAGCCCCTTATACCCACATCATAAAGTTTAATTATTAGTCCCTCTTTCCAGAACATATTATAAGCAATTTTAATGTCTAAAAACACAGTAACAGCACTCTGTTTGCATGTGATTGCTTTCTTTATATCACAATCAAGTGAAAGAATACTCTGTGCTTCTGCCCAACCTAAAACCATTCTGGTATGAAGCAAACCACCTATCCCTCTCAAGCTAATATACCAGCCTATCTGTCACCATCCTTTCCATTACCTTACACTTTACTGAAGTTAGAGCTGTTGGTCTATAGGAGCCTGGTCTTTTTGCCTCTTTACCTGGTTTCAAAATAGGAACAACCACAGCCTGTTTCCAGGCTGCTGGGATATATTCATCCACCCATACATTATTAAATATAGCCAATATTGCCAGCAAAACAACCACATTAAGATTCTTTAAAACCTCAAACCAACCCATCCTTCCCTGGAGCGGTATTTCCTCCTCTATTTTTTGCACCTCATAGTTCTTCTGAAGTGAAAACATATTAACTGGATCATAGTTATTAAAATTGGTTTCCAACTTATTTCAATCTGAAAAGACTCACAAAGAGAGGGTTGGCAATTAGAAAAGTTTTAATGATGTGAAATTACATAATTATATCTTTGGCGCTCGGACCTGGGAGGAAGACATGAATGTTGAGAATGATATGAGCTAGGATGAACATTGTAAAGCTTATATTTAGAGATGTCTTCCCCCTGATCCGACACTGGTGGTGGATTGGCGGCCAGGGAGCGAGGAAGCCAGGAGTAGATGGGAAGGAAGATGGTGGAGGTGGGGTGGAGGAGGGATGAGCTCAGCTGACAAGCGAGGAGGAACACAGCCGAAGGTCCTTTAAAAAGAAGGCGTCGGAAGGCGATTGGATGATGAATCAGGCAGACAGGATGCTGACTGGAAGGCCGGGAGACGCACAGGGAAGTCATTGGACGGTGAGACGGCGAGGGTGAGTCTTTCATTCTGAATTTTCGTTAAACTCCATGTAACTGACTACCAAAAATTTCATTCCTCTTTCTGATTATTTCTGCTATCCCCACCTCGTCTTTTTTTGGTACAAATGTAAACTAGAGAATCCCACCTTTGCAGGGACGTATCACACGTCTTCGCATGACGTTTACCGGTCACATAATTCCTGTGCGTAACCGAGGTTATAAAAGTGGTAGTAACTTTTTCCATGAATTACCTGACCCGAAGGTCGACCCATGGGAAACCCAGAGGTCAGACAGGCAGCTCGGAGGTCGTCGCGTCCAGACACAGAGTTCAGGCGGACGGCCGGGAGGACATCGTGGTGAGACCCAGAGTCCAGAAGGACGATGGGACCAGAAGCACCCACGGAGCAGGCACTCCGGAGGACAGCCACGAAGAAGCCGGCGGTGGAGCTGGGAAGGCTCAGAACCATGGTGGAGCTCTGAAGAGCGGTGCAGAAACCGCTGGGATCCTGCAGAGCAGTGCAGAAACTGCTGGAGCCCTTGGCGGAGCTGTGAAGATCTGCGGTGAAGCCTTAGCGGAGCCAGGACCAGCAGCTCCTGTGGAAGGTTGTACTTCTTGAGCTGCCTCAGGAAGTATAGTCTCTGCTGGGCCTTCTTCCGAACAGTGTCTATGTGTGAGGACTATCTCAGGTCCTCAGAGATGGTGGTTCCTTACTATGTGTATTTTTACAGCCAGGATGAGGCAGGAGCAGTGATTGCATAGTTACTTTGAAACAGTAACTTTAATCTGATTACTGATTACTCCTTGAAAAAGTAACTTAGTTACTTTACTGATTACTTGATTTTGAAAGTAATTAAGTTAGATTACAAGTTACTTTATTAGTGACTTTCAGCAGCTGCTGACAACAGTCCCCCGTCACCTCAACATAAAAATTATTAACTTTGCCAGTACTTACTTTATTGAAAGTGGATTTTAATGGTAACATCAACAATGTATCTCCTGACATATAAAGCTGAACTGAAAAACCATTTAAGGAAAAAATACATGTTTAAGAAGTAAAAAAAGTCTTTCTTGACTTCATTAAACACAAATACTTTTCATAAAAAATGAAATAGTATTTCTTGACTTGAGTATCATAAAAAACTTGCTTTACATAAAAAAATACAGTGTCTTTCTTGACTTCACTAAACAAATACTGTTTTTAAAATAAAATAGTCTTTCTTCACTTCGTTGAACATAAATACTTTTTTAAATAAAAAAATATAATAAAGACAGTCTTTCTTGACCAGACATGTTTAAATATTGACACTGTAATGACAAAACTAAACATGGAACCGGTTCGCAGCATTGGAGCAGCAAGGAGTCGCTTTAACAAAACAGTTTACAGTAGTGTATAGTACCTCATGTCATTTATTTTGATACAAGGCCTACAATTTATTATGTAATTGAAGTACCTGCAAACCATGCCTAATGTGGGATCAATATTATGGATTTTATTTTGTTTTAGGATTCTTATTGACATTTTCATTTGTTTTAATCTTTTTTGCCACAATATTGAATATACTGTTCAATGTACAAAAATTGCTTGATGTAAGAAATTTTAAGTAGCTTACAGGTGGAACATACCTGCACTATAGCATCTGGAAGGCCTGCAGTCATCCTGGAGAGCGAACCTTTTACAGCCAGGGTCTTCTGCATCAGAACTTGAAGTGTGGATAGTAAAGTCCCATAAGGACGGTCACCTTGTAAAATGTCCAGAGCTGCGGTGAGGGGCTTCTTGAAGGTGCAGTACTCATGCAGGAACTGGTACTCTCGGTCTATGAAGCACTTAACTCCCAGCTTGGTGCATAGAGTATTCAGCTCACTCATGGGAATTTCTGCAATTCTCTTTACAGCATCAAAAAACGAATTCCATCTCGTGGATGTTGGTACCAGGAGCTTTCTTTTGCTGACTTCCTCCACTGCTTCTGATGCAAGGGTAGATATGCTGTGAAAAACAATAAATCAAATATATATTGTTGTGTGTACATGTCATTGACTAAATATGCGCTACAACGCGCTCAACTTTTGTTCAGAATCAGCTTCTTATAATGGGTAACGACGCGGCTTTCCTCTCATTCATGCCCGCAGCTTCACAGTGCTTTAAACAGTGAGTTCAATAGCGAAGCAAAGAGTGCTTTGTCCCGCCCATCGGACGCTCAGCGTCTCTGGGAGTCTATGGGGCAGCCTCGGCTGCAGTGAAACGAGACCAGTCATTGGATAAATGCTGGGCTTTGTCCCGCCCATCGGACGCTCAGCGTCTCTGGGGGTCTATGGAGCAGTGGGCTGGCCTCGGCTGGCCTGGACGCTCAGCTTTTGCTTGATGATTGGATGGTCTGTCTGAGGCTGAATCCCTTTTTGATTGACAGCGAAATGAGCGAATCAGCGATCTTGAAATTGAGCTTCCCCTCCTTGAAAGACCAGCATCCGCCACTGGTGTAGACGTACTAAGTAAAATAATAAACTGATAAAGTTTGTCCATCTAGAGCCTACTGGTGGCCATTGTTATACTAAAAATCACAAGGATTTGGGGTACCTCTCTCTGTCAGACTGATTATACCATTGGAAAAGAGAAGGGGTCGCACAGGTAGCAGAAATGGAGGGTGTGTTTGCACCTCAACCAAAACTGAGCCGGTTTAGGCTAAACCTGACTCCCCCTTACTCCATCCAACAGGGAGGGAAGAAGGCAGAGGTAAAAATAATTGGCGAGTGCTGTTTACTGTTGCACTGTGTGAAAGGTGGGTAACTTTAAAATGGGCTAAGTCAATTCAATCGAATCATACAGATTTCAAGTCAGGTACATACATTTCGATTAATCCTAACTATCGAACAGTGCAGTCAGATTCAGTTATTTATTCGAATTAGTTAAAAGTTTTTCTATCTAAGGAAACCCAGCAGATTGCATCGAGTCACTGGCTTGTAGCAGTCACTCCTCCTGGATGAGCATGTAGTAACACTGGACTTTGCAGCAATCCCTCATACTCAGCATGAATGTAGCAACAGTGGAGAGAAGAAACTCCCTTTTAACAGGAAGAAACCTCCAGCAGAACCAGCCTAAGTGTGAGCGGCCATCTGCCACGACCGACTGGGGGTTTGAGAGAACAGTGCAGAGATAGAAAAATAACACAGAAGCAGAACACAGAAGCACTGATCCAGGAGTACTTTCTATGGGAAGGAAAAGTAAATGTTAGTGGATGTAGCTCCTTTAGTCGTTTCACCTAGAAAGAAAGAACTGATAAACTCTGAGCCAGTTTTCAAGGTTAGAGTATGAGCGAGAGCACATTCTGTTAGTCACAGTAAAAACTCAGTCAGTAGCTATGTCTAGGAGAGACAGGGTTAAACACTGAAACCATGGCCAAATGTGTCATATGAAGAAGGTGAGCATTAAGTTGCTGGCAGCAGAAGCTTGGATGATGCCCCCCTCCAGAAAGGTGTCACAGGTAGATACATAGTCAGGCCAGGTGTAGCTATTAGGAAGAGAATAGAGAGAGAACATACAGTTAAAAGCTGAAATAACAGCAAATAATGCAGGATAACCTAAGCCATTCTAACTATAAGCTTTATCAAAAGGGAAAGTTTTAAGCCTAGTCTTAGAAGTAGACAGGGTGTCTGCCTCACGGACTAAAACTGGGAGCTTGTTCCACAGGAGAGGAGCCTGATAACTAAAGGATATGCCTCCCATTCTACTTCTAAAGACCCTAGGAACCGCCAGTAAATCTGCAGTCTGAGAACAAAGTGATCTTCTAGGAATATATGGAATAATCAGATCTCTGATGTATGATGGAGCTACAGGGGTTGGACAATGAAACTGAAACACCTGTCATTTCAGTGTGGGAGGTTTCATGGCTAAATTGGACCTGCCTGGTAGCCAGTCTTCATTGATTGCACATTGCACCAGTAAGAGCAGAGTGTGAAGGTTCAATTAGCAGGGTAAGAGCACAGTTTTGCTCAAAATATTGAAATGCACACAACATTATGGGTGACATACCAGAGTTCAAAAGAGGACAAATTGTTGGTGTGCGTCTTGCTGGCGCATCTGTGACCAAGACAGCAAGTCTTTGAGATGTATCAAGAGCCACGGTATCCAGGGTAATGTCAGCATACCACCAAGAAGGACGAACCACATCCAACAGGATTAACTGTGGACGCAAGAGGAAGCTGTCTGAAAGGGATATTCAGGTGCTAACCCGGATTGTATCCAAAAAACATAAAACCACGGCTGCCCAAATCACGGCAGAATTAAATGTGCACCTCAACTCTCCTGTTTCCATCAGAACTGTCCATCGGGAGCTCCACAGGGTCAATATACACGGCGGGCTGCTATAGCCAAACCTTTGGTCACTCATGCCAATGCCAAACGTCGGTTTCAATGGTGCAAGTAGCGCAAATCTTGGGCTGTGGACAATGTGAAACATGTATTGTTCTCTGATGAGTCCACCTTTACTGTTTTCCCCACATTCGGGAGTGTTACGATGTGGAGATGCCCCAAAGAGGCGTACCACCCAGACTGTTGCATGCCCAGAGTGAAGCATGGGGGTGGATCAGTGATGGTTTGGGCTGCCATATCATGGCATTCCGTTGGCCCAATACTTGTGCTAGATGGGCGTGTCACTGCCAAGGACTACCGAACCATTCTTGAGGACCATGTGCATTCAATTGTTCAAACATTGTATCCTGAAGGCGGTGCCGTGTATCAGGATGACAATGCACCAATACACACAGCAAGACTGGTGAAAGATTGGTTTGATGAACATGAAAGTGAAGTTGAACATCTCCCATGGCCTGCACAGTCACCAGATCTAAATATTATTGAGCCACTTTGGGGTGTTTTGGAGGAGCGAGTCAGGAACCGTTTTCCTCCACCAGTATCACATAGTGACCTGGCCACTATCCTGCAAGAAGAATGGCTTAAAATCCCTCTGACCACTGTGCAGGACTTGTATATGTCATTCCCAAGACGAACTGACGCTGTATTGGCCGCAAAAGGAGGCCCTACACCATACTAATAAATTATTGCGGTCTAAAACCAGGTGTTTCAGTTTCATTGTCCAACCCCTGTAGATCATTAAGGGCTTTATATGTGAGGAGGAGATTTTTAAATTCTATTCTGGATTTAACAGGGATCCAATGAAGGGAAGCTAAAATGGGAGAAATATGATCTCTCTTTTTAATTTTCATCAGAACTCTTGCCGCAGCATTTTGAATCAGCTGAAGGCTTTTAACTGCATTTTGTGGACATCCTGATAGTAAGGAGTTACAATAATCCAGCCTTGAAGTAACAAATGCATGGACTAGTTATTCAGCGTCACTCCTGGATAGGATATTTCTAATTTTGGCAATGTTCCGGAGGTGAAAGAAGGTAATCCTAGAAACCTGTTTAATATGGGTTTAAAATTACATGTCCTGGTCAAAAATAACACCAAGGTTTTTTACTTTATTATCAGAGGTCAATTTAATGCCAACCATGTTAAGTGATGGACTAAGCAGTTTCTTTTTCAAAGATCCGGTCCAAAGACGACAACTTCTGTCTTGTCTGAATTTAGAAGCAGAAAATCTAGTTTTTATGTCTTCAAGACATGATTGTAGTCTACCTAACTGGTTGGGCTCAGCAGGATTTATGGATAAGTAAAGCTGTGTATTATCAGCGTAACAGTGAACATTTATCCCATGCTGCCTGATAATTTTACCTATTGGAAGCATATATTGTCAGGGGTAACTTGAGGACCTGAAAATTGAGCCAAACAACTACAGATCGGATTCAAAGGTTTATTAAAAGTTCTGAGGTAGTGGCTTTGCAGAGAACTGAGAATAATATCTAACTCAGATAAAAACCCACTAGCCTTCTCAGAATGGCTGGGACAGCTGGGAAACGCTCCACAGGTTCTCAGGCTTACAAGTGAATGAGTAGGTTGCGGTGGTCAGGGAACAGAAACAGGGTCAGAGCCGTGAGAGCAAATATGGGCAACAGGATCCGAGGGAGAGTAATAAGCTGTTCTAGCTTGGCAAAGTGTCTTTTTATACAAATGTAGGTTATTTTTCCAGATTAAGTAGGAATCTTTTAAGTGTGTAGAGCACCATTTTCTGTCCATTTTTTTAACATTGCGCTTTAAAGTATGGAGCTCAGAATTAAACCAGGGAGCCAGCCTTCTATAAATATTTACCTTCTTTTCAACTGGGTTGCATTGTATAATGCACCGCGCAATAAGGAAATAACACTATGAACAAAAGAATCACTTTAAGAAGGTTAAGAAGCAAAATGATTGCCCTCCACTGTGTTTATCTGTGATAATGAGGAAATTAGAAGTGGAACAGATTCTTTAAAGGTTGTTAAAGCATTGTCTGATAATTATCTACTATAATGAAATTTTCTTTCAGGTGTGGAGTATTCGGTTTAACTAAACTCAAAGGTTATTAAAAAATGGTCATACAGGACAGGGTTATGAGGAAACATTGTTATTTCATTACACTCAATGCCATATGTCAGCACACAAGGTCCAGAGAATGAAGACAAAGGTGGGTAGGTTTGTTAATGTTTTGAGCAAAGCCAATTGAGCCTAAGATAGCATTAAAGGCTATATTTAGGCTATCACTTTCAGTGTCAACATGAAGGATTAAATATTTAAAAGAGTTGTAGACATTGGTCTGGGATTAATCAATAAATCGGACTGAAAAATGGTGGCTACTCCTCCTCCTTGCCCAATATTTCGAGGTATGTGAAAATTTAAAAAATTAGTAGGAGTTGACTCATTTATAGTAACATAATCCTTTTGCTGCAACCAGGTTTCTGTGAGATAAAATCAAGTCATTAACTAGCAAAGTGTTTGAAGAGAGAGATCTTATGTTCAGTAAGCCACATTTAATTGTTTTATTTTTCTTTTCAGTCTGAGTTATGTTTGTTTTATGAGATTTTCATAATTTCCTCCTTTTAGATTATTTTTTAATCTATTCAATTTTGGTCGTGGGCGAGACACTGTCTTAATAAGGTAATGGGTGGGTAACATTACAGAAGCTGCAGAGAGGAGTGTTAAACTACGACCCTGCTTCCTGGTCTTAACCCTGGGGTGTCAAGATTTTTGGAGAACTAAGAAATTCGACCAGATTCCTAGAAAGAAGAGCGGCTCCATCCAAAGTGGGGTTGATGCCGTCTCTCCAGATCAGACCAAGTTTTCCCCAAAATGTTCGCCAATTATCAATGTAGCCCACATCGTTTTCTGGACTCCACCTAGCCAACCAGCGGTTGAATGACAGCATGCGGCTAAACATGTCGTCACTGGTCAGATCAGGGAGGGGAGAGAAAATTTCGGAGTCCGACATTGTTTTGGCAAACTTACACACCAAAGCAACAGTAACTTTGGTGACCTCCGATTGGCGTACCCGCCAGCGTGAATAACAATCTTACTGTATTTATGCTTATCCTTAGGCAGCAGTTTCAGGTAGGATTTGCTACCTACGGGGGATTTGCTATGGGGAGCTACCCTTGTTGGTGGCTCCCCGCTGGCTAAGGGGCCTCGGCTATCTGCTGGTTTTCAACAGCACGGAACCAGGCCTCAAAATTTGACACCCTCCCCTCCAAAGCTATAAACTACGCCTCACATCCACCACTCCTAATAAAGGGACCCTGACTCCGTACTCCTGGAGCATCCCCCACAGGGCACCACGAAGGACACAGTCCAATGCCTTCTCCTGGTCTACAATACACATGTGGACCGGTTGGGCAAACTCACATGAACCCTCGGGTACTCTGCAGATGGTGTAGAGCTGGTCCAGTGTTCCATGGCCGGGACGAAACCCACACTGCTCCTCCTGAAGCCGATGTTCGACTATCGTCCAGACTCTCCTCTGCAATACCCTGGCATAGGCCTTACCAGCAAGGCTGAGGAGTGTGATCCCCCTATAGTTGGAACACATCTATAGTTCAGAGGCACTGTCTCCAACCGTCACGCAATCTTGAAGAGGTGTGTCAACCATGACAGCCCCACAATATCCAGAGACTTGAGGTACTCAGGGTGGATCTCATCCACCCCAAAGCCCTGCCACCGTGGAGCTTGCTGGGCACACTTTTATGGTTACAAAATAAACATGATGTGTCATTACAGTATTACAACTCCCGAGGGGGCGAGTCAGGCTATCTCCACACCTGGTGATGACAATGAGGACAAGTGGCAAAGGTAAACCTAACATTGAGGCACAAGCTCCTACATTTACCTGAAGGCATCCAGGACCTAGACTTGACACCACAAAATCATGGTTACCGCTGACCATCTTGAAGTTGTTTTTTGTGCAAGCACCATCTAGAACATAATCAGTAATACCAATTCAAATGTGCAAAGGACAGTTTCAGCTATCAACACATTTCTGTGGTCACCAAGTTTGTTTAATGGAGATTAAACGAAAATTCAACATGGAAGACTCACCATCACCTCCAGCTTCGTCTAATTACCCCTGCATGCGGCTCTGCTCCACCAATCAGCGTCAAGTCTGCATTTCTCCTTCAATCATCCTTCAAGGCTCCGCTTTAAAAGATCCTCATCCATGGAACTCTCCGTTCTGCAGCTGAACTTTGACCCTCCTCCACCCCATCTCCACCATTTGGCTTCCAAACTCCTTCCAAATCTCCTCAGGCCTCCACTCCACCACCAGGATCTGATCCCAGGGGGAAGACATCTCTAAATCTAACCCTAAGATGTTCATTCAAGCGCATGTCATTCTCAGCATTCACGTCTTTTACTGGGGTCCGAGCGCCAAAGAAATAAACGTTCGCTAATAAACTTTTCTAATTGCATCTCTGTCTTCTCTTTGTGAGTCTTTCCAGGTTGAATATAGTTTTTAATACTAATTATTCTTGCACATTTCTTTATATAATTTTCACTGAAAATTGTTTTGGCATATTTGTTACCATTGTTTTTCACTGCTAATTTTTTTTTTTTTTCAATAAAATTCCTTCAGCTGGAGATAGAAGGATACAATTTAGTTTGATTTATTTTTTATTATATTGATTTTATGCTGTGCACAATTGTACGTTTTGATGATATACAGGGTAAATATAATGACCAAAGGATATGTCATATGCAGAAGGAGTCCTACAATGGAAATCAGCACTTTTATTTGACCAGATTCCCTATTATGAGATGAGAAAGGCATTCGGCACAACTTTTGTGGAACAGATATGCTTGAACTGATGCAGTTCAAATTTGCTGCAGTTATAGTCAAGATGTTGATGCTTACAACCTGGAGCTTCTACTAGGATTTCCAAAGGATTTTCATGGTGTTTTGCAATGTTCATTTAGAAAAAAATTTGGCGAGGCTAAAAAAAGGTTGATTTTTTCTATGTTTAATCACAAATAAATCAGACATAGTAACAGTTACAATAGTGGCTCCACTTGAAAAATATTATTTTCTGTCTTACCTTTACATAGGTACCAATGTTTGCAAGTAGACCCTATAACAGTGGAGCTATAGTTGATTTATTTAAGTTATGTATTTTTAGGTGGAAATTGCTATATAACCCCTCAGGGCTTAACAGGTTAACTTTGGTCTTCCTTGAGTGTTGCTTGCTGTTTGTTTACTAATTATCCCTATCAAACCTCTGAGGCCTTCAGAGAAAGCTATATTTAAACTGATTACTAATGTTGTGATTTCTGAATCCAATTAGTTGCACTGTTGTTAATTTGGGCTATAAGAGTAAAGGGCCCTTAAAACAAATGAACATCACGTATCATTTCTCTACCACGCCACACTCAATGGCTACTTTGTGTTGGTCTATCATATAATAATTCCAGTAAAATACATTAAAGTTTGTGGATGTAATGGAACAAGAAAAACTTCATAGATGTGAATATATTTCAAAGGCACCATGTGTTAACTATTTACAACTTGGACATTTTTTACCATTAACATTTACATCGCATTTGGAGGAAAATACACCAAACCCTTTCTCAGACTTGCTAAAATAAAAGAAAACGATCTTTTCTTTGCAAATGAGTGCGGCCATCGAGTTAACTATGTGGACCCAAAAAAAAAAAAATTTCAAACGCTCACGTGGAGACCATATCTGACAACAAAATGCAAAGGCTGAAAGAATTAATGAATAAAATTTTAACTCTGCATATTGATGTTTTTTTTTAAGATATTCTTTTAGCACTATAGGCCTTTATTTTTCAATTTTGGACAGTACGCAGACAGGAAGGAGGGGCAGAGAGAGGATGAGACATTCGGCAAAGGTCCACTAGCACCGCGCCTGTTCAAGTTTTTCTGAAACATTTCAGTTAGAACATTTGTCCACTGCAGTCAGGGCACAGGATACATACATGAAAATGCATCTATTTTATTGGATTATTGTACACTGGGGAGAGGTGATAGTTACAAAATGTAATTCAAGTTTTGAATTACATGGAAAGGGGAATAAACAAACTGCTATAGAAAAAAAAATCAATTCAGTCTGTTACAGTGAATACAGCTATTTCATAAAGGTTTTACTGACTTGTACCTTGTATTGTTCAACTCTCATAAGAAGGGTTCTATAATCAGTCTATTTTTTAGATCAAGGATAACCTTCAAAGCTGTTATGTGGACTGCAGATCAGTTGCAACACACCTAATTACGAAGAAGGTAATACAGCAAGGCTATTGATTCAAGAGAATATGCATTGCAATTTAAAAACAACTTGTGTATGGATAACTAAAATACACTAGAGTAGTAAAAAGTCACTTTTTTCTTATGAAAAAAATTAGCGTGTTAAATTTACTGCCTAAGAAGAACTCAGCACATTTCTGGAGTTTGCCTCAGGTTATCCAACAATAATGGGGTTTTTAACAAATACATTGGTGTTATGCTGAAAAGAAACCGATAGTGTACTTAACCTCCCCAGGTGCTTAACAAGTGGAGTACAGGAAAAGTGAAAAACAGGAGTCTTTAGAATTGGATAGCTGAGCTACCCAGGGGCATTTAAAACATAACAGAACAACAATTTTCTTCTGTACATCATTATCTTTTTTATACTCTGAAGCCATGTTTCATCCTTTTATGAACAACATTTTTCAAAATGTTCATCCCTGAAAAAAATACTGCAGCAACTATTTAACTTGCTTCCATATGTAGATTCAGAAGTTGAGAAGTTGAGTTCAGAAGTTTATTTCAAAACTAGATGCATTTACCATTTATAATTAACTGATTTAAATCGTAAATTCCTGAATATATAGAGAAGATGTGCCTTTTTATTTGAGGTTTTATAGTTGGATTTTATATGGACATTTTTACGGTTCTCTGATCAGAGAAGTAAAATTAAAAGGTGACATGAAATGCAAAAATGATGTTAAGCAGAAGCTTCACCTATATATTAATTTTGAATTTCAATTAAGATTAATTTATTGGAGAACTGTTTTTCTAATTTAAAGATCTGATAAGAAGTAATGCTTGTTCCACATTTGGTTTCTTTTCATGTCTTTTTCATGCCTGTCTCCTCATTTTGCTCTTCCCTGCCCGTGTTAATTAAGACAGGTGAAAAGGAGCAGTGATTAATGTCTTGAAACAGTTAAAAGTCCTGCTTGTTAATGAAAATGTGAAAAATGTCCGCTTAGCCTTCGTGAGACACCTGATTTAAAGGTCTTTAGCTCATTTAATGGCTACTATGAATCTACCTTTCTACCTCATAGTTAGCTGATTATGCTGGCACTGGCTAGGTATAGTAAGAATGTCTTCTGCTGCAGGAGGAGGTTTTACTGGTTGCTTAGCAGTTTTAAACAACAGCAAACACAAAAATGGCTATGACAATAATGTAAACAAATTTTTGTAAGATGTAATTTCGACTGGTAATGGATTCCCAGATTAAAAAAAGGTGATTGTCCATTTTGTAAAACTGAAAGAATGTAAATGATTTGTTTCTTCAAGTATTTTCAGAAACCAACAAATCCCTGAAGGTCTAAAAATTACAAGTGTAACAAAAACGTAAAAAAAAAAAGTTCCTAAAAGTAATGCAGTAAGTTGAAGTTGTGCAGTTTTATCTGTATGAAAATAATGATTCTTTGTTTTCAGTTATTGTTAGCTTTTTTTACAAAAGTGTCACCGAATGTCACCGAATGTAAAAAAAGGCATTTTTTTGTGCAAAGATGGCGCACATGTTGCATACATACAAAACTAACACCAAACTAAACTTTATATGCCACAGAAAAAGCTGTAAAATTGTACTTTAGTAGAATTCAATAATGTACTCATACTGTGCAAGGTACACAATAATCATTTTCCAAACAGTATTCAGACATTGAATGAAATTTAAAAAATAAACTAATAACTAAGTGGAAAATGAGTGTTTTAAAAAGTCAGACATGAAAGAATGTAAAAACTTACCGACAAATGAAATTACTATAAAGAGGAATTGAGTCTTTTCCACGATGCAGATTTTATTAAGTAAATGAGTGTAGACAAAGTGAGGTTTAATCATTATTATCTAAGAGACAGGATTTGTCTCAAATTAATGTCTATTTTTAGCATTATAACTCTGCTTTTACTGCCATCTATATTAAAGGGATTGTACAACAGTGTAAATGTAATGAGCTCATGGTTCTGCATACGCTTTTCAGGTTATTCTTTTATTTGCAATTGCTCTAATTTCAGCTTGTTCCAACACATTTAAAAAAAAAATAAGAATGGAAAAAAAATCAAAGTGTGGAAAAATGCTTTGTTTTTTGGACTTTATTCTTTCTTCTATTTTCTAATGGCCAAAAAAGCTGATAATGCTTGATAAAGTGAAGTGTAATTTACATTGGCCTATATTTAAATCACTGCTTTATCTTTGATTTGCCACATCAGATCTTACTTTTAACAATTTGCTTATCAGTATTTTGCTTTTTTAACTGAATACACACCCATTCAAAATTTGAAAAGGGCAACTTCACTACTTTTTGGACTCTAGACAATGATAAATTTGAGTTGGACTGGACCTGTGGTTCTTAAACTGGCTCTTGTTAAAATGCCATGCAAAGCACAACAACTGCCATGTTTTGAAATGCTGACAAGGGGGATGAAGGAACAGCTGTTCGAAAACTTTGCTTTTAAGTCTTGGATATTCCAGCCCTTATTTGACAAGTCCGACAAATGTAGATTTTGAAATAGTGCTGGTTATTTTGCTCTATATCACACATCAACAATTGTGTCTGAAAGCCATTTTCAGCATTGTGCTGTTTCATGATTTTCAAAACCTACAGATGATAACAATAAAGATTATTATTATTTAAGCAATTAAAGGTAGATTGATTTGTACCCAAATGTCCAGAATGTTATAAAAAAACCTCAGGGAAAAAAAGAAGTTGAGTCAAGAAATGTATGAAATTTTTTAATTGAACATGTCTAGGAATCCTGCCATATTATATGACATCAAAACATGGGCAAAAAGGGGAGCAAATGGCTTGCTTAGTGAAGGATGTGATTGGATAGAAAGTCAGGAATGCAGTACTACTTTCTACTACTTTCTGGATAGAAATACTTGCAACAAATATTAAGATTTTGTTACCCTGTACAACTTGTATTTGTCAATACATTTAGTGCATTTGGCAATATGTTTGGTGTGCCTTTAAGCAGTAAGCAGTAATTGAGCAACAGAGTTGTGTGACTCATGTCCATGATGGCAGTATAGAATATTTGGGACCCCTGGCCTTGAGCTAAACAATGTGAAACTATTCATCACCCTCTATTTGTCTATTTTATCTGCTAAAGTTAAGCAAAGGTGAGATGCCCCTTTGAGACATTCATAAATTACATTTCCAGAACACAAACAGCGTATGACTCACATGTTTGGTTTTCTCTTGTGACATAGATACTGTCCCTCTGTGTTTCTCTCTAACGGCGTTGTCAGTCACTTTTCTATAAGGACATTCTCAGTCTAGGGGTTTGACTCATAATCCATAGCAGACAGCAGATCATCAAAATAAATGTCATTTACAATAAGTACAACAGTTACATGTGTAGGGCAAACATTGCTTTGGCTTGTTTTATGTTAGAGTTGGAGCCATTGAAATGACAAACTGAAAATGTTGAAATATTTGTAGCCTAAAAGTAATTGCATTTTTGATACATTTGAATCAGTCATTGGTTGCCTTTCCCTACAACTGTAATATTTCAGGCAGCGTGGTTTTTAGTATTAATGAAAGTAATGATATATCATATTATTGCATGCTCAATTTTAAATATTTGCTTCAATTGCATTCCTCTTTAAGTACTATTTTTACTTTAGTGACTAGAAAAAAGGGAAATATTTTCTATGATTTTATTGTATCTCAATGATTTTTAAAATTTTTAAACAGATATAATTTTCAATGGCATGATCATATTTTGGAACCTTTGAATAAATGGGAATTATTGAAACGCTGTGTGAAGCTGCCAAAATGGACAATGACATTCTGGATTATTTTTTCATTGCAGGAGGGCTATAAAAACTTATTTCAGTACCTTTTTTGTTACCAAGTATAAGTATTGAAATATTTCTGTATTTCCAATAATCTGAAGATATTCTTTTTGTTGTGATGTTGTCCTCTATTTTTCCGCAGGAACCTCAGATTCTACATAATGTTAAAAATAGAAAATGTAACCCTGTACTCAATTCAATTCAATTCATTTCAGTTTATTTATATAGCGCCAATTTACAACACATGTTGTCTCAAGGCACTTCACAAAAGTCAGGTACTTACATTCTAATTAATCCTAATCATTGAACAGTGCAGTCAGATTCATTTATTTATTCAAATTGGATGAAAAGTTTTTCTGTCTAAGGAAACCCAGCAGATTGCATCCAGTCAGTGACTTGCAGCATTCACTCCTCCTGGATGAGCATGTAGAGACAGTGGACAGTCACTGGCGTTGACTTTGCAGCAATCCCTCATACTGAGCATGCATGTAACGACAGTGGAGAGGAAAAACTCCCTTTTAACAGGAAGAAACCTCCAGCAGAACCAGAACCAGGCTCAGTGTGAGCGGCCATCTGCCACGGCCGACTGGGGGTTAGAGAGAACAGAGCAGAGACACAAAGAGAACAAAGAAGCATTGATCCAGGAGTACTTTCTATGGGAAGGAAAAGGAAATGTTAATGGATGTAGCTCCTTTAGTCGTTTCACCTACTAAGAAAGAACAGATAAACTCTGAGCCAGTTTTCAAGGTTAGTATCTGAAAGAGAGCACATAGAGTTAGTCACAGTAAAAGCTCAGTCAATCGCCATGTCTAGGAGAGAGAAAGGGTTAAACACTAAAAGACAGGGCCATGTGGATCATCGGTAGAGGGTGAGCTCAAATTGATTCTGGTCGTCCCCTACATCTACAATATGATTAACTGGTTAAAACCTTGCTATATTATTCTGGGCATTCCAAAAGGTTTGTAAATCGGCAGCTGTTCACCAGCAACTTTCATTTTGTTCTGGTTTTTCTTTGTAAAAACATTTATATTTTCAGCTTGCTGGTGGTTCTGCATAAATCTTAAGTAAGACAGATGTTGAAATCTACAATTGTTTTCTTCCTCCACTTTGCACTAGTTAACATCTTGGGGCACATTATTGAGCTGTGTGTGGGTGCATGGAGAGAAAAATACATTTCTAATTGGTAGTTACAGGGGACAACTCAGATGGCTTTTTCAGTGTAACTAATAAAAATCATTCAGTACAAGACACTGATGTGCATAAATATTTCAAAATGTGCACATTTTTCTGTCGTGACATTACATCTCAGTACATTCAGTGTGAAATAAGAACATTTTTGCCACTTCAGAGGAGAAGATTTCTTAGAGATCTTCTAGATTTAGATGCAGTTGCCAGCCATTGTGACAAGAGAAATATGAACATTATGTAAGAAAAATGTCTCCTTGAACAAAGAGTAAGGAAACTGGAGGGGATCTGTTAAAGGTAGCTGTTTCCAAAATTAGAAAGGGGGTCTATTAATACAAAATGTTGTACAGTGGAAAACTATATAACAGAAAGTAATCATCTTGAGTCAAGGATGTGCCCTGCATCTCAGCCAATGACTGCTGGAAATAGCCAAATGTCCCCAACCACGTAACAAGGGTAAGCAGGTACTGATGGATGGATGGATGGATGGATGGATGGATGGGTGATCTTTTTAAAACAGTAACACACAGCTTTATGATGATTAAAAATAATTAAAAGCAGATAGACCTCACAAGCCAGTGCAGAATGTGGCTGCAATAGAGGCCCAGAGAAGCCCATCTCTTCAAACTTATCGGAAGTAAGAACATTTTCTGTATCTGTATGCTATATTTATTTATTTATTTACATAAAGTAAAATATTTCATGCCTTTTTTTTGTTTTTTAGTTTATTACGGCTTACAGATCATGAAAGCTCAAACGTCCGTGTCTCAGAGAATTTGAATATCACATAAGATCATTAACAAAAGGATATTTTCTATGAGGTACAGGTTGGGCCAGTTTCCTGGCCAATCAAGCACAATAACACCATGGTCATTTCACCAACTTTTGGTATGTTTGGCAGTGTGGGCTGGTCCCAAGTCCTGCTGGACTGAAATCACAAGATACTGAAACAAAATCAGCATCTGCATAAAGCTTGTCCTTAGATTATTGACATGACTCCCCAAATCATCACTGATCGTCCAAAATTTACACTGGACTTAAACCAAGGTGAATATTGTGCCTCTTAACTCGTACTTCATACTCTGGGACCTTCATTTCCAGATGGAATGCAAACTTTACATTCATCTGAAAACTTTGGACCACAGTAGTCCGAAAATGGCCTGAAAGTTTTTCTCCTTAGCCTAGGAATGACACTTCTGATGTTAGCTTTGGTTCAGGGGTGGCTTGGCAAAAGCTACCCTGAATTCTTCAATGGATTTTGCTTAACCATCCTCTCAAGCCCAGGTTATGTTGCCCCTTTTCCTACCACACTGTTTCCTTCTACTCAACTTCTGTGAATACAGTATATAACTTGTTCAGAGTATTACAATTTTCTGAGTGAATTCTGGGTTTTAATTAGCTGTAAGCCATCAAACTTACAAGAAATAAAGGCTTGAAATATTTCACTCTATGGGTAAAGATTCTACATAATATATGGGTTTCACTGATATGGGTGACTGATATGAGTGACTAAAAATATTGAACTTTTTTATGATATTCAAACTTTTTGACCCATACTTCATTGGCCATAAGCTGATGGTTGTGACTGAAAAAAATTGGCTCTAGGTGCAGAAAGCCACTTCTTCTACAAGGTGACTGGACTCGACCTGTGGTAATAAGGTGAGGAGTGCAGCCACATTGGAGGGCCCCAAACTGCTGTTTGGGGCCCTTCAGTTTGGGGCTCTCCTCTACATTAAATTAAACTTCTTGAGCTGCTGATAATTTCTTCCAGCCATTAAGGGAGTTGTTTTGGATCTGTCCCACTGTGCAAACTATCAAAATCACACCACAGATTAATACGCAGTCATATACCCACAATCATCGCAGCATGCTTTTGATTGCTTGGCATTGTCACATCTTTACTTTGATCGGGTTTTCACTTCACTTCTGAAAACAACTATGGAATATGTGAAAAACAAACCACTCTAAAGTAAACTTTTCCAGCCTAGAAATAATGAGTCCTCATACTAAGAAGTTGTTGACACTTTTTTCTCTCTCAAACAGGTTGTGAGTCATAGATAAAATAGCATTTCACCACTCAAGTCTCCCTCTTTGAAATGATGTCAGACAGTGAATTCAATCTTTAGTTAGTGGTCTGTATATTGGAGTTATATGTAACATTTACTTATACTAAGCTTAGGTTAAAGCTTTTATTTGCTTTGAATCGTCATTCTTTTTTAATGAACTCTCCTCGTGTTCTGCAATACCTTACTGTAATGAAGCACATTTCTTGAATATATTCCATTCAAAGTTATGTGGACACTTCAGTGTAATAGTCAATATACTGTTGTCCTTTTTAGTGAAGTAATTTACATTAACAAAATTAAATACTCCGGGGTCAGAATAATGAGTCATGATTTTTATATATGTTCTTTTCTGAACCAATACAATGTCGGTTTGTTGTTCTAAACTACACCTGTGTGTGTATTTTGGAGATTTATTTTCTTTCAGCCATATTTCTCTTCACTCACTCTTCAGTTCCATATACCACTATGATTACACTCTAATATCAAATTCCCATTGGTGTTCATTACAGTTTCATGAGCCAGTCTGAGCAGAATAACCACTTTTTGGGTAATTCTTTTAGGGATAATAGGATACAAACACTGCAGAGCCACTATTTGTGATGTGCTCTATCTCATATTAAAGCTAATTTTCAGGAAGGTAATTTGCAGCTATTTTGTCACCACTTAATGGTCTAATTGTCTGACCTAAAATAAAAGTGGCTGGCAACACAGAACCTTTATTGAATGTAACAACCACACTGTGCGAGTACGTTTGCATATGTGGACATTTATCTTTTGAAGCCCGTGTTTCCCGTGTATGTTATGATCACATTTCTCTGTTAAAGCGGCCAATGTTTTTTCTTCTTCTCATTGTTTGTCTTTTTAATTGTTTTCTAAATTCACATTTTTGTGAAGGCTCGTAGCAAGTCAGAGAGTGATGACAAGTTTAGCATTCTCAAGCTGAATAGCTCTTTTTTGTTGCTGCTTTGTCTGTCTAGCACAGCAGGAAAGTGGGCAAAGTTACATTAGGGTATGACTAGCACCTGGAAATAAGGCAATAAAGCAAGAATGGAAGTAAAAAGTAATGTGCAAGTATATATACTGTAGTTTATCCATATCTGCAGTGTATACAAATATATACAGCAGATGTGCAAAAGCAATTTCTCTCATGTGCATAGACACACACAAAAAGTTGCCGTATCGAGAAGCATTTCTGTTTATAATAATAGACTCGAGTAATAACTGCAGGTGGTGCACTTGGTTGTCATGGTGATGAATAGTCTCCTGGGCAACACAGGAAGTCCATCTGGGAGGAAATCTGAAAAAGGAAGTAGATAAAAGAGATTTAGGAGACACAGGCACTACCTGATTTATTCTACTCATCAATTAACTTAAATTCAAAACTATTAGTTTTGTACAACGACTAAATGAGCAATACACTCTTAGGAAACAAGAACACATCAGTTTGAGCTCACATTAAAAAAGAAAAAGAGAACGAGCAAGATGTGTTTTGTCTTGGAATGGGGAAACCAAAAATAGCAGTTCAAATTAGATCTAAGAACAGCAGTGGCAAATAAAACCGTCTAGGCGTAACTTTTTCTTTTTCTCTTTCATTTGTTTTCACCCCCTTTTCTCCTTTTGTAATCTGATTGTATCTTTCCTTATTGCCCACTAAACTTGCAACACTACCATTTTCACCTCTTCCTTCTTGAAGTTAAAAACTGAAAACCTTTTAATGACTGCAATCATTCAATGTTTCATGGGTCATCAGAGCAGATTCAGTCTGACACTGAACAATGTCACAGTGATTTTTATGTTGCCTCCAAACATTTCTCTGCACCCTCTCTTAATGTGTACAACGTAGATATCTTGGATATTTTGTTTTTTTCTCTTCTCATTTGCTGATTAGAAATGGGCACAGATTTCCTCTAACAGGAGGATCAAAGGGAATTTTCAATGTCATGCTAAAAATTGTTCACTCTGTGAATATATGTCTGTGGGTGAGGAATTTGTGTGCTTGTCTGTGCAATATGTGACACACAGGGCTAATCAAAGGGAACCAGCAGAAGCTGTGACTTAAGCATAATGCGATTGTAGGCATTAATTGGGAGGAGTGCAAATGAGAGGAAATTCGTGAGCATTCATATACATTTTAAAAGAAGCCAAACAGGTAAAGCCTGTTTTTATGAAGAGTTATGCGACCTAGTTTAATTTATTGGTACTTGTGTGCTTGTTGCAGGAGTTTGGGTTTTCAGTTTTTCCTTGTTATTTTTACTGTTTCATTATTTTCTTAATGTCAAATTCTTCTGTTTTCAATTAGGATCTAATTTCACAATTAACTGTATATATTTGTTTTTATTAATCTACTTTGTGGTTTGGAAAGTTAAAAGAGATCTTGATAGGTCAGGGTGAGTTATGTGTTTGGCATTCTGATTTTATGAAAACCTGCCAGGGATGTACTTGAACATCTAAGTAATAACATTTTTGACAATCTGCAGCAGGACAAATTTGAAAGTGTGAAACAGGGTTCTTTAAGCAGGCTGGTGGTGCATTAGTTAATCGTATTGAAAGTATTTATTTGTCTCTGTTTTTCCTGGTCTCCCCCTACAGTCAAAAAATGGGAGCATTGTGATGGGGGTACTTTAAATTACCCTTCAGTAGGAGTAAACGGTGACTGGCCATAAACTTTATTTTAAAATTTTGTTGTCTCATTGGGACATTTACTTCACTGGGACAATATATGATGGACCAACACAATGTACTGTGTTTAAGTAATTTGCAGAACTATCAAGATTTGACTATTTAATTAAAAAGAATAAGCAAAGAGGCTCATGGTAATATTGGAGGAGCTTAAAAGAGCCACAGGACAGGTGGGAGAATCAGCTGACAGGACAACTATTAATTTAATTGGAAGTAATATTAATGTTTTGGAGTGGCCCACCCAGACTACAAACTTGCAGTCAATAGAGAATCTGTAAAGGGAACTAAAGATTAGGGTGATAACAAAAAGGCCTGCTAAACTAAAAAAGTTACCAGGCAAGATATCTAATTTAAAATGATAATGGCATAACCCTACCTCTGGCTTAACACTCGTCCCAAAACAGGTCAGATATAAATGTTAGCTGTACAGTAAATGAATATTCCATTCCTTTCTCATTTATGGTTTATTTTAGTCCCTGTTTCATTGCCACAAACAGGCCTTGCAGTTACTGTAATATTTTAGATTATTGTTTTTGAATAAAAACTGCAGCACACCGGCAATCTTGAACGAAGGTAGGCACTGTGGGAGTGGGTGGGGGGTGAGTGAGTGAGCAGCACATATACAAGCCTGATTGACACTGCTAAGACATTCCCCCTAGCGCTGACTGGTTGTTTCTGACCAGGAGGGGTGTATTTCTGCAAATGGCAGTTGGACCACTGAGAGGAGTCAGAGGAACGTCATTATTTTATTAAATATCTGTCCCATATTATACTGTCAGAACATAGTGACACTTTTTGAAATATGTAAAAAATATATTTTTTTACAGAAATTACCTACTGCAGCTTTAAATCTTGTGTAGATAGGTACCAAAAGTAGGTCTAGCTCTGGGGCCCACATAATTCAGCCCTGGTTATTAGTCATATGCATACAGCTTTAATGCATACATTTAACCAATACTGTGCAAGAAACAGGAAACTTGTTGATTAAAATGCATAAAGACCTTTATACGTCTTTTTGTGTTGAGACAAAACTGCTGTTCCTAGGATAGACTGACTGATGTGGCTGTCTGACACAAACTTTCCATGTGAAAAGTTTAAACATACAATAACAAAATATGCAGTAAATTTTTCTTTTATATACTGGAAAATTTATAAATTCTGGGTTATTCTTTATACTGTGAGAACCTGCCAGGGAGCATTTGGTTCTTTCGGAGATAGATGTCAACATCTCTGTGCGCTGCTGCAAAGCAATACTTTGGCTGCTTTGTAAATAAATAGTACCTCTTAGGTGTGAAGTTTGGATATAAAATTATTTTAACAGATGAACCCAACTTGAAAAAGTTATTTTCTCACGTTGTGTTTTGTGTGCCTGCTATTATAATTAACATCTTTTTGGTTTTTGGCATTATTAGATGAATTAAAGTTTTCTTTGAATAACTGTACAACGTATTTGGTAAAACTGCGATCCACATCGTCATCGCCTAAACAACTTTACCTGCATATAAACCTGAAAAGTCATGGATATATAAAAATTATATGATAGAAGGCTCTGAATAAACCTATCATAATATCTTTTATGCTTTTTCTGTGAAACAAAAAAACCAACAAATTTTATGCTTTTTTTGTAAAACAAATCATGCTTTCACACCTGAACAACCAGTAAAATAGTCACAGCATGTCTCTGCTTGCATGTTGTGAAGACATGTTGAAAGCATGTTTGCAAATTAAAGAATCAAAGGATTTTTTTTTTAATTAAAGGTAAAAATTTAAAGACTGTTCCCTGTGACAAGTGTATATTTAAAGTTTGGATTTGCCATTAACTTGTGTTTTCAAGTGTAAAAGTAGGTCTCTTATGTCAATAAGTAAAAGCTAAATATGAGAAATACATGTTTTGGTATGCTTGCTTAGAATGCCGGTGATTTTCTAACTGTATGCCTTCAACCACTCTGACGAAAGAACATTATGCTGCCTTGAGCATAAGCCCAACTCTAATCGAGAATTATGCAAAGTAATGCAGCCGAAATGGAAGGAGGATTTCCAGGATACGGTTTATACAGGCTTGTCTTGTTTAAATGTTTATGGAGTATAATTTGTTTTCCTGTTGAATTGATTTAACTGCTTACTCTTGTTAAATCCAGAAAGACTTACCTTTGACATGTAACCAAACCTAAGGAAGTTCCATTTAGATGTAATCAAGGAAGACATGCAGGTTAGATGAATGACAAAGAGTATAACTTATACTGCTGTATTCTCCCTTAGGTACTGTCAGAACTGTCACTTAAAATGTAAATCAAGTCTGTCTTCATTAGTGAACATGTATTTCGTCCCGATGGCATTTTTGCCTGTCTAGGTATTTACTACCTCTATTTTCCTCCCTTTATCACCATTGTACAGGTAATTTGCAATTAGTCGTCCAACAAACAGCTTTTGCATTTAGGCCAGAAAGTATACCTTTGGTCTCAACTGCCTAGAGCACCTTCTTATGCAACCAATACTGTAATGACAGCCAATAATATAACAGCTGACAATATGTTTGGAAATGTTAAATGTAATGTAACATAATTTACAAATAATGCAACATTATGCTAATAGTGTGAAAAGAGTTTACTTTATTAGCTGGCTGCCATAACCTTAAAAAGTTATTTGAAAAGTTAATTTTAGGTCACATGAACACTGTTTTAGCACATTCATCTACAGGTAAGTAATCTAGCTATGTAATACTGTTAAGAGTAAATAGCACAATGTTTATTAACGACGCATGAAATGGTCAATGGTCAGGCAATGGTCAGGTCCAGGTGATCCAAAATAACAGGCGGGAAGGTCCAAGTTCTCAGGGTCAGACAGGCAGAAGGTCAAAGTCAGGGAATCCAAATCAGACCAAAGGGGAGTCGGATTCGGACTGGTGCTGGTCGGGCAGGCAGAGCAACTGGAGAAAACGGACAGGTTAATAATCTAGTCAAACTTGAAGAAAGTTCCGTCCTTATTTGGCAGCTGCTGAAGATCAGGGTGATGGCATTCAGTTGTGATGTTCATGGCTCAGCAGCAGGAGTGACAAATATAGATATTATGCAACAAATGATTCCCAAATTTTACAACCGTAATTAAAGAGACAGAGTGATACATACTCTATATCTTTGAATGAAGGATTATGATATTTTTGATTAGCAAACGAAAAAAAAGATGAAAAAAATATATATATTTTCAAGAAATACAACATTTATAGCTGCAGTAATGTGTGTTAATGCTGGACAAAAAGCATAAAAACTAGCCTTTAACATAATGCATTACAGTATTTCCTGGTATGTTATTGCCACATAACAAATTTAAATGGCCAAAACTATTTTGGCAAGTGTAACATCATCAGCTGTTCTTACCTAAAAGGTTTCTACATTTAGCGACATGGTTTATAGCAAGCTGCAAATGGAACCTTTTATGACTTTCTTTAAAAAAATCCAACAATCCTGCTACTCCTTCATAAAGGAGTGGCAAAGTTGTGGAATACACAACTAATAGCTTGTTCTGTCAACAGATTCTCCCACCTGAAGTGTGGACCTCTGTACCTCCTCCATGGAACTCTTGGCTGCTTCTTTGATTAATGCTCTCCCCTTTCTTGGTCGGTTAGTGAAGATTGGTGGCCATATCATGGTAGGTCTGCAGTTGTGTCATACTTTTTCCATTTTGAGATGTTGGACTGAATAGTGCTCTGTGAGATGTTCAAAGCTTAAGATATTGTTTACCCTCCTATTAACCTCTCCACAACCTTATCCCTGACCTCTCTGCTGTGTTCCTTGTTCTGCGTGATGCTGTTGTCAAACTATTAAAACCTTAATAGAACCTGTGCGTTTATTCTGAGATTAACTTACACTCTATAAACCAATTAGCTGGATTTTAAGACAAATTGGAAACATTGGATTTTAATTTGGGGTAAAAAATTAACTTTTTATTAGTAAAAACATTGAAAAACATGTAATATTTTCTTTCCACTTTATAACTTTAAGCTATCTTGCATAAAAAATACTATTAAAATAAATTGAGTTTTGAGCTTGTAAAATTAGTAAACATCGGTAATCTTCTTAACTTGAATAAAATACTTCTTTGAGAGTTCACAGGTTACTGAAAATGCTGCCACATTGTTCTTCTATCATTTATGGTTTGTTTAATAAAAGACAGCTTTGCTAAGGAGAAGGTAGCGAGAGAGACCAGTACAGAATCTGAGTCGAGTGAAAACAGATTATAGAAAGTTGGAACCAAGTGCTGACAGTTGGAAAGGGCTGACTGTAAGGGAAACTGGGTCATTTCTGTCACTTCTTGATGACAGACTTTGTGTCACCACAGGCCACCCTGTGTCACTCTGCCTCCTACCTCTGGAGAGACTGACACCAGCACATAGACATGGACTGTCATCAGCCTCAGCCCTTTTCTGGCCCTGTAGTATATCTGTGTACGCCTGTGAGCACGCGCCAATGCTTCCATCCCGTCACTGCAGTGTCACACTTGTAGTTGCTTTTCTAAGTGCATGTGTGAGGGGCAAGATGTGTGTATTCTTGTTTTTTCTAGCAGTGACACAGGGTAACAGTCAAAGGCCAGCTAGTCACACACTGACAGTTGTAAATTCCCCCCCGGACACATTCAAAGACGAGCCTTCTTTGACTAGACCCACTCTGTCCTCATACCAAGCAGAAGAGTTTTTAAAAATACTATCAATCATGTGACCCAGGAAAAGTTCACAAACGTATATTTTCATCCAGGTAAGAAAAACATAAAAGAAAAGTTTCTCATAACATTTCTTAAATGAAGACTCTTCCGTTGGGTTGTGTAAAAATGTGAAACAGAGTCAACATCGAACCTATGGAAGTTCAGTATGTTCTAGTATTAATGAATTAAAGTTACTATCTTTGCTGCCAGAATGAAGGACACCTGTGCATAACGAACAATGGCAACACAAAGGTCTCTGGAAAGCAGTCTAGGTTTATTGATGTTAGACTTAAGTTTATTGTAACGTCACATACAATATAGACATTTTT
The DNA here is from genome assembly GCA_036173005.1 of Crenichthys baileyi. Taxonomy (NCBI): domain Eukaryota; kingdom Metazoa; phylum Chordata; class Actinopteri; order Cyprinodontiformes; family Goodeidae; genus Crenichthys; species Crenichthys baileyi. The sequence continues at coordinate 598,965 of JAHHUM010000894.1, forward strand.
TTCTGCTTTGCAAAGAACAGCTTCTCCATTCTGCCTGATATTAAATGTGTGGACTTGGCTGATATTTTGCCACCTAAGTAAGGCATTAGAGGCTCTTCAAACAAGAAAAGGAGCATAACGTCTTATGCTCCTTTTCATAAACTCTTGACTGATGTTTTCCACAGTGTTCATCACTATGTGCTTGTACAAATGGTAACACAAACACCAATAACCACTCTGAAGCATGTTCGCTTTTAATGGTAATCAATACTGTGCAAGCACCTTCATGTTTGATTTTTCCAGTATAGAACTGCATACGCTTAAGGAAAATTTTATGTCACATAAGACTTCATTTAGATTAGAAATAAGTCCATTAAACATAAACTAACTAAACAACTGCTTGGAAGGAGGAAATTCTGCAGTTCAGAGGGTCAGCACACTCCCATGGTGTGCAACTCCTGAATATGTGGGTTGGAGGAGGGGGTCTGGTAATAAACATAAAACTCTAAGTGGTATGTGAGCTTCTGTTCGCAGAGTCACTTTTAACGCAGCAGCAAACACGACACGCATAATGCTCATCTCGCCTTCGTGGTGTTTCTCCCCTCTTTGCTTGAGGAGCACACACACCTATTATTTCATACAGGTGCAATAAATTAGAAATGTCACGTGACGTACAATAAACCAATGAGAAAACAGAACAATAAATGAGAGCACTAAAATACAAAAACATTCATAATGTCAACAGCTTCAAAATGTCATTGTAAAGCGTAAAGCCAGATGGTTTGTGTAATTCTTCTCCTGTTTGGACAGCAATAAATACATCTACTCACTAATAGCAGAGTTGACATAGTCAGAAAGTCACTGAGAGGCCACTATTTAATCTATTCATGAATTAAAAAATATGATCAAAAGGAAATTTCATTCTGAAACTTACTAACCAGAGAAGCTAGCACAACCTTTCGCTAATAACGTTTTACCCTAATAATGCCAACCAATCAACTTCTAATTTCCTCTGTTATTAATTTAAACAATGTTTATTACCAAACAAAGAATCCCTGTTAAAACTAATGAGCCATATTTTTAGAGCCGTATAAGAGAAATTAAATCTTTGACTTGCCATAGTGTCCACAGTTGTATCCCAACAGGCATTATTTTAAATAAAAAAGCACTCCAAAAAGCACACTTTCAAATGTTTCAGTCCTCCAAACCAACAAATATTTTATTCAAAAATCAGCTTAGAGGCAATAAGCCTATACTTGTGTGTCTGTTGACAAACCCACATTTTACTCTTGTGCATGCTGAAACAACTTGCTAAATTATGCCATTAGAGGTTACTGGTTTTCTGAAAACAGCTGCAATTTGGGGCAAGGTTTTATGGATTTTCTTAACTTGTAGCAGTTGTCACAACTCACTTTTTTAGGAAATGTTATCTCTATATAGTGGTTGGGTTGTAAATAGGAACAGGGTTACTTAGTCGGTTTTAGAAATCAAATAGTACTAGAGTGTGGTAGTCCTTGACAGGTACACTATACTTCCAAAAGTATTGGGTCACACCACCAAATCAATGAATTCTGCACTTACACACACTTCCATTGCTGCAGCTGTATAAAGTTTGGTGCGGAGAAACTTGACTGACCTTTACAGAGTCCTGACCTCAACCTTCTTGAACGCCTTTAGGATGAATTAGAGCGGATGCTGCAATTCTGGTTTTCTTAGCTAACTATAAACACTCCTAAAACTTGTGGAAGATGTTTATAGAATAGTTCAACTGGAATTAAACCCCAAATCAAAAATTTGCCGATAAATTGGGCCTTAAGGGTGATATCTTTATGTCATTGTGCAATATTTTAAACATGTTTATTTCTGTAATATTTTTCCTAAAACCGGTTTATTGCTGCCCTCGGTGGCTACTGCACTTGAAATTTTCCTATTGGTTATAATCAAACTGCACATAGGTTAGCATCCAAGTTATTGCACACCACATTCCAATTCAGTTGATCATATTATGCCAATTGGTAAAAAGTTATCAAAGGGAGGCCAGCTCACTGCATGTCACTGACTTTGCAGCAAGCCCTTATCCTGAGCATTCATGCCATTAAAGTGGCAACAAGAGGAAAGCTCCAGCAGTCAGGCTCAGTTATCCGACGCCAGAGGTGAAAACACTGCTTGTATTCATTCAAAATGTATGGAACATAACAGCATGCTAAAAGAAGTAGGCAGAAGTAATAATAATAATAATACATAATAATACATTTTATTTGTATAGCCCTTTTCTAAAAACTCAAAGACACTTTACAAGAATCAAGCAAAATTACAAAAAGAGCAGTTAAGAACATCATAAAAATGAAGGAAGAAAAGTAGTGGGTGAGCGGGCGAGCAGCAGAGTTTTGTATGTGCTGGAGTTTATTGAGGACTTTGGATGATGAACCATAAAGAATACTGTTACTGATACAGTCTGGAGGTAATGAAGGCATGGATGAGAATTTCAGCAGCCGAGAAGTGGAGTGATGTGCGGAGACAAGCAATATTTTTTAGATGAAAAAAGGCAGTTCTTGTGATATGGTTGACGTGGTGTTCAAAGGAGGGGTTGCTGTCGAAGATGACTCCAAGGTTGCGCATGTGAGTGGAAGGAGACAAAGTGGTGTTGTCAATGGTGAGACTGAAGTTGTTGCTGGTTTTGGGGAGGGATTTGGGACCGATGATGATGATGCCTGACTTGTCACAGTTGAGTTTGAGGAAGTTTGAGTCCATCCATGATTTTATCTCAGTGAGGCATCTGGTCAGGGTGGAGTGAGTTCCAGTGGTGATGGGTTTGGTGGAGATGTAAAGTTGGACATTGTCAGCATAGCAGTGAAAGTGATGACCATGGATACGATCCTGGACTCGAGGGGTAGCATGTACAGGATGAAGAGTAGGGGGCCAAGCACCGAACCCTGGGGGACGCCTTGTGATAGAGGAGCTGTGGAGGAGGTGCAGTTATTGATGCTGATGAATTGTTGCCTGTTTGTGAGATATGACTGTAGCCAGAAGAGGGCGCTACCAGTGATGTTGAGGAAGGATTCTAGGCAGGAGAGAAGAATGGTATGATTGATAGTGTCGAAGGCTGTGGTGAGGTCTAAGAAGAGGAGAATGCTGAGATGACCAGAATCTGAGGAAAGGAGAAGATCATTGGTGACTTTGAGGAGAGCAGTTTCTGTCCTATGACCTGAACGGAAGCCAGACTGAAATGGTTCATACAAGTCATTGGAAGTAAGGTGGGTTTTGAGTTGATTGGCAACAGCACATTCCAGTATTTTAGACAGAAAGGGGAGGTTGGAAATGGGGTGGAAGTTGCACATAGTGTCAGGGTTTGAGTCGGGGCTGTTTGAGGATGGGGGTCACGGCAGCCAGTTTGAGAGGTTGGGGGATTGAACCACAGCTAAGGGAGGAGTTGATGATGTCAGTGATAAGTGGGGAAATGACAGGGAGACAGTCTTTTACAAACTTGGGATGCAGTCCAGAGCCCAAGTGGAGTTTCGCAAGACTGCAATGAGTTTCCACTGGGGTCACGGCGCAGAAAACTGAGATAAAGGCAGAGTGCTGGAAAGTGGGTTAATGAAAGTATAAACTTACATTTTATACAATTTTATACAAAGTTTGTAATCCAAACAATTAGTTTAAAAAAAGGAAAAGAAAGTGCACTACATAAAGTAGAACCCCCGTGACTATCATCTGAATGAAAATGATACAATGTACAGTAATATAAAAGTAATAATGGCAACAACAATAATGATTATTTAAGTCTGTTCCAAAGCTTCACCCCACAGAGAGAAATACAGAAACATTTTCTTGTTCTAATTATCTGTGTTTATTTTGACATACCTCCTAATTAATTCCCTTCTCTTAAATACTTTTCAAATATTTTCTGACAGTTGTTTTTTTTTAGCTGTATACATCATTAGAACTGTTTGCAGTTTTACTGTGTCAGTAAGTTTTATTTAGCTTGATTGTTGAAATAGTGGTTTAGTATGATCCAGGTACCAAGCCTTGTTAATTACTCTTAATGCTCTTTATTGAAGTAAGATTAATGACTAGTTTTATTTTGTAGTTATTCTTCAAACCTCTGTGCAGTAACTTAAATATGTTAACATTATCTTTTATGGCAAAGAAAGAGAGAGTCCACAGATTAAATGACAGCAATAACTTCCTTCAATAGCTCCAACCAGGTAAAATACACAGCTAAACACTAAACCGTGAGTACTTTCACATTCTTGAACTGCAAGGCTGACTTAAAGTCAGTCATTTTCTACCGCTTATTCCATTGTGGGTCGCGGGGGAGCTGGTGCCTATCTCCAGCAGTCTATGGGCGAGAGGCAGGGCACACCCTGGACAGGTCGCCAGTCCATCGCAGGGCAACACACAAACAACCATGCACAAACTCATTCATACACCTAAGGGCAATTTCAGAGTGACCAATTAACCTAACAGGCATGTCTTTGGACTGTGGGAGGAAGCCGGAGTACCCGGTGAGAACCCACACATGCACGGGGAGAACATGCAAACTCCATGCTGAAAGACCCTCGGCCGGAAATTGAACCCAGGACCTTCTTGCTGCAAGGCAACAGTGCTACCAACTGCGCCACCATGCAGCCCTGTCTTAAAGTCTAACTGCTAAAATAGATATATTTTTACCTATGAGATTTTTGCTTTTAGAATTGTGATACATGTTTGAATAATTTAAATGCAAACATCTAAAACATGGCACCATTCTGACTTAACAGCAACTTTTTTAAATGTGTATTCCTCATATTTTTTCTAACTATTCCTCAAGTCCAGCAGGAGACAAGCCACTTTACAGTTGGTAAGAAGAAGATTATTTTAACAAATCTCGAACACAGATGTAAGCTATGGGTTGCTTCAGGCTAAGCCAAAGCACATTATGATTTACCAGTACAACTCCCAAAATTACAATATCAAAAAAAAATTCAATAATATATTATATAGATTCATTAAAAATAGAGTGAAATACTTCAAGCCTTCATTTCTTGCTATTTTGACAAGTATGGCTTACAGATAATGAAATCCCCAAATTCAGTGTCTCAGAAAAATGTTATATTGTAAAAAAAGTTAAATATTGGAAACTCATGGTGTTACAACCTGCTTAGCTGATTGGATCAAAACACTTAACTTTTTCATGAAATTCAGATTTTTTTCAGCTGTACTCTTTTATTCTGCTATGAGACAGTTTTACTACACTGAATAACATTTCCAACATCATTACTAAATGTCTGATATATAGTCAATTTCCAGCTTATAATTGTGTTTGCCTTTTTTGGGAAGGTAGCAGCATCTTCTGTAAAGTGGTTTGTCATGGGAGCTAATTACATTCAGTGAGCTACAGTTTTCATTTAAATCTTTAGCAGTTTAGCTAAATTTCCTCTGTTGTATCTGTTTTGCACCAATAATAAGACAGATGTTAACTTGTAGATTCAGACAATGTGTATTTTTCCTGACATTAGTATATTATTTTCAATTAGTTAGCAGCAGATGGGGATTTTTAAGTTGTATGTGGCATCTAAATTAAGGGCAACCAATAATCAAACACAGAAATAATACCTTCACAGCAATTTAAAGAATAGAAAATAGCAGGTAAGTATTACATTGAATTAACTTTTTACTTCTTCCGGAGACAACATACTTATAGTCCTCTTTTATTGTTTGTTATGATTTTGGTATGTCCGTGTAATGTTCTATTTGTGGGATTACACTACCACACAAGGAGCTGTTGAAATACATTTTGAGAAAAACAAAAATAATTAGCAAAGCTCAATATTATACTGTACAGTGGCTGGATGCTAAACAGCTTATTTATGGCAGCAAAGCCGCGGTGAAAAAACATGGTGAATTTTCTTCAGTGATCAAACATCATTTGAGAAGAAGATGTCTCTGTGGACTTGTTTGTTTATGTTTTCCAAAATGCAGTTATAGAAACAGGACACCATCTTTCTTTCAAATTTAAAGATTGCTTGTAAAGGACAAGGTCTAGACATTGTATATATGACAACAGGGAATAAGCAGCACAAAGAGAAAATCTATATGCTTTAACTTAGTTCTACAAACTAAGAATTTATGAATGCTGATACTTTGGTTGTCCTCATTTTGTTTCTTTTATGTTTGTTTTTAGGAGTGTCTGTTAACACTGATTACGTAATTTTGAAATAATAAGATCCATGTACTGACTCTCATATAACTGTAAAGGGACAGAGCAGTGAATATGCATACAAGGCACAGGGGTATTTTCGTTAAAAGCTTTATTTTTTTTATTTACCTAACAAAAAAAGGCTAAAGATCATTTAGTGGCACCAGAAAAAAGAAACTAATTATTACTTGACCCCAAAAGGTGGTGCACTGAACACATAAGCAAATGACTTAACTCACAAGACTGACTTAACCCAATAACTCATTAAGGTAAATAGTGGTTTGGTCAAACCAGTTATGCACGGCAGGCAGTTGGGCATCAGTGCAATCTAAACACAATAAAGCTAAAACAAACTCAGACACCCCCTAGCTGTCAAGCACCTGGTAGAGTCTGATGAGTTTCCTCATCCCTTGGCCCAGCTTTTGTTCGTCCATGAAGCAGCTGACACCCCATCAAGATAACTCCAAATCATAATTAATAGAGAAATACATTTTAAAACTTTACTGTGTCACTATGTTTACATTATACAATAGGGATGGAACAGTTGCCAATTTTAATGGTTACCAATAGTGATGGTGAAATGAAAGTCTTCCTGTCTTCCAGCCAGATGGTATTCGAAAGGCTTCCTTTTTTCTAGGCCCACACAAAACTTTTTGCTGGCCATAGGTTTAAAAAGACAGATGTGATTGGAGTCATTTCACTGCATGTGATACCTTCAAAGCTTTCTTGCCACAGTTTGGGAAATGTAAACAATAGCTGCTGGGAAAAACAAATAAATTTACTACTATTTAACAATGCATTTTTCTGTTGTCAGCTCAAGATAACTGATTCAAACCATGTGTTTTTGTCTCCTCTTGTTAATGTGGTGCTTGTTTGTAAGTAGTCTGCATAAGTTCCTTGGCTTATACATTTCAACTGATGTTTTGTGCTTGTAGTACAAATAATAGATACAAAAAATCTCGAAATGTGGTACTCATAACAAAGAAGAGGACAGGGAATGTGCTTATAAACAGAGAATGATGGTTAAGGTGCTTGAGTAACTGATGTAGAGGGACCTTTTTATTACTGTAAGTTCCCTTAGTTAGACATAGATATGTGTGGTGTCCACAGAAATGTTAGAATCGTGGCTAAAAGCAGGTATAAACAATTTCTACAACCACCGAACAGTTAAAGCTACAAGCAGTTGAATCAGAAAGTAAGCAAAATCCACAAAATGTCATCACCGCAAAACTCGGTCTCAGTTTTTTATCACTTGGCTTCTACACACACAACCAGCATGTCTGCTGAAAGTCGAGATCTCACAGATTCCAAAAATATAAGTTTTGTCACAAGCCACCCAGGATTTACTCAACCAGCAACAAAAGAAGACCAGGATTATCACTTGACATAACTATTATTTAAATAGAGTTTTTAATTTATGAGAAAAAGTCAATAAGATTTGGGCATGTTACCTCAAGCACAAACTTCACAAAAAACCCTTAGGGCTTAAGAGGTTAAAAGTAGCTGTAATTTATACTCTATAACTGCACTATTAGAATGGTCTTTGCAGATGTTTTTGTCTTTACTACATGCAAAATTAAAGTAGAAAAAGTTATCCACCTCCAACAGTCACCTTTAGTACTCATGCAAATTAAAGTAACTTATGGCCAGGTGTTTACAGTCTTGAGATTGGTGTGGTCTGTCTGTTTTATTTGTTACCAGTCTTTCAGCTTTAATGGACAATCTTTCTAGTAGCTGAAGGTCCGCTTATACTTGGCAAAACAGTTAAAATAGTAATTTGAGGCACAATGCTTTTCAATGAGGGTCTGATAAATTAAAACAGTAGATACAGCAGATGAACTTAGATATGTTTATCTAAACCTTTGGATTAAAAGCATATATACTGTCCTCTGAAATAAAAAAAAAACATACTCTGAAGCTATTTTAAGTTTCTTACAAAACCCTATCTGCTTGTAAAAACACAACAGTCTGAATTCTGGGTTTATTGTATGTTTGGGATCCAAACTGTAAGTTGTTTGTGATATTATTTAGTAAAGATTTGATTGTTTAATTTGTTGAATTTGTTAATTGCAATTTGCAGGTGCTCTGCAGACCAAAATTAGGAGGTCACGCATACAGTATGTTCATTATGTACAAAACTTTCTGGACCTAGAAATTATTCCAATGTGTTTAGCTTAGTAAGGTTAAAAACAGATAACAATACTGCGGAAAATCTCAGTAAAGCTAATTGCTCCTATTTAATTGTGTCAGTTTAAAGTACTTCTTACTTGTTTTAACATATTTTAACAAACTGTTATAATATTGATAACAAAGATGAATTTTCACAGTACGAATGACACAAACTTTCATATTATAAAATCCCCACTTTATAGTATCACTGCATAATGATTTCATTGCTTTGTATGTAAAATATAAATAACAAAACCCATACAAATTCTGAATATTGTGACAGCAAAGTAAACTAAAGTACAATAAAATAATCTTCAGTGCGAAAGTGGATTGATACTACCTCCTCTGTGGCTGAGTCACTGACAATATTTTATTTCATTAGTAAACCTACACTAAAACAATGTTTTATTATCTATGATTAAGTAATTAGCTGAGGGTGATTCTTATGACTGTAAATGTACATTTCTCACTATACTCTATCAGGGAGTCAAAGATGAAATTGTATCCTATCCATGCAGTTCATGATGCATTGGTTACTGAAAAATCCACCAGTCATAACCGGAATCAGAATTTAATAAAACAAAGCCTCTCCATTTATCTTGCTGCCTACCTCTCTTTATAAGGTGTGAAGTTTTTATTGAAACTTCCACCCAAAGATGCTTTAAAGTTTGTATGACAATTATTCACACAGTTGGTAGATACACATATTGTGTTCAACCATTTACTGTACTTGAGAGTCTGACTACATTATTAGGGGGATTTTGGAAGCTTATTTTCAAAGTTTAAGAGTTCAGGATAAATGGTAGGTTATACGAGTTACTGTTAATGTTGGAAGGGCATGGTTTGAAACAAGTTTTTTCACCCTAAGTTTAAGTTAGTTTAAGTAATACTCATAGTATTTTGTTTAAGAGCAATCCATATGCTTTCTATGTGAACGTCACAACTCTTGTGCATGCTCTATACACAAACCAGTAGTGGGAAATAATAAAATAAGCTACAAAGCAATTGGTTTCCTAAAGTCTCAATGTGTGGCTGGAATCTGGGGTGTTTGTGTCTGTCTGGTTGGTTTTCTCTGTTTCTGGAGTTTTAGGGCTCCACTGTAGGGCGCAGTTCGACCGGAGTTGCCAGAACCTGGAGGATGTAGTTCAGTAGGTTTTTTCCTCCAGCACACCTGTTTATTAGCAAGTCATCAGCTGGAGTATTTAAGGAGCTGGCTGCCAGTCCTACGCTTATGTGTTAACCTATATGGTAAACCTGAGCCCTCTGAGTCTCCTCTGTGTCTTTTCCCATGCTAAAGATCTCCTTTTATTTCTCCTCATTTAAGGCAACCCTCGAGCTGAAACCAAATTCCTTCTCTGTGTACTATTGTATCTCAAGCCTCAAACCATCAACAACAAACAATAACCTTCTGATCTCCATTCCTTGGCTGGCACCCCTTAGGGAACAGCAGATGAGACTGGTAAGCATCTTCTCCTGCTCAAGAACGACCAACACCAGCGTCCCCCAGGGTTATGTCCTCTCCCCACTCTTCTCCCTCTACACAAATGACTGCACTTCAGCAGACTTGTCTGTGAACCTCCTGAAGTTTGGAAATGACACCACTGTCCATGCCCTGATCCGGGACAATAACAAGTGCCATACAGACAGGAGGTGGATTGGCTGGTCCACTGTTGCAGTCAAAACCACCTAGAGCTAAACCCGCTAAAGACAGTGGAGATGACGGTGGATGAGAGAACCCCCTCCTGCTACTGCATCTCCTCACCATCCTCAATAACACTGTGTTGACTGTCAATCAATTCTGGTTCCTAGGAACCACCCTTTCTCAGGACCAAAGGTAGTCCTCACACTGTTCGAAAGAAACTCAAGAAGTACTAAAGAAGCAACTCAAGAAGTACAACATTCATCAGGAGCTGCTGATCAGCTTTTACACACCATGTGATCTGTCATCTACCATAGCATGGTTTGGCTCATCAACAAAACTGGCTAGGTCCAAACTCCAAGAACAATTAGGTCTGTAAAGAGGATCATCAGGACTGACTATTCCTCCATCCAGGACTTGTAGGGTTAAAAATAGGGAAGCTAACATCTCTGTCTACCCCTCACATCTTGGACACAAACTGTTTAGACTACCTTCAGGTCGGCGCTACAGAGCACTGACAAAACCAGCTGCCACAGAGTATTTTTCCCCAGGCTGTCTCTCTGTTGATCACAGTGAACACCTTACAGTCAGAGTAGTCAGCTACTCTGCTGTGAGAAAACAAAGAAAACAAAAACAAAACAAATTATAACCAAAGGCCTATAAATTAAATTGCAAAAATAGAGAAGATCATAAAATGCTAAATAATAAGGACTTCTTTAAATTATAACTAAAAGGTTAAACCTAACAGTTTTCTACTGGGGACAAAGGGGATCTGGGATTTTTCCCGCCTTGGACCAGGAGCGAGGTGTACGGACCTCGCTGGCATGGTTGATGCCACGCTGCGCACGGGTGAACAGTAATTCACCAGTAGAGACCCCTCCCTGTACGGTTGAGTGAGGCTCCCCTAACCAGTAAGTTAGGGGGAAGGCGATTAGGGTACTATAAAGCTCTAAACTCTTGTGGAGACGTCTGCAGGTTTTAAAGGAATATTCCCCCATTTACCAGTAAGTAAAGGATGTGGCAGGGCTGTCAAGTATGGGACAGCAGTTCAGTTCTAAGGGATTACCTCCTCCTCCCCAGGGAGAAACGTTCAGTTCTAAGGGATTACCTCCTCCTCCCCAGGGAGAAATGTTTAATTTCATGGTAAAAAAAATATGGTCCACAAAGCGCTGAGTGCATAAAAAAATGGGTTAAAGAATTTAACTTTCCTGCAGGAGGTTCATACAATCTTACAGTTTTACAGAGGGTTGAAGAAGCTATAAAAGAAAAAGAGGAAAAATTAGAGGGACAAAAGAAAATAGATCAAAAAGATTACCAGGATATGAAAAAATATAAAGCATGCTTAAAATGTTGGAAAGATGAAGCTGAGCGACGCCAAAAGAAAAAAACCTCTAAATTGATGCCAGGGAATCAGGATGACAGTAAAGACATGGGTGGGCGACAAAATAAAAGCTCTATCTCTGTACCTGTTCTTACCAACTTTGGTCTTAATACTGATGCAAACATACACAAAATAACCCCACCCCCTTATAATCCAGCTGTAAAGTCTGACACTTCTGTTAATTCTTCTCTTGTTTCTCACTCTCTATACCTTAATCTACGAGCTTTGACGACTCTGGCGGCTGTGGTGGACCACGATCTGGGCTCATATGTTTACCGACCCATCAGAAACGAACAGCAGCCTGACAGCTCCTCCTCTGCAGCAGCGACCTCCAGACCTCCAGCCACATCTGCAGCCTCGCAGCAACAGCAGTCACTGAAGGTTGAAGACAGCTCTAACACCACATCTGCACAGCTGCACAGCTCCTCAGATCCTCCTGATTCACTGCCAGGTCCGAGCTCCAGCCCTCCATCTTCTCATACCAGACAGAAGGCTCAGGGACACACTCTCACTGCACCTATGGTGGAAGTAATGGGGCCAAATGGACCTAACCTGGTTTTCCGGTCTTGCACTTCTCATGACATCAAGGAGTGCGCAAAACTTCTCCCTGACCTATCTCAGTCAGGTGAAGTTTTTTCTCAGATTTTTGCAAGGAATATCATCCTACTGGTGCTGAAATACGCAAATACGTAAAATAACTGCGTCTGACATTGCAAAAATCCATACCAAGCTCCCTGTTCCAAACCTACGTCTGAAAACATGANTTTCTGGGTTTTCAATCCCTCCATACATGGGTTGTGCGCTTAACCCCCTACACCACCAGCGCCGCGCCCCAAGATGTTTTTAAGTTTTAAATGACCATTTTTGCCACAAGCAGAGATTCATTAATGTGGTGTATTGTAGGTAGATTGGGATGGCTTTTCAAACTCCTGGGTAGGGTGCCAGTCTGTTAGGTCTCCAAGTTGTTGCATTTCTCCCGACTTCCCCCTCCTCACAGGACATTTCACCGAATGAAGCTTCACTTTATGAACCTCACGGATGAGGTGGAAACGTTGCGATCACTTCTTTCATGTTGGGTGGTCATTGTATTTTCCACTAATGCCTGAGTTCTGTGTCCCAAATGTAACACCATCAGTCTTCTACAACTTTTAGCTGGGTTCTCGACTGCATTATGCTGACCCTTTGACATGGAAATGAACAGTACAATAAGGAGCTCCAAGAGGGAAAAGATTAAAAAGTTATGACATATGGCCCTTTAAGTGTAGTTAACGTGTACACTTTTTAGCCTGGGTTGCAATAACAACACACAACCAGTTTTTCTTTTCTTTTAGGTATGATCATCAGATTAAAAGCCCTCATCTTAGATTTTCCCTTGCCTTGAGAAATTAAAAGTTTACAAAAAAAAAAAAAACAAAACTAACAGACAATGCTTTTTTTCTCATTGCATGGCTGGGCTGTTGACAGACTAACCGGACAGTCTGACTCTCTGTCTGAGCCGCTGACCTTTGGCCCTTTCATTCCACCGCATGTGTGTTCCCTGCTGTTTTCCTTATCTGTCTTAAAGGAAACCGAATATGTTCTTCTTTGTTCTAATTTCTCATTTTAATTTCTCACACCACATCCAGGCCTTCATCCACCTTCTCTCCTTGCTGTGCTGCCTCCTGTTGTATCTCCTCACCATCCCACCATTACTCTGCCCACTTCCTCTCTTTTCATCTGGGGCCCATCTGAACACCCCCGCCTCCATCTCTCCTTCTTCACTTTTGGTAATTCCAGCGCTGCCTCCCTCGCTCACTCACGTAGCTCGCTCTAATCCAGCTCTGACCTCAATCCCGTGATGTAACGGATCATGTGATATGGGCGAGAAAGGCAGAGGGAAACAGAAAAGAGGAGATGGATGGGAACACGAGGACGGAAAGTGGGGAAACATGGCCTAATCCCTGATGCTGGAGCAGCAGACCAATCACACACCGAGGGGAGAGGGGGAGTGGAGGAGTCAGGGGGCGAAGGCAGGGGATGGGGGGGGTCCATTAAGTTACAAAATATTAGTTGGACGCACACTGATGCACACACACACTAACACACGCGCGCACACACACCCCCCACACACACACACCAGCACAAATGGTATCAATAAGAAAACATGTTTGTTTCATCTCTGACTCAGCCGCTCTTTACATTCCTGTTTGTCTGCTATGAACACATCAACAACAAGCTTGTTTTTGACACTATTATTTAAATATTTACAGTTTGTCTCTACAAAAGCAGCTGCATCTCAGACAACTTGTTCTGAAATAAATTAATAAATAAATGCACGTGACTGTCAAACCTAGGGTTGAATGTAATGTATATGACATGCACATGAGAAGCTATCTTGACACAATGTGATCCAGTTGATCTATTTTCCCTATAATAAACACCAATATGAAAAATTTAACTCATAAGGGATTGGGCTCATTTAAAATCTGAAAATATGTATATTGGGATAAAAAATCTGATAATACCACTAAAACAGTCTCCTATCTCACACACACACACCCACCCACACACACACACACACACAGACACTTATTATTGAAGTGGAAAGAAAGAAAGAAAGGAAGAAAGAAAGAAAGGCTGTTTATTACTCATTCCAACTATCAGAAAACAAACAAAATAGACGTTAAATTAAAATCAAAAGGTGAAAATTAAAGATGCTTCATCAACTGAACAGATATCATTAATACCCCATCACTTGCTTACAAAAACATCTTAAAAAACTCATATTCCACATAAACTTAGGCAATTACAAATAAAACAAGAGCATCTTCCATATGAAGACAATTCATTTTGTTCTTTCTTGATATCCATATTGCAAGTTTTGCAGTAACAAAAATTAAATTTAAAAGTGTTTGAATAGAGTTATTTCTTGAGTAGTACCTCAGACCGTAAATAAAAATACAATTAGAAAACTTTACACCAAAACCAAAAGCAACCGATATAAAAGAACAAATGGAGGATTTGGAACACTCAATAAAAATTTGATACAATGTTTCCTCCACCTGCTTCTCAATGGAGTTTGCACAGGGACCATTGTCAACCTGCTGGGGCAGACCTGGTGACAAAAAACTCGGTCCAGTTTGGTACCCTTAACCTCTACCAGAGAGCTTAAATTCAGAACCTTCACACCGACATTGTACCAGACTTTCTTCCCCAAGACTTCACCAAGTGTGTAGGGACAGCAGCTCCTCTGGCTCATCCTGCCACTGATCCACAGCAGGAGAGACAGTCAGGGAAGGAAACAGACACTCATCATCCTGTTGGTCAGACAGAGTACTTACCAGCAGAGAAGCACAGGCTTCTTCTTTGAGCCTTAACACAACAAGTGTGTTGGACCGCACACCCAAGTCAAGTGAAGTCAGGTCAAATTTATTTATATAGCGCTTTTCAGCAACAAGGCCCTCAAAGCGCTCAGCAAAGGTTGGACACAAACAGTTTCATTAGATGACCCAGCCTCACAAAACCCACTTCTGTCATCTTAGATCTTAGAGTAACAGATGAAAACAGCTATGACTAGACAAACCTGTTTTCAAACAGGGGTTCTTCAAAACCTCACATCCCTGAAGCTTTTTCTGTGACTGTGATGAAACCTAAAATAAATGTCTTCTTTCCAGAAGTAACATAATCTCACATTGAGAAATGTAGAGAAATCCAACCTTGAATTTTAGTATATCTATTCTGTGGGGGAAAATATCAGCATTACAAATCTACCATTACTGTATGCTTAGTTTTTTGTTATAGGAGTTGGGTCTTACTGCTGAGATGGGCATGAAAAGAGGTTGATTTTGTGTTTAGTGAGCCATTTCTGTGGAGATTCTAGCAATATGTTTCAGATCATTATACTGCAAGACCCAATACTGACCAATTTTCAGTTTAGTTTTAAAGTCCAACAGGTTTCTATTTACACTTTTTATTATTCATTATACTTTCATGATACCATGCATTCTAACAAGGTTCCCAGGGCCTTTGGAGATGAAACGGTCCCACTGCATCACAGATCCTCCACCATACATAAAGGTAAAGAGATGCTTTTTTACATATTAATCGTTGGTTTCACAACAGACCCACCTAGAGTGTTTATTGCAAAATCAATCAATCTTAGTGTAATCAGACCAAATCGCACGGGTCTAATAAAAGTCTCAGTAGAGTTTAGCCAACTTCTAATGTTTATTTTTGGTGATGGTAGAACAGAAAAGGCTTTTTCTAACATCCCTCCCAGACAAACAATTTTTGACCAATTTAATGACAATCCTTCAACTTTGCAGGGAACAGTCAGTTGTCATACATTTGATTAGAACTGGAGTATATTTTATTCCTTAGCACTATGATAAAAGAGATAAGAGCACACACCCCAGCCTTGAGAATATACTATATATGATGGTGAGTAATTATCTTTGATTGAATAAACTGCTAGTGCTAAGAAATATATAAATTCCTGATGAAAATTAATTTAATGAATTTTAAATGAATTTAATATTCCTTTCACATTGCTTTATTTTTTTCAGTTTTTAATCTAAGTCAGCCAGGGGTATGAATATTTATGGCCTTAACTGCCGATCGATGTAGATAGATCGCCCCCTCCTTCCAACAGTACCCCCTGTAATACCAGAACTGGTCGTTAGAGGGAGCTGTACAGGACCAAGCCTGCATGAATGTGTGTGCAGAGACCTGAGTGTGTCCACCTCCTCTCCCGGCCTGCTTGCAGCTGTCAGCAGTGACTGGAGAAGCACATGGCCTGATCAACACAAGCCTGTAGAGACACACGAGCTTTTTTCTTCTTTTGTTCTTTTTCACTTTTTATAACTGTGTCTGTGCAGCTAGTTTTGACCATTTTAAACCAGTATTTTACAGAAAACAGACCTTAGAGTGGAAGAAAACATTTAAAGTACTGAGGGAGTGCATGGTGGTGTGATAGAGCAGGTGCCCATAATATGGAGGTTACTAGTCCTCGACGCAGACGTCCAGGGTTAGATTGCTGGCCTGAGGAACTTTGATGCATGTCTGCCCATTTCCCATCTGAAACACGGTGAATAAAGGCCACTTGTGCCAAAAAATCTTTCATTTTTTAAATAAAAAAGTAGTTGAAGTCCCAAAGCCAAACATGTGAGTTAATGGTGTTTTTGTAAATTGCATGTTTTTTCAGTGAGGAGGAGGACACTGGTGGCACGGAGGAACAGTAATACATACTGCAGCCTTACTGCAAGAAGGTCCAAGGTTCAAATCCTGGCTGGGCTCTTTCTCTGGAGTTGGCATCTCATGTACATGTATGGGCTATATCTGGATACTCTGGTTTCCTCTCACAGGCAAAAAAACTTGCATGTTAGGTTGACTGAAGACTCTAATTTGACGAGTTGTGACTTGTTTTAAAGCCCAGCAGTTTGATAGTTAAACCTAACAGTCCTTTTAAATCTCTTAACTGGGTCATGTGTTTTTATGCCTAAAAGTAACAAGCTGGTATTTAATTGTAAAAATTTAAATACACAAAACAAACACAAATCTCCTTGGTTAAAGTCCTGCACTTTGTCACACATGCAGTGGAAGGAAATGTTTTGGTTTTTTTTTACAAATAAAAATCTGAAAAGTTTGTTTTGATAGAGGCTCCAAAAGACTTGAGACTGGGGTGGAGTTTCACCCTCCAGCAGCACAGCAACATGCTAAATATCCTTTTACATCAAAGCATGCTTATGTGTTCTACTGGCCCAGTCAAAGTCCAGACTAAAATTGAACTAGCAATCTGAGGTTAGACTTGAAAATGCAAACTTTTAGCTGTAATTGCAGCAAAAGATGGTTCTGCCTATTGATTCAGATTGGTGAGTACAAGTACAACACTTTTCAGATTTCTTTCTGTAAAAAAAAATCTGAAATGTGAATGAATGTATCCTGCCCTTCCAGCTTACAATTATGTGCAGCTCTGTGTTGGTCTATCACGTGAAATCTCCATAACTGCACTGAAGTTAGTGGAAAAGTTGTCAAAAAATGTGAAACTTTTGCAAGGTGATGTAAATGTACACTAGCAAATTGCATAGAAAGCCTGTACCTAATTATTTGTACATTCTCCAGGGCAGGACTGTTAACAGCCTTGCTCGGGAAGGCAGTGTTTAGTAAATGTTTTCTTTCTTATGACAGGATGAGAAAACCAATCACCAAAAGGCTATTAGCTGTCATGTCAGAATTCATTTGTTTCCACATTAAGTTGTGCTGACCCTATAGTTCTAAGCATTTAGCAGCTTTCTGTTTTGTGGTCCAGCTCCTTCATTCTCCCCAGCTGAAATGATGAACTGCACTTTTTGTTAGTGTGTGTGACAGCACTGATCCCTGATGTTTTTCTAGCAGACTAACAGGTTGTTCAAATGGCTGGACATGGTTAATCCCCCCCCACACACACACACACACACAGCCTTCAGCCCCCCAATCCCACTCACTGTAAACCTGACCATGTTTTGATGTTGATCACCCAGTTACTGTGTTATACTGTGTTTTTTTTTGTGTTTTGGACACACTTAATTGTTTCAGATCGTCAAACATGTTTTAAAATCAGACATAACCGAAGTAAATACAAAAAGAAGTTTTCAAATTAAGATTTCATCTAATGTTAAATCATAAATTAACTCTGATTAATCACAATCTCTGGTTCAATTTACCTAGCCACACTGCAGCTTGATAACTGCCGGGCCTGTAGAGTCAAGAAGTCTCCTAAATGGAGCCTGTCTGACAACATGAAGAAGCCAGATGAGAAACCAAGTTATTGACATCTGGATCAGCCTATACGATTACAAATGAATGAATTACTAACGAATCGACAACTCATGCAGATCACAACAGGCACGGTCAGCAAAAAGAACACAAAGACCCGTCTCAACTTGACCAAACAACATCTTGATGATGACCCAGACCTTTGCTAACATGTTCTGTAGATGGATGTGACAAAAACTTTTCAGACGGTGTTTTTCCTGTTACATCTGGCAAAAACTGATCAGAGCGTTTCAGAGAAAGAACACTACAACCTCAGTTAAACATGGTGGTAATGTGATGTTCTGGGGATGCTGCGTTCCTTCCGGACCTGGATAATCTACCCGAATCATGAAGTGATTAAATGAATGGGTGCGGCCAAGTCTGAGTAAAAGGCGCTGAATGTTTGTGATCCTATTTACTATTAGATTAAAGTGAAAGCAAGAAGCGTTGCTAGCAAAAACATTTGAATGGCTTTTTTGAAGTGGTCTAGTCAAAGTCTGAACTTAAATCTGACTGAGATGATGTAGCATGAGCTTAAAATGGCAGTTCATGTTCAACACCCTCCAATGGCTGAAATAAAACAATTCTGCAAAAGGTTCCTCCAACGTGACGTAAAAGACTCATTGCCAGTTCTCAGAAATGCTTATAGGCAGTTGTTGCCGTCACGGGAGCACAGCCAGTTATTAGGTTTAAGAGGCGATTACTTTTTCACATAAGGGCCAGATTGGCTTAGAAAGCTTTTTCAAGTAATAAATGTAATCATCGTGTTGGAACTGTGTTTAGCATTTTCTCATATTATCTTTTTCTGATTTTAAAATGTGTTTGATGATCTGGAACATTAAAGCATGGCAACAGCAAAAACCTGTAAGGAGGTAATTACGCTGTTAAAGCACAGAGCGCTCTTCTGGGTCAACATTCATGTTAGAAATATCTAGTACTTTGTTCTCAGCATGTGTTTCACACCGAAGATCCTTAATACGTTTTCTGCTACATCTGTTTCTTTAGTAATTAATTATTATAATGTGATGACAAAAGGTTCTTAATATAGCAGTCACATAAACCTCTGTGTCCATCCCCTCTCTGACTAGCAGTTAGCTTCAGTCTCCAGGACCAAATCACATACGACACCAAGAGATTTAACTATTGCAGGTAAGGTTGAACCTGTTTTTAAACCTTTATAAGAAACTCACTTGATAAACTGAACCATCCTGTTAAGGTCTTCTGACATAAGAATCTGATAGAGTCTGATTCATGCTTCTTTAATGCATGTCAAAGTCTTTATAGTACACTTTTGGAGAATTTTTAAAAATATGTACCATAGTTTTGAATTTTTTGCTGTGGTTGAGAAATATCAGAAATATTAGCAAGGTCTGGATGAGCTTTTAAATTTAAGGTAGATCAATTGGTGCTTTGCATCTTTATCACCTTCCACCTTAATAGCAAAATACTGCAACTAAAACCACTTCAGCAACCAGGCTGTATGTCCGCTTTAATTCCCTCCCATTCATCCACTTCCATATACATCTGTCCCGCTTCCTTCCTCTCCTTCTGACCCTTGTTTACCCACCCCCAACATTCATTAAGACATACAACATACATACTCTGTACCAGTTGTGTATTAATCTAGGGTTGCCCTCTCAGCCTACCCCCTACCCTCTCCTACCCACCACCCAACACACACATCTCTCTCCTCCTCCTCCTTAGCATCCACTCCCCCACCATCCCAATCCCAGCAGCACTGTGTTAATCTGCTGCTGGTTTGACGGTCAGCACTTTGAGCAGCAGACAGACAGATTGGCTGTAATCCCCTGAGTGCCACAGATGGAGCGGCACTATGCAGACCTTGTGGAAGGTGAACACGCTGTTGTACACAAACGCAAAAACACACGCCCTTGCATGCACACAAAGACACATGGACAAAGGCATACAATTAGAGAATAGAGATGATAAACTATACATCTTTGGATGGGCAAGCAGAATCCATTACACGCATTGCAAATGGGGCAGCATGCTGGTAACCTGTGATTGCAGCCTCACGAGATGCTCCTTCAGCAGAAAAAACAAGCAAAACCTCTCATAAAGGTTTCTGCGAAATAAAAGCTTAATGAGTGAATTAAAAGCAAGAGACTCGTGTTGAAATAGTTGTTTAATTCAAAACATCTGAGGCTACAAATGTTTAATATCAGTAACAATCGCACCAGAAACTGTATTCTCTGATCATAGAAGATCATTGTGAACTATTCATTATAGTAACTCCTTATTGATTTAATCAACATTTTGTTGAACCATCTATTAATATTCAATTTATAAATTATTTTGGGGCAGAAATACAAATAGAGTATTGAATTTATAATACGGGACCTTTTAAACATGGTGCTTAAGCAGGCTTAATATGAATTTCTGAGTTAGATTGAAAGGGTAATAATGCACAATTTCACAATAATGAATGTGTAACATTTGTAATATAAACAGACACATTAACCCTTTTCCCACTATTAGTAGAACTGACTGCAGTTTTTATAGTACAGAAATAAATCTGTGCCTTTTCAGCAACATATAAACCTTCCAGTAGTACCCTAAAAACAGCCAGGCAGTTTGAATATTAGTCATTACAATTATTTATATTTTACTAAAGCATATTAGCTTGTAAATATGACTGGACACAATGGTTAGCAAATTCTATTTAATCATCTTTAACTAAAGAGCCATCCGTCATCCAATATTCTCGTTAGCCATGTGAACTGTACAGCTGGGGACAGTAAAGCTGTTAGGTTTATCTGGATTGTTTTATGAATGAATATGTCAACTTGGTAAAAGTTATGTCTTTTTGTTACGAAAGTTTTTTGCCATGGAGCAAGAACTGAAGTTTGCATCCAGCTTTAGCTAGTTTAGTCACAGTGCTAATGCTAACAACAAACTTGCTAGCAAGCTTGGTTTCACCCTTAGGCAATTGTTGCACATCATAGTGGTTGTCAGGGAAATGGTTTATATGCTAATTTTGATGGCATAGGGGCCAATTCTAATTTTTCTATTTATTTTTAACATGGATGGACAAACCACATAAAGTGTTCTATATGTTGCTTAGAATTTAACTAATTTAATTGAACAGCTACATATAACCAATCCAGTTGGTAAATTGATTTCTAATCAAAAATACTGGTTAAAGTCTACCCTGAGAAAATTTATGCAAATTGTTACATCAGATTTATTGATTAAATTCCAAATTTTCACAATTAATAGTTATTTAAAGGTAGCCTACTGAACTAAATTAATTGATTGCAATTATTAGGATCATGTTGCTCCTCTGCTTTGTCCTCCATATTAAAAAATGACAAGAAATGATTTTTAATTAAGGCATACAATATTAGTAATAAGCTTCTAATCTGTTAAATCTGGTCTAATCTATTGCAGCAAAGTGGTACATGAACCTTTTAAGAAACTCATTTTGCTAGCAATCTTAACTTTAGCATTAGTGCTTTGGCTAAACTGGTTAAAGCTGAATACATTCAACTCAGAACAACAGAGAAACATTCCCAGCCACAAGGCTGAGTGAACCAACATTTTATTAAAATAAAATATAGGAAATTAATTTGTTAAAACTTAACCATCATTGAACATCACATATACAAACTCATAGTTTTAATGATATAAATGACCACTATTTGCTACCCTTTAGCAATCATTTTTGTAGTACAGTTAGACTGAATAGTTAATCTAAGCACAAACGGTTTTGGCATCAAACTAAGATGGTATAAAACTAAGAAAAAAAAGTTATTTTGTTCCCTAAAGCTGCATTTGTGACAATATAACTTTTAAAGACAAAAATAAAGGTGGGCATTGATAAAATATGTCCTGTGAGTTGGCTCATTTAAAACGTGTGTTTATTTAGACCACGCTGAGCCATATTCCCTCTGACTTCAGGTTGGTGATGTGTTTACAGGTGCTTATAAACAACAGGATTTAAGGCTGGCCTTTGATTAGATGTTTGTTTTTCTATGTGTTCCATTGTAATGAGTGTATCTGAGGCCATGCCGACATGACTGCATGTATCTTTGTTTACCCCATTGATTGAAATGAATATAGCTGGGAGAACAGCTTTATCCATTATAATCAAGGAAGTAGAAGGATCAAATGAAACACTGATGAAGGGAAATGATGTCAAACCAGAAGATATTAATTATAATGCTAGCATCTGACATCTCATTGGTTGCCTTTCTGTGTCTCTGTTGTAATTGGTAAAAAGTAAAAAAATAACTGTGGCTGATTAGCTACAAGTTAGACACAATTTTACAAATGTGTCATGTCATGTACGAACTCCAACCCAGATGATTTCTTCTTAAATCCGTACTGTTTTCATATTTGCTTTATTAATGCTTTATTTTTCTAACAAATTAACCATAATTACATGTCAAGCACATTCTGTCAGCATGTGGGCTCTCCCAAAACAAGGGAGTTTCAAAAATGGATTAACTGTGTTTCACTGCCATCTAGTGGTAGCACTGGAGCAGACAACTCACTGCTGGATACCAATCTGTAAAATGAAGTCATTTTTTACCAATGCCAAAATATTTCCAGCTTTATAAATAACCGTTTATGAAACTCTGTCTCCGCTTACATCTATAATGACTTTGTGAGAAGCTTGTCTCCTCTTTCCTCTCCTTCTGAACACTGCCTCTTATCCTTGAATTCTGAGCTTCCTGAACGCTGACCACTGGGTTCCCCTAAGTCATGTTTTCGGCCCATTGCTATTCACAATGTTAACACAGGTCTGCAAACCTACATGTGGGACACCTGATAACCAAATACCACAGTAGTGGGAGCAAAGAGTTGATGTACATTGAGAAAAACGGAGTTAGATTTCTCTACTGCTAACCACCATACCAAACGGATATAAGCAAGGAAGTAACACTATAAGTAACTATATAAACCAGAAACATCCAAAATCTGAACTACGTTTTATTCTTTGCAACGTTTAGCATTAATTTTATCATTACATCCCAGAATAAGAGGGCATTTTTGACACAGACAAGTGTGTGTAACATCCATTTATTACCACCTTATATGACAAATCTGGAAATTACAAACATTGTTTATTCAAACATTATTTTCAACATTTCAAAAAAAACAAAAAGACAGAAAAATAATAAAAAGAGAGAGAATCAAACTTAACAGAAACAAATGAAAAATTATGTTAAAAGAGTGACCTGAGAAACATCATCAACTGATCCAAAGGGGAACAGATTCTGTACAGGGGGACGTATACAGAAAAAAAAAAGATTACGTTATTACTTGCATCACATGAATTTAGAATACATTTTATTTACCGGTTTTGCTTTTATTTAAAAAACAAATCAATTATACTCTTGAGATATTTTGGTTTTAGAGAACATTATAAACCTCCACATACCACTGCTAAACAAAGATGCTTTATTTTCAATGAAGTACTGCTACAAAAAATATCTGACACCTTTCTGCTTTGGCTTTAAAGAAATGGCTGAAACCAATTTAAACACAACAAATAATAGGAGAGATTTTAGTTATGTAGTTAGGAAATAAACACCCATGAGATTAGGATCAAGCTGCGGTGTCAGAACAAGTCAGGAGCATAATTTTTAGTGAAAAATAATAAATCTACCTCCCTGTTCTGCGTTTTATTCTGAATCATCCCCCCAGCTGTTCTAAACAAATAATCTCAGTAAAAAAAAAAGAAAAAGAAAAGAAAAATCAAACAAAGCTGTTTTTCAAAAGAAAATCTTGACATGGGAGATAACATCAGAGATTAATATGGTAAGCAAAAATGGACTGTATACAATCTTCTGAGCTGATCAGAGCCAACACTAAGCCAACATCTTCCTGTTACTGCCTGTGTCTGAGTGGAGCTGGAAGAAGACATGAAGCAGGGGAAGAGGAAAGGACGAGTTCTTCTAGCACCCTGCTGTGGAGAACAGACCCCCCTCCAGCAGATATAGACCTATCCTCTCCACCTGTTTGTCCCTTCCTCAGCTGCATTATCACAATCTGTGGTTGTCCTCATTGTAGCCACAAACTGTTAGCTCCCTCAGTCAAAAACAGTACAAACAGTGGGACGTGTGCTGGACGAGGTCTCATCATCACAGAGTTGGTACATGCACAAAAATAGAGTACCCTAGGAGTCTGCTGCTGAGAGCACTAAGAAAACACAACTATACACTTTCATTATAATATAATCAGCTTTCCTCTACACACTACTAACACAGAGAAGGGAGAGGAGAAGGGAAGGGTGAGGCGGCTTGTGAGGGTTGGAGGGACGGGGAGACAGAATAGTAAAGGAAGGAAAAAAGGTGAAGAAGAAGGGCAAGTGTTTTAGGCACGCTCTCCACGGATACGACGTGCCAGCTGGATGTCCTTGGGCATGATGGTGACACGCTTGGCGTGGATGGCGCACAAGTTGGTGTCCTCAAACAGACCCACAAGGTAGGCCTCGCTGGCCTCCTGCAAGTAGGGGAGCACAAGTTGTCCGTAGAGTCAAAATAAAAACAGGATCGTCACTGTAGTCCTTAATATCTACCACTGCCGTTAAACTCTAATATGACAGACCATGTGATACCAACCTGCAGGGCTCCGATGGCTGCACTCTGGAAACGCAGGTCGGTCTTGAAGTCCTGGGCGATTTCCCTCACCAGACGCTGGAAGGGCAGCTTACGGATCAGCAGCTCAGTGGACTTCTGGTAACGACGGATCTCACGCAGAGCCACAGTACCAGGCCTTCATGGAACATTGAAAAAATAGAATTTGGGGAAATTGTTGAGCCAAGAGCTATGTAGTTGTGTTAAAAATTAGAGTTATTGGAGTTATCTTGCATGTGTCACCTGTAACGATGGGGCTTCTTGACTCCACCGGTGGAAGGGGCACTCTTACGAGCGGCCTTTGTGGCCAGCTGCTTACGTGGGGCTTTGCCTCCAGTGGACTTACGGGCAGTCTGCTTGGTACGGGCCATGGCTGTTACAGGTCACCTAAACAGGACGAGAGGGGAAAGGTTTTACGTGAATTTGACCTTTTCTTGACAATGGCGGTTTAAAGTATTTTTTTCTACGATCACTATAGAGCAAAAAACATATCTCCAAGGAAGTTCTCATAATGCCTTCTAAAATAAAAACCAGCATAAATCTTGAGAAAAAGGCCAAAGAAGCTTTCCCTGCAATTGCAACTGGAATCAAATTTTTTGGCAATCACTTTGAATAAAAGAGAAACAAGTGAACTGTAATATTCCAGTAAACTGTAATATTTTAAAAAACAAATGTTCATTTGAAAATTTAAAAAAAGGAACTGTGTTTTACAATTCTGATCATAATTTTACCAAGATAAACGTAATTTTTGTTTTTTTTGACAACCTGCACTGTTTTTATCATTTAAATGTAGAAAACTTAATAAAGTAAATTAGGTGGTTTTGTGGTAACAATAATACAAAAATAGTAACAGATTAAATTCAATCTTTATTTTCCGTTTCTGTTTATCTGACTCTTTTCAACTGTACATATACGATAAAATTTCCTAAATACAGATCAATTAAAGTGTAAAATATATCCATATGCATGTCATAAACATATTTAAACTACAGTCGTTTCTTGACTTCTTACCTTCTTTAAGTAAACAACCAAAACATTCCTGATTATAATCAGTATAATAAACGTCAAAGACAAATTGTGATTCTATTGGCTAGAATATCAAATTGATAAATAAAAAAACAAGTTAGGAGCCAATCGGCGAGCAGAGCTCCTGAAAGTAGGCGGGTTCTGCCACTGTTACTAACTCCGCCCAACCCGCTCTGATGATGGCGGCGGTTTGATGCGCAAACGGCATAAAGACCGAGAGCTAGGGAGGAAAGGGTGTAGCACATAAACAACTTCAATTTTACCAATAACCGCTATTCCAGCGTATTAATCAATACGACAACAAGATAGGAGACATTTCAAAGAAGACATTGATACGTATAAGTGAGCTGAATGGTCCGTAACAGCAGCGTAGAACCGAGCTGAACCGGCGCATAATTTGAAAGTAAATCCCCCCTTCCTCCGAGCAGCTGCAGAAAAGACTGCATTTCACCGCCGCTGAGTGTTAATACCCGCACGACGAAACGAAAGCCTTTTCACAGCGATAAAGCCACGAAATTTAAGAAACACAACTTTAAAAAAATATGGTTTATTTACAGATGTAAAATGACGTGTTTTAAATGACTTACCTGCTGTGAAAGTGAGTGTAAGTTGTCAGTAATGTTTCGCTTGACTGTTTTGTTCTTCGAATCCACAATAGGAAGCAGCGTCCAGCGGGAAAATGGCCGCTGCGTCACTGCACATACATCACCGCGATCATCACAGTTTGACACAGCGGGGCCACTCTGGGGTCACGCTTTCCTTTCTGGGTTATTTTATAGGCCCAATAAAGCGGGGCTTTGGGTTTAATCGGCTAGTCCGAATTTACGGGGGTGCTGCTGCTCCTTGGAGCTATTCAACATTTTTTGTGTTGAACATGAACGTTGCGATAAGCGACAAAAGGGGGAAATGCGCCTGAAAGTTTGAGCGCCGCACCGCATAGACACCTTATCAAAGACATTAATTCGTTTATGTCTTTGGAGGAAAAACTCAGCTCGGAATTTTTACTTTCAGAACTTCGAATAAGGGTGAATGTTTTGTAAATAAAAGTAACTTTTATAACGAGACTTTGCTGGATGGAAATTAAACGGTTCATAAAGGTTTTTTTTCTTGTGAAATGTAGTTTTGTGCATATCTTTTTTCATATTTGGTTTTTTTCCACTATGTTTGGCCGGTAAAAATAAGTCGTGATAACACACACCAAATATTAAAACTTTTGCAGAACGTCTGTCATACTATTTCTACAGTCTATGGTATTTTTTCTGAAATGCCAGAGAAAGTGCTTTGTGGAGCGCATTATAACACAGTGGTCCTCCAACACATGTTGCTGCACACTGTCGATCAGCTGGCTGAAAGGAAATTATTGCACCTCTCCCTCACAAATACGAAAGGGACAAATTCAGATTTTTTAACATATATCCTGTCAAGAAAAGCTGGACTGCAAGCCAAAGCCGTGACTGCCCTTGATCTTAAGGTTGTTACGTCTGCAGCTGGATACTGCTAACGTACCTGACTGATTAACCAGCTAAAATCAGCTTGTTCCACTAAATGTAAAGGAACGGTAAAGTTACTCTGCCCAACAAGCATGTTTTTTGGAAACTACTACTAGATTAGTGTCTATTTTTTTGCTTTGGTTTTTGTATCAAAATACCATGGTATAGATAACATAACTGCAATAATCAATATTCTAGGAATTTTGCTTTTCCTTCAAATAAATTTGATTCATGTCATACATCTGCTTTAAAATGTTTGTGTTAATCCAGTGAAACGGATATCTTAACTATATCACGTGAATCTCAAGCCAACCCACGACTAAAATATATTCAGACTCTGCTCTATCAACCACATGAAACTCTTTATTATGCTTGAATGTGAAGTCCAGAGTACAAATATTTTGCTCATAAAAATGACCGAATACATAAATCAAAAACACAAGTAGAAAAAAAATTAGGTTATTGTATAAACCTGAGAGAGGAACAAAAACATTAACCAGACATATCAACAAGGCTGAAAATTAAAACATGATCAACACAGGTCTGCTACATCTATGCCGCTTGTAGTCTGTCAAACCATGCAGTGTCATCACGACATAATGACGTTTCTTATTGACGACCAGAATCAAACTTTTCTATTTTGATACACTGAACAGCAACAGTAGAAATACACCATTATCGTTTAAAAAAATCAATACTAGTACAACTAATATCTATTTAAACAGGGAAAAAAATAAGATAACTGTAGGCATCCGCTCTTGAATGAAAATGTCCACCTTAATGCTAATTCCTATGTCCATTTCAGATTACACACTAATCCTTTCCCCCAAAAACATCTTATCCGTCAAGATGACAAAGTATTCCTGTGATTTTACTAAATGGAACTAAAGATTTAAATTAGATTTAAAGTTTGAGACTTAGTTGATGATCCTGCTATGGAAAATCTGCTACTAGTAGCACCACAGAAGACATGATCACACAATTACGGTTATCACAATCATATGATATAGATATTTATATATAGAACCTCAAACCAAACTAACAGTTATAGAAGAAGGAAAACGAGAGGACAGAATATCATAGGCCAGGAAATGTTTTAGGCACGCTCTCCACGGATACGACGTGCCAGCTGGATGTCTTTGGGCATGATGGTGACGCGCTTGGCGTGGATGGCGCACAAGTTGGTGTCCTCAAACAGACCCACAAGGTAGGCCTCGCTGGCCTCCTGCAGATCACAAAAAAAATCTCTTTAGTATTTGATCACAGGACGAAAAAAATTTAACAGATGAGGTGTTCACAGTAAGCACCACTAACCTGCAGGGCTCCGATGGCTGCACTCTGGAAACGCAGGTCGGTCTTGAAGTCCTGGGCGATCTCTCTCACCAGACGCTGGAAGGGCAGCTTACGGATCAGCAGCTCAGTGGACTTCTGGTAACGACGGATCTCACGCAGAGCCACAGTACCAGGCCTAGGAAAAAAAGGATGCATTAAACATAAATAAACACACCAAAATTTAACATGGAAGGTCGTTCATGACTGTCTCCTTTATGACACTTCCTAAAGGGACATTTTTAAAAGAGGTTCTGAACGGTTTTCAGTAATCGTTCCATCGCCTATCGCAGGCGAGAGTTATATTTCAGTCATCCTCAATCTGGCTCCAAGGCTGTAACTTGTCTTTTGGGTTTTGTGTCACGCTGTTCAACGGCATTGAACATGGTACGCTCCAGTGCTTTTCTAGATCAAATATTGTTTGGAATTTATCAGAGCGGATGGCCAATCAGCTCATCAGGTGGATTGATACAGGTAGTAACCGTGCCAACATAATTTTGCACAGTAACATGACCGTGGCTCAACTGTGAAAAACAGTGACAAATTTACTGATGAGAAACTGTAGCTATGCAGTATCCATTAAAATGGAGGTTTGTCCAATATAACACAGGTAATACTGACAATAACTTCACAGAACCTCACCTAAACCAGCTATTTTAGATAATAAACTAATACAAATGTGTTTTTATTAGATTTTAGAATATCCAGTCCCAAGTTAAAAAAATTAAAAAATCTTGGATTAAATCATGCAGAAAGATTCGGAGTAAGCTGTAATTTCCTTTCAGCTAATGCAAAAAAGGGGAATTTAACAGATGATCTGCAGCCTCAGTACTGCATAGACAGGGGAGACATCTGAACAGTCACCTGTAACGATGGGGCTTCTTGACTCCACCGGTGGAAGGGGCACTCTTCCGAGCAGCCTTTGTGGCCAGCTGCTTACGTGGGGCTTTGCCTCCAGTGGACTTACGGGCAGTCTGCTTGGTACGGGCCATGGCTGTTACTGTTACAGGTCACCTGAAAACATTCAGCAGAGTTTGAATTGATAGGGAGGTAAGGAAGTTCAACTTTCTATGGTACAATATGTATGCACTGTGCGAGGTTTGTTTGCTGACGATGTTTTTAATATTATTTTCATTTACATCACAGTTCTCTGAGTCTTTTAAATAACTATCAGTATCAGTACTTTATGTAATGGAGGTATGCATAGACACAGCAAACGTACCCAATCAGATCGGACCTCCATATACGCTGAACCAATTAAAATATGCGTTCATGTCTGTGGTGCGGGACGTTGTTAACCTCTCCACCACTCACAACTCAACGTTCCCCGTGTAAAGCCCACCCCTTATGCAGTGAGCGTGGCTCGTTCGCTTCTGCATAGTGGGCTCGCCGGTTGATCACACGCTGTCTATTTTACGCAGAATGAGCTATTTTAACGGAAAACCAGCCCACCCCGCCTTCGCCGGCTGCCCGGTGCTCAGAAACAAGCGCGCACAGAGATGATGGCTGGCTGCTGCCTGGAAGATTGTAAAGGGGAAGGGAAAAAAATCGTCGCGAACGAAAAAAGCAGACGATAAAAACGACGAAAGAACAAGAAAACTTTAGCACACAAGTGGGAAATATTTTTCGGAGACGAAACTAGACATGTCAGGGGATTAGTTGATGGACAATATTTTGTCAGATGGCCCCTCAGTTTAGGCGCATTTTCGAGTCAAATTCAATCCTGATCACAGGAGCTGCTCAGGTCCCTGACTCCCCGAGCAGGCACATAATAGCTCAACAGCACGGCATTTTTTCACCGAAAATAAACGACAAAACCCACTTCGATTCCAAATTAACACGACATAAAATATGAGAGTGGACTTTTATTCAAACAGTGACGCTTACCTTCGGACAGTAAGTGAAATATTGCGGCTTCAAACGCGAATTTATTCTTCAGTCTCTAAAGCGTTGTACTCGCAATAAAATGCGGGGAGGGAAAAAAAGAACATGAACATAGCAAAGCAAGAAGGGACACATTTCCCATCATGCATTTGGCGCCAACATGTTACACACATTATGCAACACAATAAACTAACACAGGTAGGGAATGTAATGCACCAAGTTTTTACCTATCATTAAGTTTGATTCATTTATTTGTTTTTTGGCCATTAGAAACTGCATTTTGTGACTTATTTAGAAATCAGACATAAATTAAACGAGAAGAAAATAAATTAATTGATCACTATCCTGAATATATGAATGACTATTAAATGCTAGGCATTACGTTTTTAGATTTAATACATTTTGAATATGTCTACTATTATTTATATAAAGTAAATGTAATGTTAAGCCTTTGTAAAAACACTGAACTGTAATAATTTTACAACTAAATGTACAGTTAACTCTGATCTGATTAAAAAGGTTTTAATTACTTTGTAAATAATGACTAATTTAAAGCAAATATATTTAGATAAAAATCAGCTGTTACACCCTCAGTCCTGGAGATGGCGCCACCGGCCTCACCCCGACGTCAAAAGGAAGAAAAAACGTCATGATTTTTTTGTTTTTCTATTCTTCCAAAATGGCGGCTCGCAGGAGGCTGAAACGCGTGGCGTCCTCCCAGCCCGGGTTTCTCACTTTAAAGTCCTCGCTAAACCCGACAGACTTGGTTGCTACCCGCAGAAAACGCGTTAACAGGAATAAAAAGAAGAACTGGAACAAATACAGCGACATTAATGACGTAGAGGAGTTTTTACAGGACGTCAGACTCCAGGAGAGGACCACCGGGTGAGAAAGAAAAACCGAGGTTGAAAGCTCGCCATAAACTCTGCCGGCGCTTTATCTGTGATTATTTGTTCTTTCTCTTCTGTGTGCCTTGAGAGGAGACGCACAAACATTTAGTTGTTGGTCTTATTGTTCAGATTTATGTCCCGGTTTTGATGAGTTTTTTGAAAAGAAGTGAAAAAAAATTTTGAATCGCTGAACATGCTGCTAAACATTTCTTAGGAACATCTCTCCCCCGTTCCTTTGCACTGAATTTAGATGGTGGTTATTAAGCAGTTCTCACAGATCCCTATTAGATGAACACAACTGACGCCTGTTTGTGATGTAAACAGGGATCAGTTCTGCTGCAGAAGTCAGCAGGCACATTTTACAGTATTCTGTAGTTTTAAGTTTTACTAAAACCTACTGTACACTAGAGAGCATGAATGTGCTTTAATGCAGAAATTTACCGATCATACAGTTTCTGGCCGATATCAAATTACTTTTTTTTTTGGTTTTCCTTGAGATTTCAGTGATCCATTTATGTTTATGTAGTTTGTTTTGGGGAGTGTATGAATATAATTGTGTAATTGTGTTATTATGAATGTTGTGCTGGTGAAGAATTAAAAATTGAGATTTTTTTTATTTATTTTGTGCATATTAACAAGAATGTAGTGTAGCCATCTGATGAATAACCTTTGTAATGCTGTGTAAAAAAACAGTTGAGAGGAGCTTTAAACGTGCCTAAATCTGTTTATTTTTCTGATCCAGGGGTCTGCTGTCTGAGAAAACAGATGACAGCTTGTTCTTTGTGGATCTTGGACAGCCAGAGAAACCAGAACCAAAAGGTAAATTGTCATCCTACCATTAACGTTATATGACCCAGGCCAACATCCTTGTTGGAAATAACTTCTCTCTGGGTTTACATTAGGTATGTAATGTGTTTTTTTGCTTGTTTTTTCAGCTGAAGCTGCACAGCATGATGAAGGGAAGAAGAGGAAAGGGAAAGCCTCACGTCCTCTGAGGATAGACCTCATCCTTCAACGAGATTCTCTGGTTCCACCTCCTAAAGAGTCAGTATCCACTGTGACACTTGCAGTCCTGGTTAAAAGAAACTACACCGCTCTTTTTAGTTCAAGTGTTTGACGGGAAGGTTAAGTTGTCTGCCCTCAAGTGTACAAAACTCTACACCAGTGATTGGGCCATGCCGTCATTTATTAAATGAAGATGAAGCCAAAATGGGAACATCTCTGGAAAAAACAGAGCACCCCCCAAAAAACCCAGGATGCCTACAAAATGTAAATCCTAGAATTTAGGTTTGTATATTGCTTTGAATGTGAGCCTAGTTTGTACCTGACTCTTTACATGTTCTATTGATCTAATCTCACATAATCAACTAATTACAGGGATTGGACGATGAAACTGAAACACCTGGTTTTAGACCACAATAATTTATTAGTATGGTGTAGGGCCTCCTTTTGCGGCCAATACAGCGTCAATTCGTCTTGGGAATGACATATACAAGTCCTGCACAGTGGTCAGAGGGATTTTAAGCCATTCTTCTTGCAGGATAGTGGCCAGGTCACTACGTGATACTGGTGGAGGAAAACGTTTCCTGACTCGCTCCTCCAAAACACCCCAAAGTGGCTCAATAATATTCAGATCTGGTGACTGTGCAGTCCATGGGAGATGTTCAACTTCACTTTCATGTTCATCAAACCAATCTTTCACCAGTCTTGCTGTGTGTATTGGTGCATTGTCATCCTGATACACGGCACCGCCTTCAGGATACAATGTTTGAACCATTGGATGCACATGGTCCTCAAGAATGGTTCGGTAGTCCTTGGCAGTGACGCGCCCATCTAGCACAAGTATTGGGCCAAGGGAATGCCATGATATGGCAGCCCAAACCATCACTGATCCACCCCCATGCTTCACTCTGGGCATGCAACAGTCTGGGTGGTACGCTTCTTTGGGGCTTCTCCACACCGTAACTCTCCCGGATGTGGGGAAAACAGTAAAGGTGGACTCATCAGAGAACAATACATGTTTCACATTTTCCGCAGCCCAAGATTTGCGCTCCTTGCACCATTGAAACCTACGTTTGGCATTGGCATGAGTGACCAAAGGTTTGACTATAGCAGCCCGGCCGTGTATATTGACCCTGTGGAGCTCCCGACGGACAGTTCTGGTGGAAACAGGAGAGTTGAGGTGCACATTTAATTCTGCCGTGATTTGGGCAGCCGTGGTTTTATGTTTTTTGGATGCAATCCGGGTTAGCACCCGAACATCCCTTTCAGACAGCTTCCTCTTGCGTCCACAGTTAATCAAGTTGGATGTGGTTCGTCCTTCTTGGTGGTATGCTGACATTACCCTGGATACCGTGGCTCTTGATACATCACAAAGACTTGCTGTCTTGGTCACAGATGCGCCAGCAAGACGTGCACCAACAATTTGTCCTCTTTTGAACTCTGGTATGTCACCCATAATGTTGTGTGCATTTCAATATTTTGAGCAAAACTGTGCTCTTACCCTGCTAATTGAACCTTCACACTCTGCTCTTACTGGTGCAATGTGCAATCAATGAAGACTGGCTACCAGGCTGGTCCAATTTAGCCATGAAACCTCCCACACTAAAATGACAGGTGTTTCAGTTTCATTGTCTAACCCCTGTATGTCTGCTTAGATCTGCCATAACAAGTCCTGCCTGAGCACATGTTTTCTTTGTAAAAACCAAAAGATGATGCCCTTTATCTGTGGCGAGGCACCTGAGCACTTCTCATGTATTTTTAAGTCTAAAATAAAGAAGTTTTAAATTAGGAAGCCGTTAACCATCCCCATGGGAAATGAGGAATCATTACTTTCATTTTGATCAACAAAGTACTAAAACGGCACACGTGGGATCAATGATCAAACCATCACAGACTATTTCAAGGTGCTCACTGCTAACTGCTTACTTTCTACGATGAACCCAGTATAGATATTAGGACTGCTCTTATTACTCGAAGGATTTGGTTAAACAAACCCTTGAGGCCCAATCTGTTGGCTGGATTCTTCGTTTATTTCACCGGGGATGGTGGATAAACAACATGCTTCGGTTTAGATCAATGGTGATGGAGAGACTTGGGAGATGATGGGCGGAAAGCCTGAGGAAAAAGACCCAGAACCTTTTAGGACTCTAAAGTAAATATCCTCTACAGTGATTTCTTGATTGATCAAGGAACTATTTCATAGATTACTCTATTTACTAAAATGGTTTCTACCTTTATAAGTCCATGCTGGTATTGAGAAACCTCCTACCTACTGAATGTGACAGGCTTACCTCATCCAGCCACCATCATAAATATGTTTTGGTGACACAAAAACAAATACAATCAAATTTAAACAGTGGCTTAAACTGCGAGTATTTCCTTAGTGCTGTTCTTGGACCGTGTGTGTTGACGGGTCAGTAAGTTCATATAAAGGCAGAACTTGTCTTATGATGGTATGTTGCCCAAGCTGCATTAAATGTGACAGTGAAGATATTTCCATTCTCATGACTCAGAACATATTGACGGTGGGAATTTTTATAGATTTCTTATGAACCAGCCCATTACAAATCAAACATTTTCAGCTTATCTCTCATTATCGAGGTTTTCCTTCTTTGCTGATCTTTAGAAGATCTGCAGCAGGTGATGTTATGCTTCTGTATGTTCAGCTTTGCTCTGCTGGGTTTTTTTATGACTCGTGTGATTTGTGTTTTAAAGCATAAAGTAAAATAAGATCTAACTACGTAAATATTAGAGGTTTGAGGAGTGTGTGTCCTGTGATGATCTCATCCTTGCACTTCCAGTATTTCCCTCTGGGAAATGTGAAGACATCAGTCAGAAAGCTCAGGAGTGTGTTGTGTGAACAGCATCCTGGGATCTGAGGAGTTAAAACACACCAGCCTCACAGCTCTTCATGTTTGCTGTGTTTAGATCTTTTTCACTCTATCCTCAACTAAACTTGTCCTGTTTCTCCTGTCAGTATCCTGGCCTACCAGCAACCAAATGCCAAGAAACTCCGTCGGATCGCCCAGAAGGCCGAGCGGCTGGCAGCCAAAGGCGTTGTGCCAAGGAGACAGAAAAGGCTGCTGAGCAGACGGCCTGTCGACAGGACCGCCAAGAAGGCAGAAACCAACAACAACCCAGACCGACCTTATTACGACATATGGGGACAAGAGCGTGAGTTGTGTGTGGGTGTGTGTGTGTTAGTCTCCATCCAGTGATGATCCCATCCTTGCGCTCCCAGTATTTCCTTCATGGGAATGTGAAGACCAACTTGGAGCTCAGATGAGTGTTGTGTGAACTCTCCTCTGGGACCTGAGGACAGAAAACAATCACATAAAGATTGTTTTTAGGAATAAAATGTTTGAATAGCAGCTGAGGTGCAACCTGAACATGTACTGGGACCCAGTCTGTTTCTAGTCACACGGGCGTTAAACTCTTGTGCTGTCAGAGGCTTTATCATCTTTGTTGACTTACATTGGCGTCATGAATTTTTTAGTATTTTCTACAATAGTTGCAGTGGGACAAATAACTTTCCTTTTTCATGTAGCCAAAGTGTCAGCTGATCCCTGGTACCTGCAACAGACTGGGAAGAAGCTGGTTAAGGTGAGACTAGCCAGTGATTTGTTTCTCGTTTTTATTTTGTTTATCTGATATTAGTTTCTTGTGTGTAATTGTTGATGACTGATTGTGGCATTGTTTGAGCAGCGTCCAGAAAAGCTGAACCAAAAGCCGTCCGTGCTTCCAGCTGTGGAGGTGATCGCTCCGGGTGGGTCCTACAACCCAGACTTCTTTTCCCACCAGGTAACTCTTAGTATGGCTTTTCAGGCAACCTTTCTTCTATTACAGTGTCTTGCAAAAGTATTTACACCATTTGAATCTTTTCACATTTTTGTCATGTCAGAACTGCAAAGATTGTCATTGTTCTGCGGGAACCAGAACCTCCGGCCCAGTCTGGAGTCTTTTGCAGCCTGTAACAGGTTTCCTTCCGGATGCCCTGTTTTCCCAGGGTTGGTGGGAAAATGAGCAGCGTCATTTTCCCACCAACCTTGACCAGTTTCACTGTTGCTGCTAAAGAAAAGTATTCCCACAGCATTCAGTTCAAAAATACTTAAATAACCCCATAGGGAAATTAAATGTTGGCGCTCATATTATAAGGAGTTCTTCAAGTGACACTACCACACCATGTTTTAAAGTAGGGGGGTGTGTTCAGGGGATACGGTGTCAAACATAGTGTCAATGTAACCCATGAAGCTTGGTTTTGGGCTCCTCTGACCAGCGCAATATTGTTTCAATAAGGACCTGATGCGAGGAGTGGGCTATTTTTAAAGATATGAAATTAAAGTCAATAACACACCTTCACATGGCCTGAACAAAAGTGGTTCGTGCTGAAAAAGTCTGAAGGTCAAAGGTCTCAGTCTCAGTTGGTCTTCACCCCACCCCCGTGGTCACAGACATAAGGCACGTCAGAGTTTTTTCTTTATTTAATTTCTTTAATACCCTAATATCTTTGAAATGATGGTGGAACAAACATCTTTTTGCAGCACAACTGGAGCACCAACCAGTTATAGTTTGATTTGGGTCATCTGAAGGGGCCTGTTTGGTCTTTGATGACCTACCCATAAACCTTTTATTAACCTGTAAAGTGACTGCAGCACTATCCTAGCACAAACATTTGACTCCATTTTAGTTATATTTGGAGAATGTGGCGACCAGCTTTACTCAGGTTTTTGCATAGTGCTGTGATTTAGTAAGAGCAGCCTGTTCTTCTCCACATATTTAGCTGCGACATTTTTTGGTCCAATTATAACCAGTGTGATGTTTTGTGTGCTTTACTGTTGACTGAAACTGAACCCCTCGGTTCTTGCCCTGCAAATCCAGGCGCTGCTGCAGGAAGCCCATGAGGTGGAGGTCCAGAAAAAAAAGCAAGAAGACAAATTAGAGAGACAGCTGGCTATCAACAAAGAGGACAAAGCTACAGAGGTAGGTGTCCTACTCTTCCCCCTAGCAGTGGCTTTTACTCTAGCTGAGCTTCACTTTTTTATTTTTGACTTTGTTTTTTCGTGTTTTTTAGGAGACAAATCTTCGTGAGCAAGTGGAGGGTTTGGTGGAGGAGGATGAGAATGATGAAGAGGAGGTAGCTCCTTCAAAGGAAGATGATGAAGCGGCGCTGGCGGCCATCGCAGTGACTCAGAAGAAGACTGAAAGACAGATAAAGAAGGAGAAGGCAGAAAAACTAAAGGTATATTACACCCATCTGTTACTGCAGTGATCTCAGTATCTCAGTGATGAATGATGTTTAAAATCATGATGAATGCAGAGCTAAACACAGGAAACTAAAAAGGATTTAGTTCTACAAGGCGAGTATTTTTCTTTAAAAAGGGGAAACACCTATGTTTAGCACATAATGTTTTTTTTATCCTTACAAAATGAGGAAAAATTCTCAAATACTTTGCTGGAAGAAGTCAATGTTCTGCCGAACCACAGCACCTTGTTGTATTTGTTAAAGTTGAATAACAGCCGTTTCATGTGGAGCTCGATGATTTGTGAGTTAGTTTCCATTCTGTCCATGATTAAAGATGGTCGTTGTGTACAAAATTGTTTGAGTGGAAAAAATGAAATTCAGAAAAATAACGAGAAGAGTGGAAATTTAGGGGAAAATGAAATGAATTTCATAGGGCGCTGTGTATCTGAACAGGCTTTCTGAAAGGTCTTAAAAACTCCAAAGGTTGACAGTATTAAGGCTTAAAGTCTTAAAGCAGTAATAACCATTCTGTTCACCTTATTTATTTAACGCTCAGTGACTGGCTCAGGGTTTGTTTTGTTTTAGATGATCAA
Source organism: Crenichthys baileyi (assembly GCA_036173005.1). Classification (NCBI taxonomy): domain Eukaryota; kingdom Metazoa; phylum Chordata; class Actinopteri; order Cyprinodontiformes; family Goodeidae; genus Crenichthys; species Crenichthys baileyi. The sequence goes on from JAHHUM010000894.1 coordinate 637,143, forward strand.
ACTGTTTAAGGAAAGCGATCAATGCAGTTTGTGCAGGTGATGACTGATTATTACCTAAATGTTGAAGCTATCACACTGATATAATTATTAATGAAGACATAAACAGAATTCCCTTCAAGCCATACTTCATATTTCTCTTGTTTTACTTTGAAGACTATTAATTTTTTGTCCTGTATTCACATGAGTCTACATAAACGGTTTGCCATAACGGTTTTATTGTCATAAACATTGTAGATGGATCATCTCAAGAGCACAGTCTGGACTAGAAGATGTTAGTTCAATGAAAGGTCAGCTGAAGGACGCTGAAGTTCTGATCTCTGCCTTATAAGACTTATGGGAAATATGTACTCGTACTCGTCGTCTTCCGTTCATCCGGAACCGGGTCGCGGGGGCAGCAGACTCAGCAGAGACACCCAGACGTCCCTCTCCCCAGACACCTCCTCCAGCTCCTCCGGGGGGAGCCCAAGGCGTTCCCAGGCCAGCCGAGAGACATAGTCCCTCCAGCGTGTCCTGGGCCTCCTCCCGGTGGGACGTGCCTGGAACACCTCCCAAGGAAGGCGTCCAGGAGGCATCCGGTATAGAAGCCCGAGCCACCTCAACTGGCTCCTCTCGATGTGGAGGAGCAGCGGCTCTACTCCGAGCCCTCCTGGATGGCCGAGCTCCTCACCCTATCTCTAAGGGAGTGCCCGGCCACCCTACGGAGGAAGCTCATTTCAGCCGCTTGTATCCGGGATCTTGTTCTTTTGGTCATGACCCAAAGTTCATGGCCATAGGTGAGGGTAGGAACGTAGACCGACCGGTAAATCGAGAGCTTCGCTTTTCGGCTCAGCATTCTCTTCACCACAACGGACCGGCACAGTGCCCCCATTACTGCGGCAGCTGCGCCAATCTGTCTGTTGATCTCCCGCTCCATTCTTCCCTCACTCGTGGGAAATATGTTTTTATTTAATTTGTCTAATAAGATAGATTTAAAAGGCTGTTCTTAGAGAAAATGAGAACAAAGTGTGATAATTTCAGCTGAATGCTTCTCTGGGAACGTTCTGACTTCAGAGGCACTCTAAATTAATCTTCCAGCTTGGCTTAATATCAGTTGAAAAGCGTAAAACCTGGAACTTTTAGACACCCCGCTCTCCTACCATCTAACCCTCCTGCTCTTCTTCTTTTCCAACCCCATACAGGAGCAGCAGCGGCTGACCAACAGACGACAGACTGAGCAGCAGCAGCAGCTCTTCCAGCTTCGCTCCATCAAGGCCTCCATCAGACAGCAGGAACAGAAGACCAAGAGCAAACAGATGCAGCGCAAATCCAAGCAGGAGGCTCAGAAGGCTCAGCCCAGGCGCCTGGGAAAACTCAAGTACATCATCTTAATACTTTAAAAAGATTTGTTTTTCGGATTTATAATCCAGTGCTCTAAGCCCCTTATCCACCAAGAACATGTATGATAGCAGGTTTTCATTTTTTCTTTTGGTGCAGAAACGGCATTTCAAAACAATACAAAAATGTGTCAAACTGCGTTGACATGCAGTCTATTTTTATTCATAGGGATGTAATGTTCCTCTGCATGAGGTCTGTTATAGGTATGCCATTGAAATACTTTTAACAATGTCTTTATTTATTTAGTTATTAGAGTATACAGGTACATCTCCAGAAAAAAGAATATTGTAAAAAGTTTCAAAAGTTTCACTCATTTCAGAAAGTGAAACATTATAGATTCATTACATAGAGTGAAATATTTCAAGTCTGTATGTCTTGTTTTTTTTTTATGATGAGGTCTTACAGATAATGAAAACTCAAAATTTAGAATATTACATCCGATCAATAGAATAGTTGCTGAATCATGTCGGCTTTGTTGGATGGAGGTATTTTATAGCCTAACATCAGTGTTGGCCGCAAGAGCCGGTTTTTCTAAGGTAATTGGACCTGTTGACTGCACAAGCGTTGCTACAAGTTACCATAATTATATTTGATAGGCAAATGCAACAAACCAACATTTTGGGAAGGTAGGTTGGTTTAAGCTGGAAGACATCATCCTGTCTTCACAGCAACATTACTAGGCAGTAGTTTGTTGGTGATTTCCTGGTTTTTGCTGATTAAACCAGAGTTTCAGAGAGTTCTGCCAAGCCCTTAAATGCAGCTGCATTTTCTGTAGTTATGTGAATGAACATATAGTGTGTAGTTTGAAATACCTCTGGTGGTCTTTGCCATAATAGAGTGTTTTACACAGATGGAAACGGTGAGTCTGGTTTTTCCTATAAAATAGAACTAGTTGTCTAGTGTTGTGATTATTAATCTGACAATATTATTTAATATTTAATATTAATATTTTAATATTTTATCAGATAATATTTCGGTCTGTTAAGGGTTAAAATACAAGAATTTATTAACAAAAATAAGTCAACTCAAAGTCAAACAAATTTCAATCAACAAACTCTTCACCATGCTAAAACAGTACCAAGCAGGATTAAAGAATAAGGAAGACTAATGGGCTATGTACAATATAAACAAGCTGATTAAAGATGATTGAAAACCATGACCAATAAAGTGATGCAACATTACAAGGAAGGAAAACTGCACGTTACCGATGATGCGGCTACTCTTCATCCTTCTCTCAGGCAAGGAAAACCGCTTCACTCGGGTTGTAGAGACAGCGTCTCTGCTGGGGACTTTTCTGGGACACCGTTGCTTCAGCAGGCCTCGGAGAGAAAGTCAAGCCAGGCGTGTACCTTAATTCCCGTTTTCTGAATGAATACTGGGTACACAAACAGTTATTCACTCATACTTATCTTTGCATTTGATCAGTGATCGTATGACACTCTTGGATCCAGTTTGAAGAGTTTGTCTTTTTACCAGCAAAAAGACTTCAGCACGCTGTGTCCCTCCGTCCAGTTCCTCTCGGAAGCCGTTTGGAAGAGATCGGGCCATTGGAAAGGGGGTGTTTTTATACAGCCAGTGGCATCATGGGAAGTCCGCTGTTACCCCCCTTTCCCCCTTCTGAAGTTGTGCTGAAAGTCTGTTAAATGCAATTTATTTTGACAAGTCCAGAAAAGTGTATACCGGAGTTTTAATGTTGAAATCCATGGTCCCAACACTAGCCTGTTTATTTGTTTTGTTGTTGTTGTTTTTTTTTAAAGGGCATCTGCTTTATTTAGCAGCTTCTCCAGCCCATACCAACAGCTATACACTCACCAGCCACTTTATTAGGTACACCTTGCTAGTACCGGGTTGGACCCCCTTTTGCCTTCAGAACTGCCTTAATCCTTCGTGGCATAGATTCAACAAGGTACTGGAAACATTCCTCAGAGAGTTTGGTCCATATTGACATGATAGCATCACACTGATGCTGCAGATTTATCGGCTGCACATCCATGATGCGAATCTCCTGTTCCACCACATCCCAAAGGTGCTCTATTGGATTGAGATCTGGTGACTGTGGAGGTCATTTGAGTCCAGTGAACTCATTGTCATGTTCAAGAAACCAGTCTGAGATGATTCGTGCTTTATGATATGGCGCGTTATCCTGCTGGAAGTAACCATCAGAAGATGGGTACACTGTGGTGATAAAGGGATGGACATGGTCAGCAGCAATACTCAGGTAGGCTTTGGCGTTGACACGATGGTCAATTGGTACTAAGGGGCCCAAAGTGTGCCAAGAAAATATCCCCCACACCATTACACCACCAGCCTGAACCATTGATACAAGGCAGGATGGATCCATGCTTTCATGTTGTTGACGCCAAATTCTGACCCTACCATCCGAATGTCGCAGCAGAAATCGAGACTCATCAGACCAGGCAACGTTTTTCCAATCTTCTATTGTCCAATTTTGGTGAGCCTGTGCGAATTTTAGCCTCAGTTTCCTGTTCTTAGCTGACAGGAGTGGCACTCGGTGTGGTCTTCTGCTGATGTAGTTTATCTGCCTCAAGCTTCGACGTGTTGTGCGTTCAGAGATGTTCTACTGCATGCCTTGGTTGTAACAAGTGGTTATTTGAGTTACTGTTACCTTTCTATCAGCTGTAACCAGTCTTCCCATTCTCCTCTGACCTCTGGCATCATCAAGGCATTTGCGCCCACAGAACTGCCGCTCACTGGATATCTTCTCTTATTTGGACCATTCTCTGTAAACCCTAGAGATGGTAGTACGTGAAAATCCCAGTAGATCAGCAGTTTCTGAAATACTCAGACCAGCCCGTCTGGCACCAACAACCATGCCACGTTCAAAGTCACTTAAATCATCTTTCTTCCTCATTCTGATGCTCGGTTTGAACTGCAGCAGATCGTCTTGACCATGTCTACATGCCTAAATGCTTAGAGTTGCTGCCATGTGATTGGCTGATTAGAAATTTGTGTTAATGAGCAGTTGGACAGGTGTACCTAATAAAGTGGCCGGTGAGTGTGTGTGTGTTCCTGTCTTGGCATCACATTGAGAACCATTTTCCCGTTTTCACCATCAAATTGAGGACCATTTGTACCAAAGTGAGGACATTTTGCTGGTCGTCATGACCTATTTTGCTAACGGTTAGGTTTAGGACTAAGGTGTGAATTGAGTTTAGGTTAAGGTTAGGGTTAGGCATGCACTGGTAATGGTTAGGTTTAGGACTAAGGTGTGAATTGAGTTTAGGTTAAGGTTAGGGTTAGGCATGCACTGGTAATGGTTAGGTTTAGGGTTATTGTCAGGGTTAGGGCATAGAAAGGGTTGAAAATGACTGAAAATCAATGGGAGTCAACACATGGTCCTCACTACATATAGCAAAACAACAGTGTGTGTGTGTGCATTAGAGGGTGACACGGGAGTGGATTTTCTCTCCTGTCCCATCCCACTCCTGGTAAATTGACTCCCACTCCCATCCCGCTCCCATTTTTGTTTTCTTTATTTAGTCTTTTGACAATTTGTTTGAAGGTCCAGTTAGGTCCCTGTTTTTAGCTGTAGTAAAGGCCAGTTAAAGTATAAAGAATAATAATGAAGAAATAATAAAATATCAAACAAGGAAACAGACCATGCATATCTTAGCTGAATAAACAAAATGTACATAGTTGTATTTTACTCATTTGTTAAGTGATTGTTTCCTTTGAACAATGACGTTACTTTTATGTTTCAAATTGCTGAAACGAAAGAAAAATACACCTAGCAAGAGAACTGTACTTGGTGAACAAAAGTGCAAAAAGGCATAACCTTCATAATTTAGAAACTGTACCTGAATGGTTCACAGCCCTGGTCCTCAGGGACCCCTTCTCTGCAAGTTTTAGATGTGTGTCTGCTCCAGCACACCTGATTCAAACTCTGACATGACCTCCTATACAGGCACCAAGAATGGAGGGTCAAACTGGACAAAATTAATACAATAAAATCATCTTTAAATAAACGTTGTGAATGTCTCATAAGTAAAGTAAATGTAACATGAAATAAATGTAACATTAAATGTTCCATTAAATTAAAGGTACCATTTATTTATTTAATACATCATTAGAAACAATAAATGTACCATTATATCATGAAATGGACTATTATGCAATTAAATGTGCCATTGAATAATTAAGTATAATTTTAAAGACGACATGACGTAATTAGTGATACACTTAATATTTAATGATGTATTAAAATAATTGTACATTTAATGGTACATTCGATTTTTTTTCTATTTCACAACGTATTTATTTAATATCTTCCCTTAATGAAGCCTTTCCCCTCTACTGTGGCAAAGGCTCTTAAATCTTTAGTGCACATGCGAGAAATTTTGTTGGTCAGATGAGACTTGACACGTGATGGTACTTTTGGTTTGACGAATGAAGAGATGCAGCTGATTCAATCCAGAATTTGCCTTACAAGTGTGCCTTAATCACTGGTGTACTTGATTACGACTAAACACGTTTTACAAGCAGCAGACTGCGTGTTAACAACGCTATATTCAACTCTCCTAAAGTTCGGTAATATTTGCGACTTTCCTGTCAGCTCTATGAGTTTAATAGATAAGTCCTTACTTCTGACTTACGTTGCAAATCCAATTTTACCACGTCCAGTTCTGCACCTGCGTTTGCTCCCTCCATTCTGACCGCAGCAGAGGCACTGTTGGGTTGTGGGTCGTGTAGTTCCTTTGACTCGCATTATAGAATAAGCTTCTTGGAAAAAAACCTACACTATGGCGGCGTCTATCAAAGTTTTTTTTTCTTAAAGTTTATAACAAAGTCTCAGTTTTATATTTCCAAAGACATCTGATCCTAGTTTATTTTCCCTCCTATTGGTTAGCTCCCGTCTGCTCACGTTCATTTTTTATCCTGTACCGTTCCAATCACGTGATCTTTACTAATGCTGTCTTCCATCCCGCGGGATTCCCATGGGAATCTTGTGACCCGTGGGATTCCTCTAGTGTGTGTGTGTGTGTGTGTGTGTGTGTGTGTGTGTGTGTGTGTGTGTGTGTGTGTGTGTGTGTGTGTGCTCTCAGTTCCACAGTAATTGGGATATAAGGAGGCAATGTGCTTGGATCATATCAGCTTCATACGTCTGGGTCATTTTTTTGGTTTTTTTTTAAGCATACATCGGGTTTCAGTAGGGAATCCTTGCTAGTCTTTTTGTACACGAGGCTCCAGGATTTTATAAGCACTATAAGACTTTCTGTCATAACCCGTTTGTTGATAGGGTTAATCTCCATAGACTCAAATGTTTTCAGTGGCTATTACTTAGAAACCTGAAGCTTTGCGTCTGGTTATTTTTGCAGGGAAATTATGTTTTCTACATTCTAACTGATATTCTGACTTTATTTGACAGATTCCAGGCTCCAGATTTGGACGTGCAGTTAAGTGATGAGCTGGCTGGCTCCCTGAGACAGCTCAAGGTACTTTACCAACAATCACTAGCATTGGTCTTTTGTTTGTTTGTTTCTACCTCGACCTCTCTTCAGGACACTGTTATTCTGTGATTAGTTTTGCTTTATTTCGTCGCAGTATTATCTCCAGCACTCTATTCTGTCTTATTCTAAGCCTTATCCTGATCTGTAATACGGTGACGACCCACTTTCTCAGCAGGAACCTTTTCAACTTTTTCTTTTTTTATCTCCTGCTGTAATATCTTTCCTTAAACCTTAATCAACCTTTACATGAATAAGATTTCATGATTTTTAAGTAGGAATTGTGTACTTAAACCATTGTTGTTGATTTATTTCTGGGCTTTCTTTCACCTCTTATGTCATGATTCTGCAGCCAGAGGGCAGCATTCTAAAGGATCGCTTCAAGAGTCTGCAGAAGAGGAACCTTATTGAACCCAGAGAAAGAGCCAAGTAAGGCCCGCAGCTTCACTTTTACACTATATTAAACTGTCTAGACTGATGTGTACATTTATAAGGTGCAAACTGAGTACTACTTACATTTTTATCTCTTTCAGATTCAAGAGGAAACTCAAGGTGAAGTATGTGGAGAAGAGAGCCTTTAAGGAGATCACATAATCACCTGCAACAAAATAAAATATAAAAAAAAATAGTACTTTTAAGTGTTTTGTTTTTTGTCTGGTCTGTTTGGGAACTTTTTATATACAACTTTCGCGTAACTTTAGGAACTCTGTAGTGTTATATAATGAGTACAAAGTTTTCACAATGTTATTTTAGTTAACAGTTGAGTCTGTTTGGGGTCACAGCTTTTGTTCATTACCAAGTCAGCAGCAATAGCAAGTATTACCCAAACAATGCCTTCTTTGTCCCGCCAGAGTGCTGCATCTTTACACACATTTCCCTACCAAGGTTCTTGGTAAAAATGATACACATTTAGATTTTTCTTTCACAAAAGGAAAATAAGAGGGCTTTTAAATCATTCACAAATTTAAAGATACTTGAGCAGCTGACTCAACACATTACAAACCCAAACTTGAGTTTATTGGGATTTTATGTGATAGACCGGGTAGGGGTATTAGATTTTCAAATGATTTTACCAAAAATCTGAGAAGTGTGGCATGCATTTGTATTCATACCAGTTTACTGTGATGCCCCTAAATAAAGTCAAGTGCAACAGATTTACACATGTGTAATTATACCTCGGTTTATATCATCTGTTCTGTGAAGGCCTCAGATGTTCGTTAGGGAACATATGGGAACAAACAACATCATGAAGACTAAGGAACACAGCAGACAATCCATCATCCGAAAATGAGAAGGGTTGGGGCAAAACGGTAAACCTGACAGGAATTAGCCTTCCACCTAAATGGGTGTTTTTTTTTTTTATGGTTTTAATATTTTCTGTAATTGTAGACAGATGGTTTGAGAAGGTTGGCAGGTGACGGTTGGTCCCAACCTGCTAGATTAAAACCATAATAGCCTTCAGTCCTGATGGTCCCATGGCTTCTTGGTTAAAGCTTCTTATCCATTACTCAGACTAAAAATGTAATCTTTTTACCTTTGGAGTCCTATAAGCCCCTCTGACAAATAAAGCAGGTTAAATCACTAGATTTCCTGCCACTCCATAAAGTTTGTACCCTGCACAGGACCTCATCCTATTTAGTGACTTCACAGCATTTTTATACCAATTACCTACTGATGAATTAACCTGCTGACCTATAAAGCCAGAGATTGTTCCCAAGGAACCCTAGCCACTTTAAAAAGGATTTAGTGCAGTGATTAACTGCATGGGACCTATAAAAATGATTACAGCCCCCACAACGTTTACTCGTACGATATCTAACAATTTAATATGCTAAAGGAATTCTAAAATCCAAGACAGGATACTGTGGTTCATGATGATCTCTGGAATTGAATTGATCATTATTAGATATTTTTTCCCACCTCGCTCTAACACTCCCTGGCCTCATATCTTTTGTTGTGAAGTCAAGAAAATCCACTAACTTATGTTGAGCTGCAAGTTGTATCCCTTTTCCAGTATTTGGTAGCTACCCTCAGTTACTGCATCAGACTGAGGAATTCAATCCATGAGAGATGGCCAATGGAGAGAGACATGGATAGACTGGTTGGGGCATTGCTTCTGTCTTGAAAGTGCTGTGCTGAAAAAGCAAGTGCTTGATTTACTGATGTGTCTACATTCCAGCCCCCACAAATAGTCTTTGGAGGTGGATCATGGCTGACAGAATGAGATCCCGAATAGAACTGGCTGAAACGAGCCTTCTTTCGTGGGTGGATGGACTCAGCTTTGGAGATAAGGTGAGACGCTCCATCCTCCAGGAAACTGTTGTTTTATGTACCAGTCACCGTATTTAAAAGGAATGGATAGCTGGAAGTTTGGACAAGAGAAGTACTAACATTTTAACAGAGAAGACCTAATTAAAATGAGAAATCAAGCTAAACTATCGACATGGCAATAGGTGCTTTTAAACCATAATGCATGTCGAAACAAGAGCACCAATTAATATGAATATTTTCCAACAGTTGTTGCTGGGGTATATGTTTCCTATGTCTATTGAATATGTTTTTGGCTTTATTATATTGAAATCTTTGTAAATTACAGGTGCAAATTGACCTCAGACCACCACACTGCCAAGGTTGGTATATGTTTCTCGTGCCTGTTGATTCATGTAGTGCACATACCAGGGATCTTATGGAAGCACTTTGCTGCCATCTAGTGATCAGAAACATGCCCAACTATGCCCAATTTAGATAATTTAATAACAATGTGTACTTAATGTAGAAACTGCTTGTAAAAACTATTTATTTGGTATAACCGTAAATTCAGATAATCGGGTTGAAGGGCTTTTGATTGTTAATAATTGTTTTCTAAACCATCTTTTAATATATGTATAAATGAATAACTTCTCTTTCATGGTATTTTTCAAAACACTTCCGATTTGAACTCATTAACCCACATACATGCATTTTATAAAAGCACCTAAAATCTTGCCAATGGACTGTGACAGTGCATAGAAAATTTGTTCACCAAGCAGGATTTAGGCAGGATAATTACAAATGTGGTGTCTGCAGATGTTCGTGTGTGCCTTTGCCAACAAATACAAGCAGATGATTTAAGTGTTTGTGTAATTTGGATGAGGCATATTATTCAGTTCAGAGCATTCATAGATAGATCTAACTTCTTACTGGCCTTGACTGAAATCAGGATATATACCACTAGCAGCAATATTTCAGTGTTTTCACAAATCTTGTGAACATCTTTTGAAGTTTGTATATTTAGGCTTTAACCAAAGCAATAAAAGCTTCACGAGAATGAAAAATAGAATTTTGACAGAGGCTTACCCTTAGAAGGACATAGGGTTGGATAAATGTCTTAGTGTCTTATCTTGCTATCATGCCAGAGACAGATTAAAGGAAAGATGTTTGTGTTGTTTACTTTCTTTCCTGTCTCTCTTTATTCTGGGCTCTGTTTTGCCTTCCTCTCCTCACGTGTGAGACACGGTACAGCCAGATTGTCTTGGCATGGGGTAGGCCGGATTACGTGTGTGCAATCGCTCATTACTGAATAGATTACTTCCCCTCTGCTCTGAGGAGCCTTAAGTGGCAAAAGAAGCCCCTAAACAATCAGCAGAACAGCATAGAGAACAATGTGTGTGACTGTAACCTGTGTATTTGTAAAGGAAAGCTATTTGCAGAGTAAAATAATGACATGCTTTAAAGCACAGCTTTATTGTTATTCTTCCTTTCTCACCTCCTTACCCACCGATAGTGTAGTTTGGCAAATGTAATGGCACGTGAACACAATGAGCTTGTGCTACAGGACAAAACATGCATAATGTCCCCAACGCAACATAACCTTCACCTAATTAGGCTATTATGTATAAATGATCAGTATGTGATTAAACTACAAGCACAAACACGTTTGCACCAACTTTAATATCTTATTACTAGTTTAGAAATCTGCATTTTAAAGTTTTTTTTTGAGGAAATGACACCTGCTTGGTTGAACCTGGCATTGTTAATTGCGCTTAATTTTTCAGTAAATAGGCTTTAAGATTTAGTTTAAACAGTGCTGTTTAATTATAACAGGATTGACATTTTTTGCGTAGACTGGTGCTTTGGGTGGTCAATAAGTCAGTATTTTCTCTCTGTTAATGTTTAGTTATTGTTGCTCGGGGACTTGCCCCCTTTTACCAATTTGAACCACTCATTTCATCCTTTCACCATTTCACCATTTCACCATCCTTTCATCCATTTTATACCCATAAACAACCATTTTTGTTCCCATGTACAGATAAGCCCCAAACTATTCACACACCTGGCAGATGGTAGGAGTGTCTGCAATTAAAATGATGGTCCTCCCTAAAATAAACTATATGTTCTCTATCATCCCGGTTAAACCACCCCAGACCATGGTTTAATAGCTTAGAATCTATCGTGTCAAAATGTATTAGGGTATCTAAAACTTGATGCATAAGCTTAAAAACTATTTTCAAGACGAGATATTTAATGTTTAGTTTGAACATTAAATATCTTGCCATTGTATTGAATTGCATATAGGTTAAAAGAGATTTGCAAATCATTGTATTCTGTTTTTATTTATGTTTTAAACAATGTCCTAACTTCGTTGGAGCTGAGGTTGTACCTTGATGCTGGATCCAGTCTTGATTTAATCATTGCAATTTGGATTTAGTCTTGAGATATTCTTATTGTAGAGCAAATCTGCTCTCGCACATGTAGGCAACCAGCTTCTCTATATGGTATGCCTGAAATGCCAAGACCTGACCCGTAAAGAAAAAGAGAAGAATGGCGTCCCTGAGGTCAACCTGAGCAGTGTTTTGTTACCAGACTTTTGTGTGAGGCACAGAATGTACATAACAAACACCATGTTCGAGCACAGAATGGTTAATTAGTGTACTTGGTACCAAGCCACCTTGGGCCAAAGGACATTGATCAGTTTGGTGACCTATTATGTCTTGGACACTCAGGAGGGAGGGGCAGAGCTATCAACCGATCACCACCTGGCACTGAGCTAGATCTGGTGGCAGGGGGAGGCTGCCGGACAGTCCTGGTGGTGAGGGTGAGCTGGGAACGACTGGCAGAGGAACCATTCCGATTGATCTTCAATTCCCACCTCGGGGTGAATTTCTCTCACATCGGAGGGAGGTTGGGGACATGGAATCTGAATGGATTACGTTTAGAACCTTTGTTGCGGATGTGGCTTCAAAAAGCTGTGGCCTGAAGGTTATCAGTGCCCATCACGCTGGCGACCAGAGGACCCCCCTGATGATGGAAACAATCAGGCTGAAGAAGGAGACCTCTAAGTTTTGGTTATCCTTGGGGACTCCTGAGGCAGCTGACAGGTATCGGCTGGCCAAATGGACTGCGGCTTCTGTGGTTGCTGAAACAAAAACTAGGGCATGGGAGGGATCATGAGAGGCAATTCAGTTGGCCTCTAGGAAGTTCTGGAAATTCATTCAGCAACTGAGAAAGGGGAAACAGGACCCATGCAAAGCTGTGTGTGCATTGGGAGAGAAACTGCGGACCTGAACTGAGGACATCATAGGAAGGTGGAAGGACACTTTTAGGATCTGTTCAATCTGGGCACCATGTCCTTCGTTGAGGATGCAGAGCCTGAAGACTCAGGAGGATGCAATTCCATTGATGTTACAGAAGTCGCTTACGTAGTTAAAAAGCTCCCCACAGGCAGGGTGCCAGGTGTGGATGAGGCTCTGGACATTGTGGGTCTGTCATGGTTGACGTGGTGCTTCAGTGTCGCATGGAGAATTGGGACAACACAGTTGGAGTGGCAGACTGGGTTGGTGGTCCCAATTCTTAAGAAAGGGTACCGGAGAGCTTTTTCCAATTATCGAGGGATCCGATTTCTCTGCCTCACCAAGGAAAGCTTACTTTGGTGGCTTTGGTGTCTCAGACTGAGAGTTGCACCTCAGATCCAAGACGAGCAATATTGATTTCATCCTGGTCGTGGAACAGTGGACCAGATCTTTACCACTGCATAATTGCTGTGGGAGTCATGGGAGCTTGCTTCTAAGGTCTACATGAGTTTTGGGAAACTGGAGAAGGCCTACAACTGTGTCCCCCAAGGTATTTTGTAGGGGGTGCTGCAGGAGTACGGGGGTTACTGGGTGGCTATCCAATCCTTGTATGCCCCAAAGCAAGGGTTCTGTCATTCTCGGCACAAAGTCGAGCCTGTTTCCACTGCGCGTTGGCCTTTATCTTGCCCAATGTAAAGTACGTTTTGCCACCTTTACTGTGTTTGCTGTAATTGTTTTTCCTATAAATATTGACTGGTTGTAGTATGTTTAGCACTAATAATGGTCATGTTAAAAATTTCAAGAATTTTATTTTATTGCAATTATACTAATATAGGATTTTTGCTGGGTCTTGAAAGTATTATTTAACTTCACGTATTAGCTATTGATTCAATTAACTTATCTAAGTTATTTTCTTAATTTATGTGTTTTTTGAATTTATGATCAGCTTTAAAAGCTCTCAAAGTGTTAAATGTAACTCAGTAAAACTTGTGAAACCCTGTATCATCACTAGGGATGCACGATATATCGATATCGGTCGATGTTAGTCAATTTTAAACATAACAGTATCAGTGCCATAAGTAAAACTTGGCCATTATTAATACCCAGTTTTTATTTACATCTTGCAGTGTGTGTTTCAGGAGGGGAGGGTGTTTGACCTTGTGGTATTTGCTTGGGCATGTGACAGTGATAGTGATGCAGCACAGATTCGTAGGATGTTTACCTAAAGCAGAGAATCAATGTCAGCGGTGTGGTCAATTTTTCACAGTGTTGAAAGGGTAGGGAAATATATATGTATATTATTGTTAAATATCAGTTAGCAACCATAAAAGCAATGTTAATATCTGATATCAATAGTGACCCAAATTTTAATATCTAATTGTTTAGATTAATGAATTAATTGTTTTACGTGCCTAGCTACACTACATTGTTTTAAAAAAATTTTTTTTCCGTGGTGTAACGGCAGAGCGATATTTCGGTCTGTTAAGGGTTGTCCTGTGAATACCAGCCCAATAAGGCGGTGGTATTAGGACAAAATTGAAAGGGATGAGCCAAGCTCTGACATTATTGAACAGCAAAACTCTGCACACACATGGAATGAATTCACACAATTTCTTAAAATACAAGAATTTATTAACAAAAAAATAAGTCAACTCAAAGTCAAACATATTTTCAATCAACAAACTCTTTACTATGCTAAAACAATCCAACTAAACTACCAAGCAGAATTAAAGAATAAGGAAGACTATGGGCTATGTACAATATAAACAAGTTGATCAAAGATGGTTGAAAACCATGACCAAAAGAGTGATGCAACATTACCATGCAATTTTTATGTTTGAGAACCAAGGATTATCTTGAAGAATCTGGAAGTGAAGTTAAGTTAGTCTTGGAACTAACTTAGGCAATAATTGGCATATACCTTTAGACAACCATTCACAATGCAAGATCAGATAAAATATTATTTTAATAAAATAATATTTTAAAGAATGATTTGCTGAATAAAACCAACCTTCTGGATGACCAATTCTCAACGGTGTTTAATTAGCTGCCTTTATTTATTAAAAAAATATTAAAAGAAATATTTATTTTGAATAAGAACCAAATCTTTGAGAAATGGGCTTAATTGTGTTACTTAGTTATCAAGTTTAGTAAAATAATATTTAGGGAAATATTATTTTACTAGATTGAAAACTAACAACCTTTTTGGGTAAATGATCTTTAGCAGGCAAGCACGTGTTCTTAGCTGTTAGCGGTAAAGCTAACAAAAGAAGCTTATAGCTTATCATCAGAATCAAACACATACCTTTAAAATACCATTAATAAAAGGGTTAAAATGCATAAGCGTGGACGGCGCGTTATGGCCGATCTTCTGTGTTTAAAATCACCCTTTAAATAAAGTTTGTCTTAACTTAAAAAAAAAAAAAAAAACACAAACACACACAAACTGAGCACATGTGCTGAGCAGATAATCTGCTAGCACTAAGATGGCTGAGTTTTCAACACAAACAAAACCAAACGTCATAAAACAAAAAATGTTTAGATTATTTCATTCTAAACTACTCTCTCTGCCCAAAACACAACCTCTTACGTGAACCGTGCTGAGGAAAAGTTGTCCGGGCGACGAAGTTGAAGAAGCATCCACAGTGAACAAAGGGTTAACTTGCAGCTAACCTCCGTAGCTGTGGGGTGGGGCGGCTCGTTCTGTCGGCCGGCCAAACTGCACGTTACTGCTGTAACCACGGTGATGCGGTCCCGTTGTCCTTCCTTCAGACCGGGGAAAAACTGCTCCACTCGGCGTCGTAGAGACAGGGTCTCTGCTGGGAACTCTCTGGAACACAGTTTGCTTCTGTAGACCTCAGAGAAAAGTCAAGCAACGCTTGTACCTTAATTACCCCCGTTCATGAATGAATACCGGATACACAAACAGCAATTCATTCCTACTTAACTTAGTGCATATGATCGCGTGATCGTATGACACTCTTGGATCCAGTTTGAAGAGTTATGTCTGTTTGCCAGCAAAGAGACATTAGCGCGCTGTGTCCCTCCGTCCAGTTCCTCTGGGGACCTGCGTGGAAGAGGTCAGTTTGTTGCAAAAGCGGGGTTTTTATTCGGACAGTGACGTCACGGGAAGTCCGCTGTTACCATAAAGGCCATTAGTGCCTACATTAGAAATGCTGTAATTACAAAGCTATGCTAGCAGCACACTCACATTAGGATTAATCGGATGAAAGTTCAGAAGAGGAAGATCCTGAGCATGGCTGAAGCAGTTATTGGCTAAATATTCTGCCAAAAACAATTGTTCCTTTTTTTCTCTGATACTGTTTACCTTTTTCTTTCAGTTATTACCTTCTTCATCTTACATTTGTAGTTTAATAAAATAAAAAAAAAGTCATTACACAGTGAAGAAGGATGTGGAAACAAAAGAAGAGTTTATCTGCACAAATCAATCACATGCAAATAAAGTTTTCAGTCACAAAAAATCCAATTTAAAAAAAGTTTTTCCAAAGTGGAGATTTTGAAAACTCAGTTATTGGTGTGTCCTTGTGGACTGGACATTGAGCTCTTATTTAAAATGATGATGTAGACACGACTTTCTTCTGTGCTAGAAATAATGAAACAGTAGCACTTTATTTTTTATGTGCTTGTCATTTCAGTACTTGACCACTTTTAGTCATGGTTGTTCTTACGTGGGTAAAGTGATGAGAAGATTGGACAGTTTTTACCTGCTTTGATAACCAACAATTTAAAGTGTTTTCCTATTCCCTACATTGTCAAAATATACAGTAAGGAAATTAGGTTTTGTGAAACCAATAAATAATATCTGCCAGCAGGAGTTATTCTGGTATGATCAGGACTCCTAATCTGTCATATTTCTAAAGATCTGTCAGGCACAAACTGGGGCCAGATCTGTCTCACATTTGTCCTGGCTCTGTTTACAATAATTTTTAACTGGAAGCTCAAGAACTTATTTCAAGGGTCAATATTGTCGGAGAAAACAGGAGCTACAATTGTTTTGGAAGAATCCTCAGCATCTTAAGCCTATCACTGCTTAAAGGGCGATGATTTATTTTCTTTTCTGGGGCTGCAAGAACAAAATGACAAATTATTCTGTTCTTGCCCTGGTCTGAGAGTTCTTTAATGTTCCTGACACATCTAGTGGATATATTTTTATCTTGTGTGGTTATTTACAACACTGAGTATACAAATAATGCAGAGGGAGGGATGTATAGTTTTGCACTCGACTTCTGCATTTTGTGAAGTACGAAATGCCCTGACTAGAAAGAAGTTTGTTCTTGCCACTCTGAGTAAAAGCGTACATAGAAGTATATATTTGCCTTTATCATGCTCAGGATCTTCTTCTTTGGAAAGCTGATGGTATTAATATTGACTGTTGCCACCCTCTGTCACAGAATAACTATAATGTTTTTGTTTTTTTGAATGGAGTCCCACGAAGGGTGAAAATGCGTGGGTTTTCCTCAAAAACAGGACAAGAACATCTCTTTCAACATATGCATTTTTAGTTGGAACAGTGCAGCCTAAAAATCAGTTTTCTGCACCAAAAACCTGAAAAAAAGCAGAACATCTCTGTTTTGGAAAAAAAAAAATCTGTTACTGTGGGCAGGGCCTACTCCTCAGGAGAAATGTTCAGAGCAGGACATATGGACGGGTATGACTTTGTGGAATGCGCTTACCATGTCAGGACTTTTTATTGACTAAGCCATTACTAGAATCATAGCATTTGTGATATTAATTGGCAAACTGAATTATTGATACCTTGACGCTTGGTCATGCATGATTTTCCTGCATAATTTGGCCATTTGGCCCACATTGTAATGAGTACCACTCATTGAATTTCCATCGTGTGCACACACACTGATTTCCTCATGTTCTGACACTCTCACACACTCCCTAGTGTAAGCTCAGTATCCTTGCATAGCCTCCACACAGCTCTGCCTCTCACGGCTCCGTGTGAATGAGAGTGTGTGTGAGTAAGGAGCAATGATCAGCCTGTCACTTTCCGCAGGTTTTGGTAAAAAAAGGATAATAAAACTATAGATGAGGGAAGAGAACATTTTGCTCTGAGAGAGAGGAGTAGAAAATGTTTTATGCTGTTGGTGGTGGTGGAGCAGAGACAGATAAAGAGGATAGAGAGGGGAAGCAGAGGGGGGATAAACATGGTGATGGAGAGTGAGTGAGAGGGAGCAAAGGGGGGAGGAGCAGAGAGATGATTCCACACTAATCCTCTAGACACACGCGCGGTCTGGCTGCCTCCTGGCTCAGAGAGGAAGAGGGAGACGGAGGCAGGTGAAGGCAAACGGAGAGAAACCAAGAGGGAAAGGGGGGGAGAAAAACAAGATGAAGGGAAGAGAAGAAATGAGAGCTGCCTCTCTGCATACAGCACGCTGAGACAGGGAAGAGCCACTGTGAGAGCTCGAGAGACATGCAAGTCTCTGAGTGTGAGGAAGGAGCCTGAGGAACAACACGATGCGTTGATCCTGCTGTTCCTGAACCAAACCAGGAGAGTACGAAGGCGCAACAGGAGGTGGGGTGGGGGGCAGAAGGAATCCCTTGAAAAAAAGAGCAGATCAAGAGAAGCCTAGGGTGGAAAAGGAGAAGCGATGAAGAGAATGGAGGAGAGAAGTACGAGCAAAGAAGGGGATCCTTTAAAAGTCCAGCTCACATGAGCACATGGACCTGAGCCCGACCAAACTTACTACGAGATGCTGTCAAAGAACAAGCGTGAAAGGGCGGAGTGTTGCTGATGGATGTCTGCCTGTACACACTGCTGCTCCTTAAAACCCAGCAGGAGTAGATGAGAGCTGGTTTCTCTAATGAAGGTGTGTGTGAGAGAACATATGGCAAAGCAGATGTTTGGGAAGTAAACGGAGACCAGGAGTCGCCAGAGGAGAAAGCAGGAAGGCACACTCACGTGTAAGTGAGTTGGCAGAGGATTACATAGATATTAGGATTGTGTGTGCGTGCAGCTTGCACAGTCCAACCATCCAAGAGCTGGGTGAGCTCTGTGAGAGTGTGTTTGAAGAAAGGCAGGACATAGTGATATGTTGCTGAGATTTTTCAGAGTCCATTACACCTGGAGATCCACCTGAAGCCCCTCTCTACCTCATCTCTGCACAACAAGTGGACTTTGAGCACTTTATCACCAGCGCTGGTTATTCTCCTGTTGGCTGGAAAGCCCACTGGGGTGCCACTCCTGATTTCCTTGGCCCAGTGGATGCCTACTAGCAATAACCATGGGAGAATGGACCATCCTAGAGCGCCTCCTGGAGGCTGCTGTGCAGCAGCACTCTACCATGATTGGAAGGTGAGTAGATAGCAGAGCATCAGGCATAAGTGTGGTCTCCAGAATGGTCTTTGTTTCAATCTTCATGAGAAGACCATCCTGGTCTCTACTGTTATGATAATGTCAATTACATGTAATTACATGTTTAGAGTCACTGATTGTGGCGTCTGGGGGGGGGGGATGGGGTGCTTTAGCCTCTGTAATTCCTATGAGTGACTTGATGGGAAGGTTATGCATCCATAAGAAACAGCAGCATCAGTCCACACACAGGCTCTGAATATCAGGGGACCCAGCGGTGTGAAGACATCTCCCCTGAGACGCCCACCATGCCTATGTTCACACATTTCTATTCTTATTATGATGGCTCTGTATTTTTTCTTTCTGGTTCCACGGCAGCTTTAAAAGCCTCCAGGTTAAATATGCATCTTGTCCCAGGTTACAAGAACATCCATCCCAAACCACTCCTCCCCAGTTTTTCACATGAAATCATCGTCTGAACCTAAAAAGTGAGTCAGTGCATGGTCACCGCAGTTATGATTTATGCGTTCTGCTACATGCAGAGATGACTTGTATTTTAGTTTGTATAAGGCGTTCTTGTCTTGACATTTTGGCGTCAGAGGAAAATCTGTCAAAGAAATATGATGAAGATTTTACATCGAGCAAAAGACTTATTACGGAAGGTATTTTAAGGACATCTATGATACCACTGGTTCAGCTTAAGTTCACAAGAAGCTGAATTTGTAGTTCCCTTGAGTGACTGATTTACTCTGGTTAGTGGGAGCTTTCAATTATGTAGGACATCTTGTGAATTCATTCATGTTTGGAAATGCTTCTTATCATCATCCCAGCATAAAAATCCTGTGTATGAATTTTGAGTCATGTTTTGAACCTAAGGTGATTTTAAGAGGTCATGAAAGGTCATGACCGGCACAGGTCGGTTACCGGTATGTAACGATAATCTTCCAACACACCGTTCCTATGGTTTAAAGTCTACTTGAGAGGATGCCAGAGGGACCAGGGTTTTCTCTAGCTGCATGGAGCATAGACTAACGCATCACAGCCCCTTCTCCACCTGTTGCTTCACACTGCCAAGCAGCTTGCTAAAGGAAGGGTTATTACACGTTGCCCAATCTTACAAGAAGGGCGAATTTAACTGTTTTAAAGTATTAGAAAGTGTCGGAGTAACCGGAGTTTTCTCCGGGTATAAGGTGCGTAGATTAACATGGTGCTGCCCCTCCCCCACCTGTTGCTGCAGACTGCCACTCTGTTGGCAGATAAAAGGTTGCTATACATTTTCTTTGTTTGCCATAGTCATACTTACCAGTTTTCTCTAACCGTGTGCTCCAAATGGCTAGAGAAAATTGGCTAATATGACACACGCAGCTGTTGCTGTGCCCTGCCAGTCAGCTGGCTCTAAGGTTATGGCATGTTTCCCTTACTTCCAAGAAAGACTTTTATTCCAAGAAAGGCATTTATTTTGTATATTTAACAACATTGCTATAAAGTTGTGGTTATTTTGGAAACAATATAAATAATTGGCTTTTCTAAATAAATAGAGTTAGATCTTATTCTACATTTTCTTTATAAATCTTCTGATATTATAAAACTGAGATATTTTTTTACTGAAGTGAATGCCAAGTTGGCAGCTTTTTAGAGACATTTCCAGTGTTTTTATGCAAAATGATTGGTCAGCATTTAAATGGCTGTTAAATGATTGAAATGCACTGTTGCTCATCAACCTGGGTAGTCATACTGGCTGCAGGGTCTGAGTGAGAGTGAGAAAGAGAAGAGACAGAAAGAGGAGGTTGCCAAGGACAAAAACCTTCTAGAAATGAGGATCTGCGAAGGCTTTAGCAGAGAAATTTAGCTGAAAAGAAGGAGGGGATGAGCTGAAGCAAGAATCAGGAGAATGAGGAGCAGATGTCAGACAGCAGCAAAGAGCGGTCATACACAGAGTGAAGTGAAGTGATCAGACACATGTGTTAGTCTGCGGGGCGTTGGTGAGAAGCCAATAGGACCGTCTCGTCGCGAGATGGTACTGGATGTCATGACCTAAGCGGGGCATCTGCTGCCAAAAAAACGTCTTCACACAGATTCAGTCTGTTGGGCAGAGAGTGGAAATGCCGGGATAAAAACCGATGAAGCTACAATAATATCGTCACCCAGGCTTTCCTGCGGCATCTGTTTGGTATCGCCTGATGTGTTTCTTTTATTCAGATTAAAGACGACGTAATAGATCAGCTTACAACCATGTAATACAAAATAAAATATCTACATGCAGACACATAAATAGGATCAAAATAGTTTTGTTTTTAGTTTAAATATCTGGTGTGAGAGGGATTTTGGTATGTACGGATACTCTCCTCATGTGGCTGTATAATACATCGATTGCTTGTTTACCTTGTTGCATGGCAACTTTTGATATCTTCACACAACCAAGTTTTTAACAAAGGAGCCCTTAGATGCCATAACATTTTGGCCACTCGTGATCTCCAGAAGAACGAAATGTGCCCCTGAACCTCAAGGTATTCGTGTTTTACAAAGATGGATTGTAATAAACATCTACATCACCATCTCATTTGTCATCAGCTCTGGTTTCAGGATCACATACAAGGATAAAAATGGCTAAAAGTTGCAGTGGTGGTTTTTCATATGTTTGACATGGCTTACCGGCCAGGGTGGCATGGTATTTTGGGGCGTCAAGATCACTCGACAAATTCAAAGAATAGAAGTGATGTTTTCTGTCTAGCTGTGTCCTAAATAGCTTTTGCCTGCCAGTTTGTGCACAGTGTAAGCACTAACAATTTACAAGAGCAAGAGTCTCTGACTCAGTGCTACATTAAAACGCTGGACTACAGTCACTTGTCTTAATTAATGGTTCTTTTAGGTTACATATGAAAAAGTCAATGGGCTTTGTTGAGAGAAATGTGTGCATGTAGAGGTAGTTGCTGGCCCAAGGACCCCACTGGTCAGGGAATAAAATAATTTTGCAGCAGTAACAACACTTCCAACAAGTCAGGATTTAACCTCTTAGTTATAAATGTGAGTAGGTAAGAATGGAAATTATAGCACCTTGAAGCCTTATAGTGCCACCTACTTTAATGTTTTATACTTGATCTGACAAAAGTCAGTGGAAATTTGAAGCAGGTTCCTCATTTTCCTTGGCTGTCATTTCTGAGTAATTGTCGCGTTCCTGGAGTAGCATGCCTTCCTGGCATCTGGCTTCTAATCTGGGTCGTCGCCAATGACAAGAGTTTCCATAAATGCACATATAAAAGACGGAAACCCATTGGTTCTCGACCCGCTGCCACTTTCAGGCGTCTGATTGGTCAGCAAAGGTGTCCTCCCGTTTTGGAAGGCAATGAACAGGTTGCTGTCCCCAAGGTGATGCCAGTGTGTGTTCTCATGAACAAAACACAGCAACAGCCTGTGGCTGAGTCATTTATCACATGCGAGTCACACACACACACACACACATTAGGGTAAAGGTAACACTCCTTTGTATACGATGGCAGAGGGCTCCAGAGATTCCCTTGTTCGGTCATATCCCATGCAAATGTTGATATGTTGCAGTCCTGGCTGCCTGTGTTTGGGTATTAAGCTGGCAGCAGAGATGTATCCCTGCTATTATGAGCAGTGGGTGAGCTGATGGACTCTCTGATGGGTAGTGACACAGCTGAGGCTGTTGGTCCAGACAGCCTGTGAGGATCAACAATGATAAAGAACTCTGCACCTCCCTACTACCAACACATTACTCACTGCTGCCTCTGTAGCTTAACTCCCCCAGGCCATATTCCCATTTATGAGCTGCCACTGGTTAAATTGGGATCAATAAAACAGGCAAATCTATCTTCCACTCCTTCATATTGATCTCCAATAGTGGAGCAGAAAGAAGGCCTTGATAGAAGATGGCCACAAGACTTAGTGACAGGCTTTAAATGGATCCAAAATGTAAAACAAATGAGCTCATGGGGCACACTGAAGTGATTAAAACTCAGAGTACCTCATTGACTTTTCTGTCTGTTAAAACAAAGCCTGATTGTAATGGTAGCTCAAATAATGCTCACACTGTAGCTTTCTCAGTGAAAAGACCAGTGCTTCAACACTCGACACGACAAAATCTGGTTCACAGAAATTCTTGAATACTTTTTGAAAAGATAGTCATTAACTAGATCATATTAAATTGGGCATTGTTGTCTAATACTTTACTAAAACCGGTGCCCTTTATACGTTTAAAATGTTTCTCGGTGCAGCTTTCTCCCTCTGTCTGAAGATGTAAGACTACAGTGCAAAACAGGTAACATGACACATAGACAAGAAGCTGCAGTAGCCAATGCAATATATCTTTTATTGTAAAAATCATTGTAAGGGTGAAAAATAATTGGAATTTAAGGGGGAGTCTAGATTCATTACAACACAATTCTATGCACAGGCTAACATGCTATATTGCAAAGTAAGGACAACAAAACCGTCCATGATTTATAAAAGAAAATGGGTGTGCAAAATGCTGCTATCAGGCTTGTTGGAGGTCTGGTAATCTCAGACATTAGATCAACAATAGGGATTTCTTCAAAAGGACCCCTATCTGATTGTTTTCCACTATCATTCTTTTAAAGATTCAAGTGGATGAAACATATTTATTAGTAGGGATGTTTTGATCAGGGTCTTCTGCCCCTAATACTGACCCTATTCCCTATAAGTCTCTCACCAGTGACATGCCAGATGCTGAAGACTTTCCAATTCTTCTTCCAATTCTTCCTTTACTTGACAACACAGATATTTTATTCCCAACCTGACAACCTACTGATACCCGGACAGATATCAGAAGTTGAGTTCCCAAGAACTGGGATTGGAAGAGGACATTTCTATTTTTAACTAACATTATCACTTTACGTCTTACAGTTATCTGCAAATAAGAAATTGAACCATTAATTTACAGGAGAACATCTCACATTTATTTTTGTGTCTAGTAATCACAAGCTCCCTCTCTCTCTCTCTCTGCCTTCCTTTGAGGTTGAGCCTGAGTGTTTTTGTGCCTTTTGTGCCTCTGCTTATTTTTGGCTGCCTGACACGTCGTTTGTTGTCTCTTGGATTTCTGTGGAACAGCCACAGAGAAATTGCAGGAACATGGTGCGTCCTCCATGGCAGAAAAACAAAATTATTTTGGCTCAGCAACAATATTGCTACAGATACAGTGACAGTTTAAGTTGCTTCAACATAATGACATGACTACAGGGACATCTTCATTAAAAAATAGGCCAAAATGACTTTTACTTAATCGAAATATATTATTATTAGCCAGGTAGCCGGTTTCTGAAGGCATTCTGTCTGGTTTCACTTTCCGTATTATTGAGACGTTTTCCGAGTCTCTTTTTCCATGTTTTTAGTTTTGAGGTTTCAAACCACTGAGTGCATCTTATATTTATAAGAATTGGAAAATTTACTGATGCAAGTCTGTTCAAAGTGCGCTGATGAACAGGGTTTTCAGACACTCTTACATGACCTGACAGACTTTGTTTGATGTACACTGAAGCCCTAAAACAGCTCACCAGTGCTTGATGTGCATTTAAAATAGTTTGTGCAGCTTCACTTAATTTAGAGTTACTAAAATAGAACAAATAGTGTAAGGTTTCAGCATCAGTCTGCTGACTTTTCATCATTTGCCAATTAAATGCTAATGAGGGTGTGTTTCCATAGAAGCTCAATGTCACACTTCAGTTGTCTGATGATCTATCTGTACACCGCCTCACATTAATATCCAATGGGATTTAACTTTATCCAATTTGGTCAACTTTTACCTACACAACTACAAATTAATGCATTTTATTGTAGTGATAGACCAACACTAAATAGTGTGTAACCATGAAGTGGATGGCAAATGATTTTTACAAAAAGGACTTTGTGTGGTGTACATTTGGCTGCCGTGAGCCAATACTTTGTAAAGCCACCTTTCACTGCAGTTATACAAGCTTTGCACATCTACAGACCTAATTATTTGCCAATTTTACCCTGCAAAATAGCTTAAGCTCCCTCAGATTGGATATGGAGTGCATGTGAACATCAATTTTTAGCACCTTTTTAATTGGATTTTGGATTCTGACACATAAACATGCTCTGATCTAAACCATTCCTCTGTAGCACTGGCTGTATGTTTTGGGTTGTTGTCCTGCCGGAAGCTCAACCTCCATCCCAGTCTCAACAGTTTTGCAGCCTCTGACAGGTTTTCTTCCAGAATTGCCTTTTTAGTTAGCTTCATTTATCTTCTCATCTACTCTTACCAGCTTCCCTGGCCCTGCTGAAGAAATAAATACCCACAGCATGATGCTGCCACCACTGTGTTTCAGTGTGGGTAGTCTTCAGAGTGATGAGCAGTGTTAGTTTTCTTTCACATAAAATGTTTTGCATGTTGGCCAAAAAGTTCAATTTTGATCTCAATCTGACCAGAGCAGCTTCTTCCATATGTTTGTTAAGCCCCTTACTTCTTATGGCTATTCTCTTGCCGATCTTCGAAAAGGAGTAATTTCTTTAGTTCACAAGTAATAGCTGTCCTGTCAACAGATAATCCCATTTGTCATGAACTGTAGCTTTAAAAACAAACTGAACCGAACTAAATTGAGATGAGTTGGACTGCTACAGCTCCTCCAGAGTAACCAGAGACGTCTTGGCTGCTTCCCTGATGGTCATGGCTTGGGAAGGTTGCTGTTGTGCCATACTCTTTTTCCACTTTTGGATGACAGGCTGATCAGAGCTCTGTGAAAAATTCAGAACTGTGTATTCAATTCAATTCAAAATTCAAATTCAAAAAATACTTTGTTAATCCTAATGGGAAATTAAATAATAAATATATTGTTTTATAACCTAAACCTGCTTTAAACTTCTCTGCAAATTTCTCCCTGACCTGTCTGCTGTGTCCCTTTGCCTTCATGGTGCTGTTCACTAACGCATTTCATCAGTATTATGTAACGTTCTATCAAACCTCTGAGGTCTTCATAGAACAGCTATATTCATACTGAAGTTAAATTACACAAGTCTATTAATTAGGTGACTCCTGAAGGCAGTTAGTTGGACTGAAATTAATTAAGGGTATCATAGGAAAGGGGACATAAATACATTTGCGTTCCATGCTTTTCCGATTTTTTTATATAAAAAAAATGAACAGTCGAGCAGCGCTTTGTGTTGGTCTGTCACATGAAATGGTATTTCTGGATGTAATGTGACAAAATGTTATAAAGTTAAAGAAATGTGAATACTGTCTTACTGTATTTCTCACACGCACTATTTCAGTACAAGCTAAAGCCAATGCTTACCAGTCACTGTGGTGTTTGGATGCTGCTCATTGAGCCTGTGTTTGGTGGCAGGTTACATCTCTGACATTATGTGACCTTTAGCTCATCAAGCTTTAGTTTAGCAGTCCCCTGTGGAGTCCTCATAACCCTACACAGCCTTGATGGGTGACTTTGTTCATTCTGAGCTTGGCCTTATCTTGTGAGTGTTTGTTAGACTGTAGAAAAGAAGAAAGAGGCTGTCATATCTCCTCGCTTCGGGCAGACTCCCCCGGGGAGGTTGTTAAGAAGACACTCTAAGTAAAACATCCAACATCGGCTCACTCCATTCCTCCCCGGCTCTGCTTTCACACTTCCTCCACTCATACTGTGGTGGCCCCTGAGACGCTGCTGGCTGTAAAGTCACTGCCGTCTCAGCGCTGCCATTATTAAAATGACCTCACATGTTCCACTGGGAGATTATGAGTCACTGATGAGAGGTAGATGCATGTCGTTCCTGCAGCTTCTCAGATTTTAAAACTACCATGAGGACACCTGCTATTTAAACTTCAATTATGCACAGGATCAGGCAAATTATTTCCAAACCCAAAGATGAGTATATTATTAAAGATGTCTTATAAATGTGCTTCAGTGCTTACGTCACTACTCAGAGTGGGATTGATCCACTCTGGCTCTGATCCTAGACATACAAAGATCCAGGAAATGAGTCCCGGGAGCAGGAAAGAGCTGCTGTGCAGCTTTTCATGACTGAAGAATTGCAGTCAGCATCCTTGGGAACTGTTAGAAAAGCAGAGTTGTAATCGAGGAAGAAAAAGAGAGTAAACTCAAATTATGATGCAGCCCACGCTCTCATTTCTTTTGGAATACACATATTTACTTCCATTTGTGTCTGCATATTCCAAGGTAAGAGTTATGTGATGTTTGCATGCGCATATTTTTAGGCTAGTAATGTGAGCACATGACCTCGTCAGGCACTATGACGGATTTACTGCCCCTTTCATCTGCAGTAAATGTTTGCATTTAAGCTATGTCTATAGTTAGATTTTGCATAGGTGGTGAAGAAGACAGGTGTTACAACCACAAACTTAAAAGACATGTTTTTAATCTAAATTTTTATTTTTTTTTTACAAATAAAAGTCTGAAAAGTGTGGATACATTCAAATGTCCCCTTTGCTCTGATGCCCCTAAAACTTGACTTTAGAAGGCGCCTGATTACAATATAAAGTCCAGCTTGTTTAAATTCATTAACTCTCGTGTTATAGCATTAGAACACTAGAATAACTAATAACAGTGGTTCCCATTTATTTAACTTTTATGGACAAGTTTCCAGCAGTCCACTGGGAACTGGTGCTTTAAATTTACTTAGGTATCACAAATATCTGGCAAATAACCAGAAATTGCTTGCTACTGTAAATTCAATTCAATTCAATTAAATTCAGTTTATTTTTATAGCGCCAATTCACAACACATGTCGTCTCAAGGCACTTCACAAAAGTCAGGTACATACATTCCAATTAATCTTAATCATTGAACAGTGCAGCCAGATTCTGTTATTTATTCAAATTGGATAAAAAGTTTTTCTATCTAAGGAAAGGAAACCCAACAGATTGCATCGAGTCAGTGACTTGCAGCATTCACTCCCCCGGATGAACATGTAAAAGACAGTGGACAGTCACTGGCGTTGACTTTGCAGCCAATCCCTCATACTGAGCATGCATGTAGCAACAGTGGAGAGGAAAAACTCCCTTTTAACAGGAAGAAACCTCCAGCAGAACCAGGCTCAGTGTGAGCGGCCATCTGCCAGGACCGACTGGGTGTTAGAGAGAACAGAGCAGAGACACAAAGGGGAACAAAGAAGGCACTGATCCAGGAGTACTTTCTATGGGAAGGAAAAGGTAAATGTTAATGGATTTAGCTCCTTTAGTCGTTTCACCTAGAAAGAAGGAACAGATAAACTCTGAGCCAGTTTTCAAGTTTAAAAGGTCTGAAGAGAGCACATAGAGTTAGTTACAGTAAAAGGTCAGTCAGTAGCTATGTCTAGGAGAGAGAAAGGGTTTTTAAACACTGAAAGACAGGGCCATGTGGATCATCGGTAGAGGGTGAGCATTAAGTTGTTGCCAGCAGAAGCTTGGAGGATTCCCCTCTCCAGAAAGGTGTTACAGGTAGACACAGAGTCAGGCCAGGTGTAGCTTCTAGGAAGAGAAAAGAGAGAGAACAAAGTTAAAAGCTGAGATAACAGCAAATAATACAAAATTGAAGAGTAGCGTGAGAAAGTAGCGAAGAGGGTGAAAGTGGTCATTATGTCCTCCAGCAGCCTAAGCCTATAGCAGCATAACTCCAGAGATAGCTCAGGATAACCTAAGCCACTCTAACTATAAACTTTATCAAAAAGGAAAGTTTTAAGCCTAGCCTCACGGACTAAAACTGGGAGCTGGTTCCACAGGAGAGGAGCCTGATAACTAAAGGATCTGCCTCCCATTCTACTTCTAGAGACTCTAGGAACCACCAGTAAACCTGCAGTCTGAGAACGAAGTGCTCTGTTAGGAATGTATGGAACAATCAGATCTCTGATGTATGATGGAGCTAGATCATTAAGGGCTTTATATGTGAGGAGGAGAATTTTAAATTCTATTCTAGATTTAACAGGGAGCCAATGAAGGGAAGCTAAAGTAGGGAAATATGATCTCTCTTTTTAATTGTTCATCAGAACTCTTGCTGCACAATTTTGAATCAGCTGAAGGCTTTTAACTGCATTTTTTGGACATCCTGATAGTAAAGAATTACAATAGTCCAGCCTTGAAGAAACAAAAGCATGGACTAGTTTTTCAGCGTCACTCCTGGACAGGATATTTCTAATTTTTGGCAATATTCCGGAGATGAAAAAAGGAAATCCTAGAAACCTGTTTAATATGGATTTAAATGACATGTCCTGGTCAAAAATAACACCCAAAGGTTTTTTTACTTTATTATCGGAGGTCAATTTAATGCCATCCAGGTTAAGTGATTGACTAAGCAGTTTCTTTTTTAAAGACTCCGGTCCAAAGACGACAACTTCTGTCTTGTCTGAATTTAGAAGCAGAAAATTTAAAGTCATCCAAGTTTTTATGTCTTCAAGACATGCTTGTAGTCTATCTAACTGGTTGGGCTCATCAGGATTTATGGATAAGTAAAGCTGAGTATCATCAGCGTAACAGTGAAAATTTATTCTATGCTCCCTGATAATTTTACCTATTGGAAGCATATATATAGTAAAGAGAATTGGCCCAAGTACTGAACCCTGTGGTACTCCACAATTAACCCTGGAGTTTAAAGATGATTTATCATTTACATGAACAAACTGGAATCTGTCAGACAAATAAGTTTTAAACCACCCTAGCGCTGTTCCCCTGATCCCTACAGCATATTACAGCCTTTCTAAGAGAATATTATGACGACTGTATCAAATGCAGCACTGAGATCTAACAGAACCAGTACAGACACAAGTCCATTATCTGAGGCAATAAGAATATCATTAGTGACTTTCAGCAGAGCTGTTTCAGTGCTATGATGAGCTCTGAAACCTGACTGAAACTCTTCAAAAAGGTCATTGCTGTGTAAATGCTCACACATTTGATTAGCAACTATTTTCTCAAGAATTTTAGATAAGAATGGAAGATTGGATATAGGTCTGTAACTTATTAAGTCATCTCCATCAAGCGAAGGTTTCTTAAGCAAAGGTTTAAATTACAGCTACCTTTAAAAAAGCTTGTGGAATACCCCATTACTAAAGATAAATTAATCATATCTAAAATGGGGCTTATAATCAGAGGGAACACTTCCTTAAATAATTTTGGTTGGGATTGGGTCTAAAACATGTAAAGGGTTTAGATGAAGCTAATATTTCTGAAAACTCTGGAAGCTCCACAGGATCAAAACAGTCCAAAAACCAGATCAGGTTCTACAGTTACTTCCAATGTTGTCTCATTTGTTGAGGATGAAGTAATCATCTTTGGGAGTATGTCAAAGATTTTTTTTTTATAGAATCAATTTTTTATTTTGGAAAAGCCCCATAAAGTCATGACTGCTGAGAGCTAAGGGGGAATGGATGGCTCAACAGAGCTATGACTCTGTGTAATTTTAGCAACTGTATTAAAGAGAAACCTATTATTATTTTGTTCTCTTCTATTAAGGATGAAAAAAATAAGCTGTTCTAGCTTGGTGTAGTGTCTTTTTATACAACAGTAGGCATTTTTCCAGATTAAGTAGGAATCCTCTAGGTGTGTAGAGCGCCATTTTCGCTCCATTTTCTAAAAATTATGCTTTAAGGTACGCAGCTCTGAATAAAAACCCGGGAGCCCACCTCCTATGAATAATTTCCTTTTTTTTCAAGGGGGGTGCTTTTTAATGCACCATGCAATGATGAAGTAACACTTTTTAACAGAGAATCAATTTGTGAAGGGGGAAGAAACAAAATTTTTTCCCCTCCACTCTGTTTTTCTGTGATAAGAGGAAAATTAAAAAGTGGAACAGATTCTTTTAAAAGGGTTGTTACAACATTGTCTGATAATGATCTACTATAATGAAATTTTTTTCAGGTGTGGAGTACTCGGTTAAATTTAAACTCAAAGGTTATTAAAAAATGGTCAGACAGCACAGGGTTGTGAGAAAATATTATGTCTTTACACTCAATGCCATATGTCAGCACAAGGTCCAGAGAATGAAGACAAACGTGGGTAGGTTTGTTAATGTTTTGAGTAAATGTGTTTGCACCAGAACCAGGTTTGAAAAGGTGTCCCTATTGGTTAATTTTCTCTCTCAGAAACATCCTATGCCGTAGCACTGATTATCAGCTGCCAGGCTCTTGCATGTCCTCAGAAAATCAGTTCCTCTGATCTCCACCATGAATGCTAGAAACATAATGTCACATTTGTTGTAGACAAAGTTGATTTTCACATCAGTGGCATGAGATCCATGTAAAGTAGGAGAGCGGGTTACTTTTTTATCAAGATACTAAATTATTTAAAAGTGGAGCTCGTAAAGCAGCTATTTTCCTGTGGGTAAAACAAATGAAACCCAACTCTGGTCAGAAGATTTTCCTGAATTCTTGGTATTCCATAGCAGGGGTTCCCAAAGTGGCGGTTGGGACCCCTCAGGAGGGTCACGAGATGATTTTTAGTCATTGTGATGTGACCCCTGAGGAGTATGGAGGGCCAAAAGGGACAAAATTAAATAAATAAATATTTCATGAAATAAATAAATGTACCATTAAATGGTGTATTAAATAATTTAATTGTAACATTTTTAAATAGGTTATGAAATAATTAAATATACTATTAAATTATGAAATATTTTTTATCTTTTATATAAATAAAAATAGAGTGAAATAATTGTATGTATTTTTAGTGGGTTGCTAGTCTCTGGTACTGTTATTTAGGAGGTCACAGACTGAAATGTTTGGGAACCCCTGTCCTATCGCTCTGCAGTCACTTTAAAAAAAAACGTCCTCAAACTCGTGATCCGGTGTCCTGCAACGTTTAGACGTATCCCTGGTCAAACTGGACAAACTGGAATCTACAGAGTCCTGCTAATGACCTAATTTTTTGATTTAGGTTGAATCTAGCAAACACACCTTTCCACAGGTGTGGACTGGAGTTGGACGCCATTGCTATAAAACATGCAGATTCTAGTTTGATATTCTCATTTATCTCTTGGCCTAATCGTTGTATACTTCCCGGTCTTACTTTTAGGCAATCTGGACCAAAATGTTGTACAAACACCATGTAACTATTGTGCAAAAGTTTTTTTCTTACAATTTTATATTGTCACTACATAAGCCTTAGAAATAAAATTAATACTGTTTGAACATGTTAGAAAAGTTGTAAATCTAATGAAATAAATGAGTACAATCAGCATTTTCCTTTCTTAAATATTTAATGCTGCTTTATACTATATAATAAATGTGAACCCACCCATTATTTGAAAGGGTTTGTTGATCTGCATTTAATGGTTTATAAGTTTCTTTGACAGTCTACACTATTGTAGCTTCTCCTCAACAATTGTATAGTGAAGACCACATTTGTTTCCCTCCACACACAATTAAAAAGCCTTATATTCATCATTTTATGCAGTAGCACACTCTCAAAATCCAACTTTTGAGTACATTTATTTCATGGGGAAAACATCCCATATTTTAAAAATAATTATTTTTTACAAGACCACTGGTTACTTAATTATCCATACAAAACCATTAAAATATATTAAAATGGAGCATTTATATATTCATACATTTCTTTCTTAAGGTGATCCGAGGTTTTGGGAACAAATTAGTAATACAGGAATTCCTTAGGTTAAAATAAATCATGACACAGAAGCCCATTTCGTTTTGCTGCTGACCACTGGTTAAACTGGGGAACTATATTTATCTTGCCACCAGACTCAGTCAGTATGGGAGGTAGAAAAAACTGAGTGTTAGAGAACTGCACCAAAGTGTGGGATCTTGGGGTCCGCAAGTCTCCATAACAACCATTAGACACTAATGATTATTATATGCTACATGACCTATGATAATGACCCAAACACGCAAATTTATGGGAGGGGGATATGCAAACGTAATCCCTTAACACCTGCAATGCAATTTATCAAACCTGAAACAAATTACAAGTGCTGTTTTTGCGTCTAGATTTAGCACGTTTGAAATACAGGTACTAACTGGGACGCAAACATGTCTGTTGTCACTGTGGCGAGAAGGAGGCATAGACTGCAGAGCAGTCAGAGCTGGATCAGTTGGATTACACTGTTTAAATGTGAACGTATGCCAGACGAGGGTTTATACAGTAAAATATGATTTTGGGTCACCAAACAACAATTTAAAAAATCAAAAACGTTGGATATCATTAAAATATAGGCAAAACAAACAAAACAAATTCAGTAGAATTATTAGAAAATAATTATGATGATCATAATGATGCAGTGCAAAACCCCTGCATGTTTCAAGCAACACAGAAGAAGATCTGTTTGCTTTTCCTCTTGTCTTGCAATTTCCTCATTGAAGTAGGGCGGTCTGCAACTCTTTTGCACCAGTTATCATTGCACGCGCATTGTTTGAAAATCGAACACAGCAGGGCAACTTATTGCACGTGCAATTTTTTTTTTGCCCAAGCAATTTAGTGCCCTCTATTTGGGATCTTTGAAGATCAGGGCCTAAGTGCTGTCCTATAGGCAAACAGGGGTTGTACAAGGTATTGAGTAAAAGAAGTAGAGGAAAACCATAGCAAGCCCGAATCTGAAGACGAGTTTGAAAATGTCTTGTGGGGTTTCGTAGGTGGAGCCACACAACTACAACCGCAATTCCAATGAATTTGGGACGTAAATAGATAACGTAAATAAAATCAATACAATGATTTGGAAATCCTTTTCAACCTATATGCAACTGAATAAACTACAAAGACAAAATATTTAATGTTCAAACTGATAAATTTTATAGTCTTTTTGCAAATATCCATTATTTCGAATTTGATGCGTGGAACACATTACAAAAAAAGATGGGAGAAGGGCATTTTTATCAACTTTCCTTTTAACAACGATCAAGGCGTGTTTGGAAACTGAGGACTAATTATTAAAGCTTTGCAGGTGGAAATCTTTTCTATCCTTGATCGATCTACAGCTTCACTTGCTCAACAGTCTGTGGTCTCTGTTGTCATATTTTGCGATTCATGATGCATCACACATTTTCAGTGGGAGACAGGTCTGAACTGCAGGCAGGTCAGTCTAATATCTGCAGACTTTTACTACGAAGCCATTCTGTTGCAACACGTGCAGAGTAGGTCTTGGCATTGTCTTGCTGAAATAAGCAGGGACGTCCCAGATAAAGATGTTGCTTGGATGGCAGCATGTGTTGCTCTAAAACCTGTATGTTCCTTTCAGCATTAATGGTGTCTTCACAGATGTACAGGTTAGCCATGCCATGGGCACTAACACACCCCATAGGGTTTTAACTTTTTCTTGTAGATGCAGCGACAAACTGTGTTAACAGACAATGGTTTTCTCAAGTGTTCCTGAGCCCACGCGGTAATATCTGTTACAGAATGATGTCGGTTTTTAATGCAGTGCCTCCTGAGGGCTCGAAGGTCATGGGCAATCAATGTCGATTTTTCTCTGAATCTTTTAATGATATTATAGACTGATAGATGACGAGATCCCTACATTCCTTGCAATTGTACGTTAAGAAATGTTGTTAAGCTTTTGGACTATTTGCTCACTCAAGTGTTCACACAGTGGTGAACCTCACCCTATCCTTGCTTGTGAACGACTGAGCCTTTCAGGGACACTCTTTTTATACCCAGTGATGACAGTCATGATAAACCTGTTTCCAAATAACCTGTCCACCTCTGGAATGAAACAAACTGTTATGATTTGGGGTTGTTTGTTTTTTTTTTTTTTTATATATTTGTCTCAGTTTTTGAATCATGCTTCTGTTTATTATTGTTTTAGTCTTGTTCAGGTTTTGTCAAGTTTGGTTTTTGGTTCTGTTTGTTTCACACTCTATATATATACACCTGTTCAGTTATTGGTTGCGGAAACATTTCTCAAATCATGTCTTGTTCTCAGCTCATGTCTTGTTTTGTGGACCATGCAATGCCTGTCTAGCCAGCCTGCTTCTGTTTTGTTCCTGCCTCTTCTGAGAGTGAGTTTTTGTTTTTTTATTAAATCGTTTTTCACCTACCGTCATGCTGCCTACTCGTCTGAATTCTGGGGTCCCACATAACGCAAGACGTAAAACAAACAGGTGTTTTTGGAGCATTCCTCAACTTTCCTAGTCTTTTGTTGCCCCTGTCCCAGCTTTGTTGGAACGTGTTGCAAGCATCAAATTCAAAATGAGTGAATATTTGCAAAAAATTATATGAACAATAAATATATTGTCTTTGTAGTGTATTAAATGGCATATAGGTTAAACAGGATTTGCAAATCACTGCATTCTGTTTTTTTATTTGAGTGTTACACAATGTCCCAACTTTATTGGAACTGGGATTGAACATTTGAATACGAAAGTAGCACTGTTGCCAACTCTTCTGTAAGGAAAGAAGCTATTGGCTGTCGTTAGATTACATCATCACCTGATTTGCATATTTGGACATGTAATTGTGATCCAGACTGTAGGAGAGAATATCAACATTGGTAAGACAAAGTTTGTAAAAAACACGTTTAGAACTACAAATTAACTTTATGGAATAATGTCCTTTGTCTGAACCCTGAACTGCATAAATCATGCATTTTAAAGTTGGCCACGGCAGTGAAGTCTGAAAAAGCAGCTTTACATGTTTCCACAATGTGATCGCGTGGAACAATGTTCAGCCATAGCTAATGTCATGGTGGCTTCAGTCTTTATGACTTTTTTAATCATTAATGGCAGTTTGCTTTGGGTGGAGCTGTTATCAGGCTTTGCCTTTTGATTATGTTTTTGACTTCCTATGTGTTTTTTATTGTCAGTTTAGCATAAAAATCAGTCTTACAATACAGGCAGTGTGCCCTTGTATGATCCCCAATAAACGGCTTCAACCAGCCTTTGAACTCAGGGTTTGATTCCTACTCCTTTCTGTATCTTTGACTGTCCATTTTAGATTGAGACATGATGAGCTAACAGCTAGCTAGATGTAACAGAGGCACACACAGCGGACAAGGGCCCTGTTCTAATACTCGCACTTCCACCCTTGTGTCCCTGAATTGCGCGTTCCCGTTGATGGGTTCGAGTGCATAGTGTGTCCCAATTCTCCAGAGTGGTCCTTAGCGCCGCCCCCTTTGCGCCCTCGATCCACACTTCGGCTAAGTGCCCATCTAAGCAGACTTCGCTGAATTATATTACCCACAATTCATTGCTGTATGTGACGTTTTGAGCAAAAAACAGTCACAACCATCAATGTTATCAACCATCAAATCAGAATAAGAACTGCGTAAACTTTAGTCAACAAGCTGATATATATATTTTTTTTACTGATTTTCCAGGCTCAACATTGTAAGACGCCACCGGCTTCAGGGTGATTCTGGGCAGTCAGTAGCCCATAATATTTAAATGACCTTATGAACAAACACTTCTGCCACAACGAGAGTCTGTTGAATAGGCCTCCTTCTATTCCTGCGCTTTCTTCTCCATACAATTGCTTGTTGCAGTTTTAAAATATTTTTTAGCAGCAAGACTGAAAAAGCAGCGACGGGTCCCGTCATTTTTTATGTTGCAGTTGTGGCGCAGAGGTGCAAGTCGATGACGTAACCCCTACTCTCCCAATTCTCCATTTTTGCACGCTTGTAACCTGTGCACTTCAACCCATATGTGCACTTTTACAAAGTACACACTTCATAGAGGGGCATAGGGTGTAGTGTAGGTATTGGGACAGGGCCAAGGTGAATAAGTGACTGAGTCTGTGTAAGTGAATTAATGGGATTTATTTTAGTGCGACAGTGTCAGAGAAAAAAAAACCCATCACATTAAATTTATTTTTACATTATATTTACATCCTGCTTTTAATCCAGGGTGGGACTAGCAACAGCTTTGCACATGCGTGATTCATTTGCAACGTGGACACTGTGTGGAGTGGGACCTCCTCTGTGCTCTGATTGCAGGCGGGGTTTGCTGCACGACAAGGCTACTCTGAGACTGATCACCTGTCGGTGCTTGGGAAGTGAGAGGGGCTCATGGCACTTGCTGCTCGCTGAGGACAGAAACTCCAGAACGATTGCTGCGTTCACCTATAGTCGCCAAAGTCTCCAATAACAGAAAAAAGTTGCTAGATTTGTTGCTAATCACTTTTTTGAAAACAAGTTGCTAGAGGGGTCTGACAATTGCTAAATATAGCTGGCACTAAGCTGGCAACAGTGGCGACAGAAACAGTAGCAACAGAAACCCAGATAAGATGTACTTTGTTCTTCGAGATTTTTTTTTTCTTCTTAATCAGCGCAATGCTGCCCCTGAAACGATCAGTTGCAACTGCATGACTTTGTTTGGTCCGTTCTAAAACATCTATGCGTGAAAGCAAACAAGGCCAACTGAAAGAGTGAATTTTGTCTCTTTTGCCCATCCCTGAACCAGAACAGAAGTGTGAATGCATATAAATGTACTGAGATAAATGTATATATTTTAAAATTATTGATCAGTATGAGGTAATGCCGACACAATAAAATATTATTTCATTTTAAGACCTTTTACTTGTCTTTAACATTGGGGAAAATAAGTGTGGCTGTAAATCAATTAATCAAATAATCAGTTCTGACCAGTCTTTTATCACTGCTGCTGGGTATCTGTCCCAGAGCATGATGCCACCGCAACCATACTTCAGCATAGAATGTTAGCTGTACCAAGAGCAGCACTTATTCATTGTCTTCCACATACACCGCTGAAAGCTCTAGCCACCTCTATCAAGTAGTGGTTCATCAGGATTGAGAAATATGTTATTCAAATGTACTGTTCCTGCAGCAGGCAGGACGTCTGGCAACTTTTACACAGACTGACCTATATCTAGCTGTGTTTTTCCAAATCAAGTACCATCTAAGGTTACAGTTTTCTTCTTGTACATGTTTAAAGTGCTTCAGTGTTAGATACCAGTGGAACAAAGACTCCCGCAGGGCTGTGCCAAAATCATTTTTAGTGTACAAATGCATGCAATCCTAACAAAACACTGTGAGGCAATATTTTAATGATGAGAAAATACTTTAAAGTCAAGCTGAGCAGAAAATGTACAAAAAAGAAGCAAATGAAGTTACATAAAATATGAAGTCTAAAATAAAAACAAATAGCCAGCTTTGATCTTAATTTGGAAAAAAAAAAGCAAAGCTGTGGCTTTTGACGTTTTCTCACTTGGGTCTGTTTGTCTGTGCTCATGGCAGTGAGCTTTATTTGGACAAGCTGCTTTCATGACACATGACTTACAGCAATTCTGTGCAGGCATCATAAAGCTGATGCTCCTTTTTATCTGATTGATCATCTTGTTTGTCTGCTGGTGTTCAGATAAATCTTCTCCACTTTCGTGCCTCCTTTGTTTCTTATTATACTGCCTCGACACTTTCTCTCCCAATATTTTTCACTTTGAAGATTAGAAGGATGCTCGATTGCTGCTGATTTATTCTCTGTTCCCACACAACTCCCATCTCTCCATCTCAACACTTAGCTGAGGTCTCTAATGAACAGGGGCAGAGTGTGAGAGCAGTGCAGTCTGGTCCACAGCTCCTCAGTGGCAGTATCAGCTTCGATTGACTCAACATAAATACAAAGTCAGGATTGCACACCAGGCACACACCATCTCCAGTAGGACTGAAATACTGTACAAAGCCTTCTGACTCACCGCCTTCTCACACATATGCACACACACACACACACACATGGCCGCACACTTCTCATGACCAGATGGTCATCCAAATATACAAACATGCGTAAGCGAATGTGCAGCATGGTTACTATATATACACGCATCTCAGGGGCAGGGACGAACACACAGACGCACTTTCTCACGCACGCGAACGTGTTGCCAAAACTGTCACAGTCCCTGTGTTCATGGTGGATCACATGAGCAACCAGAGCAGGCTGTGACAATGCATTCACACCTCAGCGCACACACTCCCCACACAGTCTCTTGCAGATTCTTCAATTAAGCCAAGTGAAGCCAAGTTTCTGGTCATACACTTGCTCTCAGCAATATGCTGCATTCACACTACTCTCACAGCCAATTATGAAAAATGACTACTTGGTAGACAGCGCTGTGATGTAAAAAGGATAAATTTAAACTTCCCATCCTGTAAAAAGACAGCAGTAGGACTGTGCTGGCAGCCATTTACTACAAAAAGCTGTCTACCTCAAGACATGTCTGTCAGATATTCCTGGTGCATGCAGTGCCGAGGATAAGTATTCTTTCCCCTTGAACTTCATGACGTTTCATCTTAACCAAGAAAGGTTGTATCTTATTGTTCGAACAAGTGGAAGGAAAAAAAACCCTACTTTGTTGAACCACCTGCTCTGCAATTACAACTGCAAGTTCTTTAGGATATTTCTCTACCAGCTTTACACTTTTAGAGACTTTTTGACTATTCTTTTTTGCAAAATCCAAGCCAGTCCAATCAGACTGGCTCGAGAGCACCTGTGAACATTGGTTTTCAAGGCCACCCACAGATGCTCAGTTAGATTTAGATCTGGACTTTGACTGGACCATTCAAACACATGAATATGCTTTGATCTAAACCATTCTATTGTAGCTCTGACTGCATACTTGGAGTTGTTGTCCTTCTGGAAGGTGACGCCCCTTCCCTTGTTTCAAGTCTTTTCCAGCCTCCTGCAAGACAACAGTACTACGCCACCGTGTAGCCCAACCTTCTTCCATGCCTGAACATTATTTAGCTTAATCTGACAATAAACTTCCCCAAAGCATAATGCTGCCACCAAAATATTTGATATTGGAGATGGTGTGTTTAGGGTGTTGTGCAGTGTTAGTTTCCAGATACACATGTAAGCCAAAAGGTTTAATTTGAATCTGCTGTGTCCTCTATATGGGTTGTGGCACACAACAATGACAAATGCTTTTGGTTTTCTTCTTGCCACTCCTCTTTAAAAATCAGATTTGTGAAGTGCCCAGCTAATTGTTGTTCTGTCAACAGAATCTGAGAGCTGTTATTCTCTGCAGCTCCTCCGGACGTACCATTCTTTCATTAATGCTCTCCCTGAACAGCAACTCAGGTTAGGTAGATGGACATTTCTTAGTAGGTTTGCAGTTGTTTTACATTCTTTACCTTTTTCTGATAATGCTTTGAGCAATTCTTTGTGGAAACACTATTGGTTTGTAAATGTTAATTTTTGGGAATAAACAGATTTTATTGCATACATAAAGTACACTGATTGGTTAGGACAAGCAATATGAAAAAAAAACAAAACATAAATTGGTTCCCTGTAACAAACTATCTGTCTTGATATGTAAATGTTTGGCCTTCCTAACACATTATCTCTAGTTGGTTGGCACAAACAGCACGACCATAACGTTGCCTTAAATGTAAAAAACTGTAAACTGACACTATATGGACAGTTAGCACCTTGTAACTTTTATATAAAATAATAATTCAGTTTGAGGTAGAATTCATAGTGGATGTTAAATAATTGTGGACATTTTTTCATGTCATTTCTAATTCTCAGTATTTTCCATTTTAAAACAAATAAAATAAGGATTCTTCCTTTGTACTGAACTTATATAGCGTTTTTCCAGTCATACAGACTGCTCAAAGTGCTTTACACTAGAGCCACATTCACCCAATCACACACCGATACGCAGATCGGTAGGCAACTTGAGGTTAAGTGCCTTGCCCAGGGGCACATTGACATATGGCAGGAGGAAGCTGGAATCAAACCCAC
This sequence comes from Crenichthys baileyi, assembly GCA_036173005.1. Taxonomy (NCBI): domain Eukaryota; kingdom Metazoa; phylum Chordata; class Actinopteri; order Cyprinodontiformes; family Goodeidae; genus Crenichthys; species Crenichthys baileyi. The sequence goes on from JAHHUM010000894.1 coordinate 677,474, forward strand.
AACTTTCTGATTGTAAGACAACTACTCTACCTACTGAGCCACAGTCGCCTCAGAGCGTGTCTGGGATGTACCCTGTGTGGCTTGTGTGTCATGGAAGCCTCCTGCATGTGCCAGAGCAGCTGATTGGGGATGGAGCTTGGCACAGGAAAGCCGTAGTGGGTGTGTGGGTGGGGGAGTTGGCACATACGTGATGACCAAAGCTCGGGATTGTCCAAAACCCGCTGAATTAATCCAGATTATGGACATCTCTTCTCTCTTTTTGTAGTTCCCTCCATTGACCACTCTTCCTCTCTGTCCCTCCCTTCCTGCCCATATATGCACCCTATTTGTCTCTCATGCCGCTCTTTCTTCTTCTTAGTCCTCACCTCTCCACCACAACCTTACCAGTCACCCAAAAAGAACCCAAAAAACAAACCAGTGCTCCTAAAGGCAGGTTCTGTTAATATTACAATTTCCCATTCACCTAGTAACACACACAGGACAATCGCTTGGAATAAATGGATTAAATCCAGTTTTAGATATTCTCTTACTGTTACTTTAGTGTCAGATATGGTGCCAAGGTAACTGCTGTTATTGTCATGGAGACCCTTGTGCACAGTGCACTTTTGCACTGACTGGAAAGTAAAATGGGGCTAATGTGTTCTATGCCATCATAGGAGTCACACTCAAGGAGTTACATTCACAACCCAGAGCTGTAGCTCCCTTCCAACCCCATCCCATCCAATGAACAGAATGAGCAATAACAATGTGCAGTAATGATGTGCAATAATCATAGTCTCTACCTAAACACTGCCTACTTTTTCACTTACTGCATATGGGGTATGTTATGTGTCTACCTGTGTTGTTGCTGTTACTATAGTGATGAGCAATCAAATGACAAATTAATGTACTTATGAAAGAAAAAGGTCTTCATCAGTTCTCAAATTACCTTGTTGGTATAACACAAAAAGAAGCCATTTACATTACATATTCGCTAAAACATGAATGCTTACAACACAAAAATTAGATAAAGCTTAAATAAAAAAAACATTGTCTTTTTGTCTGTGCTAAAAAAGTTGATGGATAAAACTCACACATTACAGTCAGACTCATTGAAACCATGTTTAAAAAACAGCAAAAGGTATTATTTTTCTACACAGATTTATATTTAGCTCACCACCCACTTACTGTATATATTGTAGTGGTCTTTACACATATTCTTATTGCTGGAAGACACATCTATATTCCCACACTTACAGAAACACCCATTATTACAGTGTTTTGTTGAGAGTTTGTAGGTGATGAGAGTAGACTTGAAATTTAATTCGTCTTTTATTTTCTGTCCAGTATATAGCTCCACCCTGGGGTCTTACTGTCACGATTTGTTGTACTTTGAGTTTAGTGTGATTATTTTGGTTCCTCTGTAGCATCTTATGTTTTAGTGTATTCTTGTGTTTAGTAATCAAACTCCACTCTATAGTGGAGTTACTTCTTGGTCGTGTCCTCTGTTGTCCACACCCTGTTGTCTGCGGTCCGTTCTGCTTATTAAATCGTCTTTCCTCACCCTGCTCTCGCCGCTTTGTCTCTGCATCTGGGAAGAACACCAAACGATGACACTCCTGACATAAATCTGTCCCAGGAAAAACACTGGATACACATGGCTTCATTTTAATTTATGCGACAAAAATATAAAGGCTGATCTAGAAGAACCTTAAAATGAATGCCAGTTACACTATTCTGTATCTTCCACTCGTTTCACTGGAGTAGGAATATATGATACATAGGGAAATAGTCCTCAGGCATTGCCTTGTTGCACATTTAACACTGCAGTATAAACAATTTGATCACCAGACAAGCCAAGCTGCCGCAGATTCTAAGAAATTCTGCCAAATGAGTTCAGCCCCTTCCACACGTTTTGTACAGCACACATGAACGGCACTGCAACAGCTATTACTTAATATTACCATTACTTGGTCTCACACCACGCTATTCTGCCCACACTGATGAGACTCACTCATAGAGAACTGACATTTCATACCCAGGTGATCAGTTGGTCCGTAAATATAGAACAAACAATAAAAAGCAAAGTAAAAGAAGATGATGACATCACATAAAAAGCCCATCCTAGGGCAGTGAACAGGACTTGGTGTTCCTCAAAATTTCCTCACATGTAGACACGTAACATGGCTTTATCAAACGCCAGCATACACAGCACATTGAAACAGTGTGACTACAGCTTTGCTGAGAACTGTTTTTAGCCACACTAATGCATGTGATTTACAAGAGCCAACCCAAGGCTCTATGGGGCCCAAAGCAGAATAAAACTAGGAGGCCCATCTGGAGGTAAGACCAATGTCTACTAACCCGAACTATTAATATCTCTTTAGAATTTGTCATAATAAAAGCAACCAACAACAAAGATTTAGTTTTGAAATTCCATTTAAATTCGGAAGTTGGAGTTTCCAAGTTCACAGCTGAAAAGATTTGCTCCATGAAAATAAGAGCAAAAATAAAATGATTATAGATTATAGTTTATTAATAGTTAGCCTGGTTAAGACAAGTTTACAACTTGTAACTGGGATACTGTTGAGTTGGGAAAGATATCATTCCAAAAGCCATATTCCAACATCCGAGGCAAAATAAATGCAGCAAATTTTATTCTGAGAATGTGAACCCCCTTCAAGTCCCTGAGCTGTGGTTAGAATCCCAAAGGCACTTTCTGCCCACAAAAAGTGGTTAGTTGGCTCATGCCTCAGGCTGGCAATAGATATATAGCTGCTCATTATTTAAGGAATTGTGCACCCATTTTGTCTTAAAAGAACAGCAAAAGTGGAAAATGCCATTTAAGCCTGAATATCCTCAAACAAATTGTCCTAGACTGTGCAATGCTTAAACAATATAACACTGGTTAGTGTTATATTTTTAGTATATTCTCCTGAAATAAAGGTTCCTGGGGTGCTGGTCACTTTAAGCATTGTGATGCAAAACTGAAATGTGTGTTTTTTTATTTGGGGCATGACAGTGAAGGTGTGTATTTTGGGAGATGGATAAAGGTCTTTCAGCAGGGAAGAGTACAGCCTCCTCACTCCTTCTGTCACTGGCCTGAAGGATCGGAACACCCCTTCTGGTTGTGTGTGTGTGTGTGTGTCTGTGAAAGAGAGAGACCTCCTGGGCAAGGCTTGATTCAGTCTGATTACCAGTGACCTGCAAGAAACTACAAGCTATTGATGAATCTTGGCAAAGAAACACACAGGCTGACAGATAAAAAGAGGGAATGACAAGTGTCAGTTCATATTTGATCTGACAGGATTAGATAGTCCAGCACTGTTGGCGTGTTGCATTTGGGGCACATAAAGGACTAACAGTGAAAACAGTGAGAGGGAAAAACAGAAGAAAAGAGACTTAAGCCAGGATGAGGCTGTGAAGGTTGGATTAAATAAATATAAAGATGGAAAAAAAGACATGCAAATGTTCCACTGATGGCATGAAAATGAAAGAAAATGTCTAATTGCTTAAATTATGTTTAAAGTCTGCTTTAGAAATAGTTCTGCTCACCACAGTTACAATTAATGAAATCTGTGAGAACCCGTGGCTGGTTCACTGTTAGCTGCTAACAACGCTAAAGTTGGCATCTGCTCATATAGTTTTTAGGACTCTGGACAGCATTTGCTTAGGTGTGGTTTAAAATCTGAAATAATAGAAATTAATAATTCTGCACTGAACAGAGATTTACTGAAACTGAGTTTTTTTTTGTGCTATATGTTCTGTATAAAAATAAATTAGCCATTAGAACCACCTTAGAGAGAGAAAAGCATGAAAAATGCAATTTATGGACTAGTCAAATCTGTACTGAATTATTCTAAATGGCCCCAAATTATTCATACCACTGGCAGATTTAGATTGAAAGTAATATTTTAATCTTACCAGTAACAAAGGTGATCCAGCCAAAGTCCCGACTTGAATCTGAGAATCTGTGGAGGGAGCCAAAGATTAGGGTGATGGTAAGGAGGCCTTCCTAGCTCAGTGACATCCTTAAAGATAAATCATCTAAGTACCTGTGGAAGCATGCAAAAAGCTCGTCAGCATAAAAAGCAGCTGTTTTCCATGCATTACTGAGATTTTTTGCTAAAACAAAAGCAAAATTAGAGAAATATATTTATTTAAAAAGGAGACCCATTGTAGATTGTCTTAACTTTTGGAAGATGCCATCATTTCCAACCAGAAACAAACAAAAAACTTGGCCAGGGGTATGATAATTTTGGCCTTTACTTTGAAACCGTTTATAATCGCTTAAACCTTATTTTGTGAACAAAATAAAAGAAAACAACAGAATTTGAATGTTTTTCAAAATATTGTTAATAACTTGTCTCATGAGCTAATTGTAACAATGATGCCCAGTGATACTGTAGCATGCCTTCAGCATTTACGTTCCCAAATGAAGGCTTACTTTGGATTTAAAGTGAGGTTCTGTGAATTATCAACTGTATCAATTCACTTACCTGTTAGAAAGATGTCATGTCACCGTGAACTTGTTGGGAAATTCAAATATTTAAAGAGTTGTTGATTCCAACAAGCCAATCAGGCTTATGCTGTATAGTATAATAAAGGACAATAATCATTCTTAGCCTGTTCCTGTTTTTTGTCATAACGGAGAGAGTTCAAAGGTCAAAAATACACAAAACATGGAGAAGAGGTCCATAGTGGTGAGATAAGGCTTTCAAGTGTTCAGCTATTATGCTCTATAATACACCATTCCTGATCCAAGAACAAAAAGCCTACTGTAAAGTGCATATGAAAGAAGGATGAAAATGTTCAAACATGACTGAGTTTCAGTGTTACTTAACATTTCAGTGTAATTTAACATTTTATTTACAGAGATGTGGTCACACACTCATCGTAGATAAAAAGCAGTGGATCAATAGAAATGTCTAATTACCACCCATCTGTGTATTAGTTATGCATATTAAATAGTTCGAATGAGGTGAATGGATAAATATAGAGCCTCAACTAGTCTATCTGCAGTGTGTAGATAGATTTGCATTGAATTAGATACAACAAACCTCTGAGTCTGTTTTTGTATTTACATTCTTTATTAATAATTTATTTTTTGGGATAGCTAAGTTGTAATATTTCACTATAATGACTTTCCGCAATGTAAACAAAATAGCAAGTTGCTGAAAAATATCTTTAATGTTAATTTGCAGCATAATAACGATGCTGAAAAAAAAAAAACAGTTCTTGGACTTTTCTATATTTTGTTCAGTTATTTTGTAAAAAAAAGTAGTTTGTGCCCCGGTCTGCCTCACCGATGATAACTTAAGACAACCTCACTTTTAAAAATCCAAACTAACCTTTTTATTTGGTCTTTTTTCTCTAAAATATATTTCATTCACATGATAAAGTGTCTGAAAATAGATCCTGTTCTTTTATATTTATAAGTAAGCCTAGTTGCGGAGTGAACTGTTAATTCAGTTTGATTATCAGGCTAAGTGAGGGAAATACATGCGTGGCTGTGGAGGAGACGCAACACGAGAGGCTCACTTTGTAATTATCACAAAGACGTAAAGTAGATGGACTGAAAGAGGTTTAATTATTTAATGGTAGAGACCGGCAGCAATGAGGCTGTGATGAAATGGAAAGTGACAGCAACAAAAGCTGAGCTTCTAAAAAGGATCAGCAGGTTACTGATAACATGGAGCTTGTTTATACTCTGAACCTGGGGTGCCTCTACAGCCTGCACAAAGCTCCGCTCTCTTTTCAACTTACGTACAAGACAGGTTAGTCCACTGCAAAAGTACAGTAACATCTTCTTTTTCCACAACTAGAAATTTAAAGTTGGTATTTTTTAAAGAAATGGGTTTGAGATTGAGCTTAAAAGAAAAAACAGCGACAGTCACGGTAGAATGTGCATCTCTAAAAGGAGGGTGGGGTTCTGGTTCCCCAAAACAGAATAACATTTTTACAAAACAGCATTCCCTGATTGGTTAGTTTCTAGTTGGTTAGTTTAGTTAATTTCACCGAGCTCTTCGGGCTTCTCAAAGAAATTAGCTTGACTCTTTGAGGCACCTCTGCCACGCTCTGACTGGTGCAACAAATCCACTGCTGCTCTTTGGTTGACTTAGCTTCTCCTCGGCACACTTCGCTCTCCTCATTTTCGTTTTCTGCCCCTTGCCTGTTGCCGTGGCGACTAGCAGAAGGGAGCTCAGTGGTGGGGATTGAAGTGAAAGGGGGAGGATGGCAGCTCTTCCACCACCCATCTTTTTTATCCGCTCTCTTATTTGTTATAATCTCCACAGCCACATCTTCCACTCTTCTACCTCATTCATCCTGTTGATCCCTCATGTTGTGAATCTGTGCCCTTTTGCTTCCTCTTTATTATTTACATTCTCTGCCTGATCTTGGTGCAATTTCTTCATAGATTATAGTATTTAAGCTCATGATGACCATCTCATCCCTCGTCTATGTGCTATAAAGCCCCCTAAGCTCCTTCAGTATGGACACAATGTGACTCTTGAGGACACTACAATAGGTGTGTACCTTTTCGATATGCTTCGCCTCATTTAAACCATTATATCTGGTTCCAACTCTACATGCTGAGCAACACTCTGCTCCCACCAGACATCGTGTTTCACCTTTTTCTTTCAAACTGCTATGCAAACAGCGTCCAAGGCTTCATTGTAAAAAATGATAAACATGAAGAGGGAAAATTTTACTTTAATCAAGGTAGCAACTTTGCAAATTGCATTTTAATTCTTGCAGGAGCTAAGTAATGCAATCTGTTTGTTTTTTTTAGGCATAATTTGGATTCCTCTGTTCATGCACATATGACGGAAACACAGAGGGATTTCTCCAGTCATTATCTCTTCACATTACTGTGAACGTTTAATTCTTTCTCAATGACTCGTGCGTCTGTAATAGGACCCCCACCATCAGACAATGAAGAAAACAAAAGATGGTGGACAGGGACACACAATCGTTGGAGGAGAGGAGGCGTTTTTCGGGTTGGCATAATGTTTCTGCATAATCACCACTGCCTGTATGCTAACAAAGGCAACACATTAGAGAGAGGGAACAACAAACACTGTCTGCGGTGAGCAGAGGGTGTAATGGTGTGGAGACGTGTGCTAAATATAAAGTATGTGTCACTCCTTTCAAGCATATTTATACAAATGGATCAGTTGCTACTTAAGGTTGGCCATAATCCATTGAAAAACGACAGATACACAGTCTGCCAAGCTTCACTACTACATTAAAGAATTCTAATAGATGTTTAACATTATAACAAACAGCTGGTGCTTTTTCACAGACTGTGGATCACAGAACAAAGGGATGTAAGCAATAGTTGAAAAAGTATTTCCCCACTTACAATTTTTTTTGTCATAGTTTAATATGTCAGACGATCAGACAAATTTTAATATCAGACAAAGATAAACTGAGTAGATTCAAAATGCAGTTTTCAAATTATGGTTTAATGTATCAAGAAGGAGCTAACCTAACCAGCCTGGCTCTTTGTGAAAAAGCACTTGCCCTTTAAACTTAATTACTGGTTTGGCCACCCTTTGGTGTCAACAACTGCCATCAAACAGTTGTGATAACTGGCAATGAGTCGTTTACATCACTTCTGGCCCTCTCTTCTCTGCAGAACAGTCTTAATTTAGCCACACTGAAGGGTTTTCAAACATTACCAGCCTATCTAGGTTCATGACTCAGCATCTCAATCAGATATTAGTGCAGACTTTGGCTAGGCCACTCAAAAAAAAATTTGTTTCTTTTGAGCCATTCAGAAGTGGATTTATGAGTGTGCTTTGGATCATTATCCTGCTGCATAACCTAAGTGAAGCTGAGCTGAAGGTCAGAAACTGGTGGCTGGACATTCTCCTTCAGGATTTTTTGTTAGAGAGAAGAATTTATGGTTCGATCATTGAAGCTAAGTCATCCAGGTCATAATTCAGCCTCAGACGGTCGCTAGATGTACTGGAATGCAAACCTTCCAAAATACGCCACCTCTGTGTCCTCAGTCAACAGAATAAATTATCATCAAGATGTTGTTTTTTATATAAAATGGACCTTTGTGTTCTTGTTCAGGAGTGGTTTTGCCCTTGAAATTGTCCAATGGATGCCATTTTTGCCCAGCTTCTTTCTTATTTTTGAACCATAAACTCTGACCTTAACTGAAGCAAGGTAGCCCTGCAGAGCCTTAGATGTTGTTCAGAGTTCTTCAGCAACCTTCTGGATGAGTTATTGATGCTCTCTTGGTGTAATTTTGGAATGCCAGCCACTCCTGTGAAAGGTGTATCACTGCTCTATGTTTAATTGTGGATAATGGCTTAAACTGTGGTTCACTGGAGTCCCAAATACTTAAAAATGAATTTGTAACCCTTTCCAGGCTGATAGATATCAATATCCTGTTTTCTGTTTATAAGTTTCCTTAGGGACATCCAGGGGTCTGTTTCATGTTGTCAGACAGGTTCTATTGAAGGGATTTCCTGGTTATCATTAGTAACTGAACTAAAAAACATTTATTAACATAATTACTGTTAAATCTATAATTTAACAAATACAGGGGTTACTTCTTTCACATAGTTATGCTGTTTTTCTCTCTTATAAGTGCAATTCTAATAAAAAAAACTGTATTTTGTATTTATTCAGGGGCTGAATATGTTTTCATTGCACACTAAGATAAGTACTAAAACAAGTTAGTTATTAACATCCCAATAAGAATCAGCATTTCCCCGGTAAAGACTATTTTTCTCAGAAATCATCATGCCAGCATACTGTGCTCATCATGTATGAGCAGGGGATGCAGCTTGTAAACTTGCAAACTTTCCAGCTGAAGATCCGATCCAAAGAGATATTACTCGGCTCTGTGTACGGTAGCTGACTTCAGCCATAGTCCACTCCTTGTGAATTTCCAAGAAACTCTTGAATGGGCTTTGTTTCACAATCTTCTCAAGGCTTTGTTGCATGTGCACTTTGTTTCTGAAGCACACTTTTTCCTTCCACTCAATTTTTTGTTATTATGCTTGAAAACAACACTCTCCCAAGAGTCAGCTTCTTAAGCAATTATCTTTTGTGGCTTACCTTGCCTATGTGGGGTGTCTATCTGGTGGACAACAGTCAAGTCAGAAATGTTATCCATAATTGTGTAGGCTATAAAATGTCCATAACATTGAAATAATTTCTTTCTATTAATTTTTTGGTCCTATATATGTAACATTCTAATTTTCTGATAAACATAGTATTAAGTTTTTATTAGCTGTAATTCATAATCATTAGAATAAACAGAACTAAATACTTGAAATACAATCAAGTTGGGTGCAATGATTCAATGTCATATATATCAACTTCACCTCTGGAGTGAATTACTGAAATAAATTACCTTTTTGATTATATACTTATTTAATGAGATGCAACAGTATATCCTGAAAAAAGTTGCAATGAGGAAAATGCGTTTTGTGAGAGAAACGTCCATTAAAAATGGAAAAAAGGGGAAAAAAAAGCCCCACAGTAGACAGAAAAAACAGATTGGGGATGCTGGGATGGCACAATAATCTACAGCTATAGCTTTAAAAAAACACCACCTAAATGCAAGAATCTTACTCCTAGCCCTGCAACAGATTAAACAGAACTGGGTTTGCATGGGGAAGCTATTATATAATTCATTCCCTGTGATGAGATTTTCCTGCATTGCTGGTTTTCCTATCTAACCCCCTCGAACCCTCAAACTCTGTCCCAGTACATGCAGATTTCTCTTTTTAATTTAAGAACAGGATGTCCGAGCAACACTGTGGTCTTTGGTTAACTTTATAATCTTTTTATCCCTGTTTGGAACAAATTCATCGTTAACAGCAACTTGTGGTTTTCTTTCAGCTCTGAAGCTTTCTCTCGTTCACTCTTAAGATGGGTGCTTTGTTGCTTGGATTTGTGTCTGTATCGTGGAATGTTTGACCGGTTCTGTGCACGTGTGCTCATTTATAGCAATTCATTTTCATTTTGGTATTGTGAATTCTCTGCTCACTAAGCTCCTTAACGGTGTCACAACAAGGGCAAAGCATTTTAATTTTTTTGCCATTTTTTCTTTCCTCCCTCCCTCATCCACCCGTCCCCATGCTGTGATTACAGGTGGGCAGATTGGGGGTGACAAGTTTTTATTTTTCATTTTGGCAGCTGTCCCTGGTGAGCTGCCGCTTTTGATGAGGGTTACATGTGAGCTGCACGCCGTTGGACGGTGGAAAGGATTAACTCTGCCCTTCGACTTTACATCTGTGCCGCACAAGTCTGGCAAAGCCACTGCGCTGTTGGTAGATTAACCTTCAAACAGCCAAATGCCATCTAATGATTATCTGGCAGTGTCTAAAGTGTGGCAGTTTAGGACACCATCTCCACCCCAGTCTAGTTCCTATGACACCTACATAGAAATCTGAGTAGTCCTTATTATTCATTTAATCAATGATCTTTTTTCCATTCACAGACTATCCCCTTTTACCCTCAGAACTGCCTTAATTCTTCATGGTATAAATTCAACAAGGTGTCAGAAACATTCCTCAGAATTTGCTCCACATTGTCAGAATAGGATCAAGCAATTGCTGCAAATTTCTCTGCGGTAAATCCATGATGTGACATTCTCGCTCCACCAAATCCCAGAGAGGTACTCTTTTGGACTAAGATCGGGTGACTGTGGAGGAGGCCTTTGGACTTAGGGAAATCATTTCTGTGCATAACAAACCAGTTTGGTGCATTACCCTGCTGGAGGTAGACATCATAAGATGGGTATACTGTGTTAAGAAAGGTATAGAGCTAGTCAGTAACAATACTGAGGTAGACTGGGGTATTAAACAATGCTCAGTTGGTACGAAGGGTCCCAAAGTGTGCCAAGAAAATATACCCCAGATTATTACACCACCGCCACCTACTTGTGTCACGGGGTGGTTTTGGGTCGGACCAAAATGCAGACAAGAGCTTGAAGAATTCATCTTTGTAAATCCAAAGATTTATTTACAAAGTCCAAACGAATGCAAAAACACTGCAGGCAGGAACCAGAGTCCAAATACAAAACTCACAAAAAAAAAAAACACTGCAGGTTCTCCCAGGCAAAGAATTCCAGGCGAGGCAAAAAAACAAAACAAAGCATAATCAAGGTCATGGACGAGGGGTGACGAGCAACAAGGAACCAGCAACAAACAATGACACCAAACCAACTAATATACTGTGGGAGAACAAGGAGCAGGTAATCAAAGGAACAAGGAACAGGTGTGACAAGGAGGCAGGGAGGTAGAGGGAAACAGGTGAAACAAATACAGAGGCTGATGAAGAGAGAATAGACTAACAAACAATAAGCAGAAAACACAGACCAAGCAAAACTATAAACAAAGATAAATAATGAAATGAAGCATAAGAAATTAGAATAACCATGAACTAAAGTAAACAGAGAAACTAGAGGGGACACAGGAACAAATACTAAAAACACAAAAATACCAAAAGAGAAATAAAACTGGAGAAAACAAGGAAGACAAAGAACTAGAATAATTACCATAATAATAATAATAATAATAATAATCCATACCAAGTAATAAGAAAACCATAACAGGAAACAAAGAGCGAGAGGAAGAAAACACACACACTAGGAGGCAGGAGAGAGAGAACAAAACTACATCAAATAAACTGGAGGAACAAAACTGCTACGGCCAAAATAATAAGATAACTAAAAAGCAAAACACAAAGCCAAACAGAGTCCAAAATGTCAATCCTGACAACTTGACTCGCTGATCCAAGGCAATTTCTGAATTTCACTTGATATTTTAACTTTTTCTGACCATTTTCCATAAACCTGAGAGAAGGCTGTGGATGAAAATCCCACTAGATCATCAGTTTCTGAAATATTATTCAGTTTCACAATAGCCCATCTGGCACCTACAACCATACCATGTTGAAAGTCATTTAAATAACTTTTTAACACATTGTGGTGCTCAGTTCAAACTTCAGCAAGTCGTCTTCACCACGTCTAAGTGCTTTTTACTCATTCAGTTGCTGTAATGAAATTGGCTACTTTGCTAATTTGTGTTAACAAATGATTGAACAGGTTTACCTAAGGAAGTGGCTGGTGAGTGCATGCTCACGGTCCATGGGGCTTAAAATTATTACAGCAGATAAACCTGAAATGATTTTTGACAAACTATCAAACTGTCATTTTATATTAATATTGGGAATTAATATGAGTTTTTCTTACATAGAACCTATTAAAATTTCAAATTTCTTTAAGACTAGACTAGAAGCTACCAGCCAACTGGTTATTTAAAAGTAAATGTGAGTTGCTATACAGTCCGTAGTCTTGCACCATTATTGGTCACATTGTTAGACAGTCAGCAGGCTCATTGGACTGCAAAAAGCCCGCTATCCAAAGTGCTCTCTCAGCATAAGATTTGAAAAATGAATGAGAAATGAATAAAGTAAGAAAAGAACAAAGAGAAAGTTGTCTGCCTGAATGGTAACAGAATAAGGAAGGAAGATAAAACTGTAGTCTATCTACTAACATTATAGAAGTGTGCAAAATAAATGTGCAGATATGTCAAGTCAGAACATGTAAGGTTATGCTTGGATGGACACTTTAAATTGCACACACGCACACAGGCTGAACTGAAGTGAACCATTTTGGCAACAATAATCTTTCTGTCTTCCCATACCCCAACAGAAATAATAACTAATCCGCCAGTCACCTCAGACTCACCTGTTGCTATGGAGCTGGAGGCAGAGTCTCCTCACAACAAAAATAACAGCCGAGAAGTGATGCTGCATGCATGCAGCCGGTTCAATCAAAGCTCCAACTTTAATGAATCTAAACTGTGGTTGCTATGCCAACTGGGCTGAATGATGCGCAAAACCCTAAAATTAGAAAAACAGATACGTCATCATGCCTTGTTACCTGTAAACACTCTTCCTTTGTCTTGCAGTGAAGAGTTAAAAGGACGAATGACACAAACTCAAATACTCAACTTTTCTTCATCTGGAGTGTTTAATCGCACTGATTCATGAGATTTGGAGCTCTCTGCTGATTCCTATCAGGAAAAGTACCTTTATGGAGACACAATGCCCTTTATGCCATTAGTACAGGTTTTATTTGTTTCGTATGCTTCGGGGATTTCTCCTTTACTTCCAAAGACAGAGTGTGCAGCCCTTTACGAAGCCCTCTGATAGTTTGTAGCACGTGCTTTATTCTCCTTGTTGGATTTGCTAAATTTTCTTGCTTTGTGGATATTTTCCTTTTTACATGAGATTTTACAGTCAATTCACAGGTAGGCCTCTAAATGCTACCTTACAATAGTTATGAATATTCTCACCACTTATTTGCCTCTTATTGTCGTATTTGTTATCAGATCTTATTATAAAGGATAATTAGATAAGGAATAAAATCCCAGAGTAAAGTAAAGTGCATAGCATACAGTTTACCTCTGTTGGATGATATTAAGCTTTTGGGCTAATGTTAAGAACTGATTAAAGGAGGGCTCAGGATTTTTTACCTGAGGTTCTGTTAAAGGATTATAAGCACTTAACAGTACTGCAGTAGATAATTCTTATAGCATCTTCCTTTTGTATAAACCCACATTAGTTGGTCCTGGAGGCAGACGTTTACATGCAGTCTAACAGGAACCAATACCAAAGTTGACTTCTTCTAGTGATGGCAACTCTGGCTAATTGGGGTGAAGCAGTTTCTTGGCTCGGCTCACTCAAAAGAGCCGGCTCTTTCGGCTACCAAACTGCTCTTAAGATTTTTGGTGCTTGAAGTTATCTATTGTACACAAAATGAAATTCCTGACTAATGATGCAGCGAAACTAAAATGCCAGGAGGCAGAAACTCATTTCTGGAATGAATCCAGTGTTTCATAAACCGCACAACTACTAAATCACAAATGTTTTAACACTGAACACCATCCTTAGCAGCAAAATTGAAAAGACCCCATTAATTGTAACAGCAGCCTCGCCCATAGTGTTGAAGCACTAGCCACTGCCAAATAGTGGCACTGCCAATAGCCAATGTGTATAACTGCCGAACCTCACCGCTCTGCTCGCACAGAGGAGAGACGACGACACACATATTGACCAATCACGTGCTGTTCGGAGAGAAAAAAAATGAGAGAGAGAAACAAAAAAAAAAGGCTCCAAATCGGAGCCGGCTCCAGTCGTTCGCTTCAAAGAGCCAGCTCCAAGAGCCGTTTGGTTCGCAGCCGACACGTTTTTGAGTTCGGAGTTAACACAACAGAAGACCATCTTGGTCTTGGTTCCTGTTGGACTGGAGGTTAGCTTCAAACTCAAGGACCTTCTAGCCTTGATTTATGCTAAATGAAGATGCCAACAGAATGATCTAATTTAAGACATGAACTGGTCATATGCTTATTCTTTGGTGTATTGTAAAAACCTCTGCTTATAGTTGCTTGTCATAATGCATCATTGTATATTTTGGGGGCTTCAGGACTAGGAAGGATTCTACTAAATTTTTGACCTTAATTAGATTAAAGCTAGAACAAACATTAATTGTTCTTTTGTTTTTTATGAAATCATGGGACAAAGTGATGCATTTATCTCATCATAGTTGCAGCTGGTCCAAAATGCTGCAGCATGTTTCTTATCAGAAGGCATAGTCATATCATTCTAGCTTTAGCTGATTTGCACTGGCTGCCTATCCATTGTTTAAGGATTTTAACATTCTTTATCTCACCTATAAAGTCTTTAATGGTTTAGTAACCATTTATTTAACTAAGCTCTAGCCATATATCCCGGAAAGAGCACTGAGATCATCTGGCCAGATGCTTTTAGTATAGCCAGGGGTGGTTCTAGCCATTTGGATGCCCTATTTGCAAATGCTTTGAGGTACCATCCCCTGGAAAATGAATAATAATGTCACAATGTGTCCCTTATTTCCAAAATAACGTCTCAATATTAAGACCTGTCAATCGATTATAATATTTAATTGCGATTAATCGCATGAACCACTCCTTGAACCGCCACCTTAACGTGGTGGAGGGGTTTGAGTGCTCGAATGATCCTAGAGGCTATGTTGTCTGGGGCTTAAATGCCCCTGGTAGGGTCTCCCATGGCAAACAGGCTCTAGGTGACGGGTCAGACAAAGAGCGGTTCAAGAATCCTTCATGAGGACTAGTAAATTGAGGCACGTGACGTCGCCCGGTACGGCGGAGCCGGGGTCCCACCTTGGAGCCAGGCCTGGGGTCGGGACTTGCCGGAGAGCGCCTGGTGGCCGGGTTGCTCCTCACGGGACCCGGCCGGGCCAAGCCCGAACGAGAGATGCGAGGCCATCCCCCAGTGGGCCCACCACCTGCAGGGGGAACGGTGAGGGATCGGTGCAAAGAGGATTGGGCAGCGGACGACGGTGGAGACCTCAGTGGCCCGATCCCTGGATGCTTAGGCTGGCTCTAGGGACGTGGAATGTCACCTCGCTGGGGGGGAAGGAGCATGAGCTTGTGCGGGAGATATCGACTAGAAGTAGTCGGGCTCGCCTCCACGCACAGCGTGGGCTCTGGAACCCATCTCCTCGAGAGGGGCTGGACTCTTTTCTACTCTGGAGTGGCCCACGGGGAGAGGCGCCAAGCTGGGGTGGGTTTGCTTGTTGCCAGCCGTCTCGTGTTGGGGTTTACCCCAGTGGATGAGAGGGTCGCATCCCTGTGCCTTCTGGTTGGGGACAGGTCTCTGACTGTCGTTTCGGCCTACGGGCCGAGCAGTAGTGTGGAGTAACCGGCCTTCTTGGCATCCCTGTCGGGGTTGCTGGATAGTGCCCCTCCCGGGGACTTCATTATTCTGCTGGGGGACTTCAACACCCACGTGGGAAACGACAGTGACACCTGGAGAGGTGTGATCGGGAGGAATGGCCTCCCCGATCTGAATCCGAGTGGTGCTTTGTTATTGGACTTCTGTGCTAGTCACGGATTGTCCATAATGAACACCATGTTCAAACATAAGGGTGTCAATCAGTGCACTTGGCACCAGGACACCCTAGGCAGGAGGTCAATGATTGACTTTGTTGTCGTATCATCAGACCTTCGGCCACATGTTTTGGACACTCGGGTGAAGAGAGGGGCTGAGCTGTCCACTGATCACCACCTGGTGGTGAGTTGGATCCGCTGGAGGAGGAGAAAGCCGGACAGACTTGGCAGGCCCAAGCGCATAGTGAGGGTCTGCTTGGAACGTCTGGCGGAGCCCTCGGCCAGGGATGTATTCAACTCCCACCTCCGGGAGAGCTTTGACCAGATTCCGGGGGATGTTAGAGACATAGAGTCCGAGTGGACCATGTTCTCCGTATCTATTGTCGATGCTGCTGCCCGTAGCTGTGGCCGCAAGGTCTGCGGTGCCTGTCGCGGTGGCAATCCTAAAACCCGGTGGTGGACACCGGCAGTAAGGGACGCTGTCAAGCTGAAGAAGGAGTCCTATCGGCTGTTGTTGGCTTGTGGGATCCTGAGGCGGCTGACGGGTACCGTGAGGCCAAGCGTGCTGCGGCCCAGGCTTTGGCAGAGGCAAAAACTTGGGCCTGGGAGGAGTTCGGTAAAGCCATGGAGAAGGACTACCGGTTGGCCTCGAAGCGATTCTGGCAAACTGTCCGGCACCTCAGGAGGGGGAAGCAGTGCTTCGCCAACACTGTTTACAGTGGGGGTGGGAGGCTGCTGACCTCGACTGAGGACATTATAGGGCGGTGGAAGGAGTACTTCGAGGATCTCCTCAATCCTGCCATCACGCATTCCCTGGTGGAAACAGAGGCTGGGGACTCGGGGTTGGACTCTTTCATCAGCCAGGCTGAAGTCACCGAGGTGGTTAAAAAGCTCCGCAGTGGCAGGGCTTCGGGGGTGGATGAGATCCGCCCTGAGTAACTCAAATCTCTGGATGTTCTGGGGCTGTCATGGTTGACACGCCTCTTCAACATTGCGTGGCGGTTGGGGACAGTGCCTCTGGACTGGCAGACTGGGGTGGTGGTCCCCCTTCATAAGAAGGGTGACCGGAGAGTGTGTTCCAACTACAAGGGGGTCACACTCCTCAGCCTCCCTGGTAAGGCCTACGCCAGGAGAGGAGAAGAGAGTCCGGCCGATAGTCGAACCTCGGCTTCAGGAGGAGCAGTGTGGTTTTCGCCCCGGCTGTGGAACACTGTACCAGCTCTATACCCTCTACAGGGTATTTGAGGGTTCATGGGAGTTTGCCCAACCAGTCCACATGTGTTTTGTGGACCTGAAAGCATTCGACTGTGGCCCTCGTGATGCCCTGTGGGGGGTGCACCAGGAGTATGGAATCGGGGGCCCTTTATTAGGGGCCATCAGGTCCCTGTACGAGCGGAGCAGGAGTTTGGTCTGCATTGCCGGCACTAACTCGGACCTGTTCCCTTGGTCAGCGGTCCTGTTCATAACTTTTATGAACAGGATTTCTAGACGCAGCCAAGGGCCGGAGGGGGTCTAGTTTGGGGACCAGTGGATTTCGTCTCTTCTTTTTGCAGATGACGTGGTCTTGCTGGCCCCCTCGAGCCAAGACTTACAGCATGCGCTGGGGCGGTTCGCAGCCGAGTGTGAAGCGGCTGGGATGAAGATCAGCTCCTCCGATTCAGTGGCCATGGTACTCGAACGGAAAAGGGTGGCTTGTCCTCTTCAGGTTGGAGGAGAGTTCCTGCCTCAAGTGGAGGAGTTCAAGTATCTCGGGGTCTTGTTCACGAGTGAGGGAAGAATGGAGCGGGAGATCAACAGACGGATCGGTGCGGCTGCTGCAGTAATGGGGGCACTGTGCCGGTCCATTTTGGTGAAAAGAGAGCTGAGCCGAAAAGCGAAGCTCTCGATTTACCGGTCGGTCTACGTTCCTACCCTCACCTATGGCCATGAACTTTGGGTCATGACCGAAAGAACGACATCCCGGATACAAGCTGCTGAAATGAGCTTCTTCCGTAGGGTGGCAGGGCACTCCCTTAGAGATAGGTTGAGGAGCACGGCCATCCGGGAGGGGCTCGGAGTAGAGCCGCTGCTCCTCCACATCGAAAGGAGCCAGTTGAGCTGGGTCGGGCATCTATACTGGATGCCTCCTGGACGCCTTCCTTGGGAGATGTTCCAGGCACATCCCACCAGGAGGAGGCCCAGGACACGCTGGCGGGACTATGTCTCTCGGCTGGCCTGGGAACACCTTGGGTTCCCCTCGGAGGAGCTGGAGGAGGTGTCTGGGGAGAGGGACGTCTGGGTGTCTCTGCTGAGTCTGCTGCCCCCGCGACCCGGATAAGCGGAAGACGACGAGTACGAGTACGAGTAATCGCATGAATGTACATAGTTAACTCACAAGTAATCATTAATTAATTACAGATTTTTAAAAAAATTCTTGATTTATCTTAACAGAATAATTTTTGTGATTATAATATTTCTTGCAGGATTGGGTGGACAAATATACTTATTTTCTGCAAATGTATGTTTATTATAATTGCAAAAATGCCAAATGACAATTATTAAGAATATTCTACAGAAAATCTATAAAGGTACTTTCACTTAACATTTTGCCAGAAGTACTTTTATGCATTTACTTCCACACAGGAATACTGTGTTTTATTTATCATGGAGGAAAATTAATTGCAGTCTTTTAAATCCCTCTTACAATGGGTTTCAACTTGAGTTATTTAATGCTATTGTCAGCTTGTTAAGCTGTTTTTATTTTTCATCTCATTTTCTCTACTTTGAGAAAATTAAACATACTTTGTTCTTACCTCCTTATTTTTAAGGCAATTTAATCTTAAAGCACTTTGATCCACTTTGTTATTTTTAAATGTGCTATATAAATAAAATGGACTTCAACATGGACAACAATCCCATCATCTCCACAAGATTTTGAAAAACAATTAAAGCAACTGGAAGCAAAATAAACTGTAGAAACTTATGCCACGATGAATGTGTGCCATAGTCAAAGCTAAAGAGGGTCTTTTTGTATAAAAGATCTGGGCCCTAAAAGTATGTAAAACTAAAAGTAGCTTGACATCATTCTGAGAAAAATCTGGAAGTTAGCTGGACTCCCCCTTCCCTTCATGCCCACACCTGATAATACATTTTAGTGACTGAGCTACTAAACGTAGCAGAGAAACAAGGGAGAACTGTAAAAACAGAAGTGAAAGTGACTGAGAAAAATGTGTGTTAATCTTAACCAGGATTGCCCCAATATTCATCAATAACATCGCAGTTGCATGTTTTGCCATTATTTATTAAAATGACTACAATGCCACAATGGAAGCTTCCAAACAACTAAGTATATGTCGAAAATCCTAAATATGCAAAAAATACTTTCTTTTCAATATACTTGTATGTAATAATGATATTTAATAATGTATCATATCTTAAAATTAAGGTTAGCTATAGAGCCTCTGCTGAAAAACTTTGTATTATATTTTCTCACTAATGAAGTAATGGTATCGGTCTACAATAACATCATCTGTGTGTGTGTGTTTGTTGTAGGATCTTGCTGACGGTTGTGGTGATCTTCCGTATCCTGATCGTGGCCATTGTTGGAGAGACGGTGTACGAGGATGAGCAGACTATGTTTATATGTAACACCCTGCAGCCGGGCTGCAACCAAGCCTGCTATGACAAAGCCTTCCCAATCTCCCACATCCGCTACTGGGTCTTCCAGATCATACTGGTATGCACTCCCAGTCTGTGCTTCATCACCTACTCTGTCCACCAGTCGGCCAAGCAGAGAGACCGACGTTACTCTTTCCTCTATCCCATAATGGAGAAGGACTATGGGGGACGCGACGGGGCGAGAAAGCTTCGTAACATAAATGGAATTCTAGTCCAGCATGGTGGAGATGGTGGGGGAGGGAAGGAGGAACCTGACTGCTTGGAGGTGAAGGAGATTCCCAATGCCCCTCGGGGTCTCACCCATGGGAAGAGCTCCAAGGTTCGGCGACAGGAAGGAATCTCACGCTTTTACATTATTCAAGTGGTGTTTCGAAACGCACTGGAAATCGGCTTCCTGGCGGGCCAGTACTTCCTTTATGGTTTCAGCGTGCCTGGGATTTTTGAGTGTGACCGCTACCCCTGCCTCAAGGAGGTGGAGTGCTACGTGTCAAGGCCCACAGAAAAGACGGTATTCCTGGTGTTCATGTTTGCTGTGAGCGGCATCTGTGTAGTGCTCAATCTAGCCGAGCTTAACCACCTGGGCTGGCGCAAGATCAAAGCCGCCATAAGGGGAGTCCAGGCCCGCAGGAAGTCTATCTGCGAGATCAGGAAGAAGGACATGGCGCATCTGTCTCAGCCGCCCAACCTGGGACGCACTCAGTCTAGTGAATCCGCCTACGTCTGACAAAAATATTGAAAACAGGAAGAAAAGGAAGGGGGGAGTGGGATGAATGCATGAGAGGGAAATGGATAAGGCATTTGGGGTCAAACAAGACAATCTCTCTTCTGTGACGATGGAGAAAACAGAATGTAAAATGACCAACAATCTAACTCGGCAAGTTTGAAGAACAAGAGAAGGAGGCAGAGGATGGAGAATGTGATAAAATCTAAACCAGGAAAAAAAATGTCTCTGCAGAATGGACTTAATTAACACAGTGGTCTCACAAGACGATATTCCTGCCATTTTATGTCTGTCTTTTTAATTAATTACCTTCTATTCTCTGTAATGGGAAAAATCAAACCCACAGGGAAGAACAAAAAAAAAAGAGGCAAAAGAAGATGGTGATTGCGTTCTCTTGGGAAATTGAAAGATGACCAAGGTGTGTAATGCATCTGATGGTGCTTTTCATCTGGACTTTATCAACTTCCCTTAAGAAAAGTGGGAGGGGGGGACAGGATAGGGGATGGGACAAGGAGGAAGAAAGAAAACATCATTAAAAGAGGAACGGAAGAACTGTCAGGGCCTTGACAGACCCTAAAGGATGAAGACATGTTTGGGAGCTACTTCAAAGGGGAGGGGGGCATCAAGCTCTGCAAGAACATATGATACAAACGTGAGGAGTGAAGA
This sequence comes from Crenichthys baileyi, assembly GCA_036173005.1. NCBI lineage: Eukaryota > Metazoa > Chordata > Actinopteri > Cyprinodontiformes > Goodeidae > Crenichthys > Crenichthys baileyi. The sequence goes on from JAHHUM010000894.1 coordinate 698,426, forward strand.
GAGGAAGCGTTTTTCCTTTCCGATCCTCTCTCTGTCAGAGCCAGACTGAAGCCAGGAGAAAAGGAGCTGCCTCCGAACAATACGTCTTGCCTCCGCTGGAACATCGACACAGGCCAAACCGAGAGAGAAAGACTGACGATGTTTATGCCTTGTCTCTTGGCAAACGATGATTTCAACAAAAACACAGCGACTAGCTACCATAAACACTCTTTTCTTCACCTCCCCTCTATCTCCCTCCCTCTCAGCACCACGACTGGCAGCTGTAGAGACAGGGGGCAGGGAGGGATGCGAGTGACAGAAATAACCCCTGCTGCTCTCCTGCTGCATAAACTTTGAAGAGTGAACAAATGGACAGAAGAATGGTTAGTTTGACTCTCTTCTAAAGCACACATCATACAATCCTCCTTCCAACAGTTCTGTGTGCTAAGAGACAAAAAAAGAAAAAGGAGAGCAGTAGGAGAACTAGTTGGAGAGGAGAAATTGATCACCTTATTATAACTTAAAACAATTTTTTTACAACACTTCACTAACAATTATTTTTGCTTTCAAAAACAATGGTGCCATCCAGATATTTCAATATTCTCTAACAATTACACAGAGTACAACCTGGTTATATTATTTATTCATTTATAGTATATCCAAATAGATTTATTGACCTTTGGGGACAGGTTGGATAAGTAGTCATGTTTATTTCAAACATACAAACTATCTGTCTTTTCATTTTTGTTTTGTGTGAAGCTTCACTGGTGGGGTTGATTTATGAATCGTATAGTTGGGACTGGAGAAGTTGGGGAGCTTTGTTTTTGAAAACTGTGAGGATGTGCTGCTGATTTTTACATGTTTTTTTACTCTTCGGACTAAACCGAAGCGAGTCCAGATCAACAACACCTGTACAGTATGTTTCCAACACAGAGCCTTGATTTTTTTTCTTAAAATCAGCTGCCCACCTTCAGGCACATAAGGCCTGTAAACCATTTGATAAAGGCATGTTTACATGATGCAGTATAAAAGAAAATTAAGGGAATGATATGAAAGACAAGGAAAAAGATGACAGAGTGGTGCACCTTGATTAACGCAGATGAGAGGAAGAGTGGCAGACTGTGGGAACCTCCTGTCAGGGAGATGATTGTGTTTCTGGGCCCTCACAGATATGCACCAATGCATAATTTAGAGCATGGCTCAAACACAGTGAGAGCTAAAGAAACCAGATATGGAGACAGTTCAGTAGACCTCATGTTGTATATTCTAAAGACTTTTTCAGCCAGGAAAGTGTGCTTCTGTCATTCTTTAGGGAGGAGGCAGGTAAGTACAATAAAACACACGAGTCATCCCTTACTCCTCTTTAAGCTTTGGCTTCATATTTTAACACAGTGGGTACCCTTTAGCTTCACATTTCAACATGTAATGTGACCTACATCTTCCAAACCATGGTGCATTTAATGTCCAACAAATGCCTCAAAAATCTGAGAGATTAGGTGTAAAAAAAAGAATAAAATATGGGGCTTCCAACTAGTTGAGTTTTGCATTGGTACATTTGCCCTTTAGCATGCTACTAGTTATTTGATACATTATAGTTCGGGTTAAAATATACAGTTTAAATCTGTTTAATACATGTTAGAGACTTTTTACAAACATGAACAGGATGTCATTGTTTTTTTTAAACTATTATCATTTGTCTGAAGTGTCTGTTTGGCTATAAAACTCTAGCAGAACAACACCAACTAGGAATCGAGTCGGGTGATTTATGTCAGATGTAAACAGCCAAATATAACAAAATTTGAAAACCAACACTTAAATAATAAATTAGTAGTAATGTAACTAATACTTTTGGACCTGATACTGATGTCGTTCTTGGGTCAGATATCTGGCTGAAGCCACCAATCCAAATTTAAAGAAATGTTGCATACTTACAAAATAGCATATACAGTAATTGCAGAAACTGTATCATAATTTTAAATTAATCAGATGTTTCATATCTGTCTGTCTGTCTATCTATCTATCTATCTATCTATCTATCTATCTATCTATCTATCTATCTATCTATCTATCTATCTATCTATCTATCTATCTATCTATCTATCTATCTATCAAGTCTACTGTTAGCGGACAGTGCTGCTCTACATGGCTGCCTCGAAGGTGTTTTAGAGCTGAGACTGAGAAAATAGTAAAACACAACAGGGGTTAATCCAACATACTAGGTATTCAACTTAAAAAATGAATTTAAATGACTCATGTTTCTTGTCAAGTCTAACAAAGGGTTCAATAGAATAACACACGGCTGGTACTTTTAAAGGAACAATATTTTAACCAAAAATTTCTTTTTTACTATAGTTATGCATTAAAACATTTAGATAAAAAGACAGCTTCGCAATGTCTATTAAAGCCTGCCAAACATTTAAGTTCTGGATAAATAAAAAAACATAACATATGGAACACTGTACTTCTTTGGTCTAAATGTGAATGGGGAACTTTGGTAGCACTAGCCTGTGCTAGCTACTTAGCAAATAGCTAATGTTAGCAAGTAGCTAATGTTGTCTTAAATGTGAACAAACTTGTTCTCAGGTATCTACTAAAGTGATTATGATAACTTGCTGACATAAATATTATTATAATACTGCATCATTTTACCATCTTACCAGTTTTTTGTGTTCAAACCAGCTGTTTGTCACGATGACCTTCAGCAGCAACAGGAAAGCTAACTAGAATATAGAAAGTCACTTGAGTTTAATCTTTCAACCTCTTTACGCTATAAAGTGTAAATGATGTGGAAACGTAGGCAGATTCTGACAAAAAGTACAATAAGACTGGTGTGACAGTTAGCAATGCTAATGGTGCTAATTGCTAATAAAATTAGTTTGAAACGGGTTAAAAATGTCATCATATGTTCTTGAGGTCATTTCAATAAAATAGTGAACTCTTATATTATTGAGTGTATATGATCTCACATACACTCACAGTGTAATCTTGCCTTAATGGCAGAGAGGCCAGTTAAATTATATAAAAGCAAATATTTATTGTTTAGATGCAACAGCTTTACAAATTATTTTATAAATGTTTTTCCTCCAACATGTCACCGTCCACAGCGACAGCTTTTTTGTAATCTACAGCTAATTATGTTCTAAAGTCTATTGAGTGCCGTTACGTGCCCTCATCCCTTCAAACCAAACCGCAGATTTTGTAACTCCAGAAGTAAATGCGAATATAGGCATTAAAGGATGAGATGTGTGTAATTATTAATCCTGTGAATATATACAGATATATTTCTGTAAAAATACCTTAAGATATGCGCACAACATACAGCAGTGTAGGAAACAGTGCCTGTGGGATTTATGTACAAACAAGAAGAAAAGCACCAAAACAAAAATACGTTTATGTTAAATGTTTAGCAGATCTGGATCCAAAGAGCCTGGATTGGAGCCTCTCTAATTAACAGTGTTGACTGCACATTTTCGTTGATATTCACAGAGGGACCACTGCAACATACAAAGCACAATTAATGTAAACATTTGAATATGCTATCAACATTTAAAGTAAACCTTTTATGCTCAAACTAAAAACTATGCAGTTCCACACAGATCCTTCTCTGTATCCACTCTCTTACATTTCCCTTTGACCTAACATTGCACCACATGCATCCGAAACACAACAGTTGGTTTTTGCTAATGAAGCTGCAGAAATCCCCCCCCGGACTCTATGCTCCATTCTTCACCTCTGTCATACTCTCCTGGATTCTTACAGGTGATTATCTCCAGATTTAGTTTCCTCCGAGGATGTTTATGGGGCTCAGTGCCATCAGTACAGTCCTCCCTGCATGCAATAGGAAAGGACGATTTCTCTGACATGACATGCTGGAATGTCTAATAATAGTGGTTGGGTTACCCATTACTTATAGTGCTTCTAGCGAAAGCTTAAGTAGTGACCTTGAGCTTAAAAGCCAAGCCAATGCCCTGTTCTATATGCAGCTCCGGTTGGAGAGTCTCTTCATAGTACAACCCTGATCTAATCTCCACAGACTACAGGTCAGTGCTAGTTTGAGTACTATTTTTACTGAATGGCACACATACACACACACTCAACATGTACTCTTTCTGGAAAATAAAAAACGTCTAAATGTAGGAGCAGGTAGTTTGAGTTCAACTTGTGCTCTTAGGTTCTGTGGTTATGTCTGGTTTCATTCAGGTCCGAAACACAAACATATCCTTAGTGTGAAGAGACAGAGGGCCATAAATGTGTCCTGCTTTTCTTCGGTTTACGTTTATCCAGCGTTCATTAGTGACTCAAGCCTCCTGTGGTTACACAGTGACTGAGTTTGTCACTTTCACTGTAAAAGCAGGCCCCCGTTAACAGTCTACCACTCTCCAGCACTCTGCTTTTCTATTTGTCAATGTGAATTCAATTATGCAACCTTTTTAGTATTTGCTTCTCTTTTCTACTTGTGGGTTCATTTTGTTGTTTCTTGCTCTTTTTGTGCAGTGGAATATCAAAAAAGAAAGATTTTTTTATCTGTGTAAAGGAAGTTTTTTTTTTAAATCAAGGGTAGAGTTAAAATATGATAGCAGAAAAAGATGTTTTACTTCCTTCCTTGCCAAAGTGGTATGCAAAGTTTAGTTAATTTACAAAGATCTGTTTTTAACTGCATGTGTAATGGATATTATAAGCATGTTTCTATGTTTTGTTCAACAGAACCTTTAAGGAAAAACCTTTACAGTCCAAATTATGGCGTGAGGCTATTAATCTTGATGCCATGTGTATTTTAAGGCTGCAGGTCGTTTGGTCCCTTCGCTATTTTGTTCCTTTGTAGTTTTGTTTGTTTTGTGGGGTTTTTAGGGTTCGAGATGTTACCGTCTACCATGGAACGATTTGTATGGAGCATGCGTTACTTGTAGCCAGGGTAATTTTTTTATATTCAACTCATAGTCGAGTAAGTAAGTGGTTATATGAATCCAATGGATATTTACCTGCAGGAGGTCACTCAAGAGTTATTTCGGTTTGATTTGGGGTCTATGATATTTCATAATCCACCTGACCAGGGTTTAGAATAAATGTACATAGGGTGTAATACAGTTTTCCAAAAAGAATATGCATTTAAATTATACATGAGATTTTAGCATTTTATAACTATCTCTAAATTATGGAAATATTTAGCTACAAAGAAAAATAAACACCTCTGTCATGGGTACGAAATGTCAACATCAAGGTACAAATTGGCGAAGGGACAAACTGACTAGAAGCTTCTAAACATCTGGTTGTTCAGACTGCACGGTTCCAGGCAGATTATACCAAAACAGTGATGTTAAAGCTATCTTTCCTCAAAAACATAGAGAATCTATATATACAGTTAATGTTCTACTTTGTTAAATTTGCACATATATATATACATTCAAAGAGAAGTAGAAGATATTCTATATTCTTAAAGCAGTTGCTGAAATTATTTACTATAATAACACAGGGTACATACCAATATATGGTCAGTATACAGGTAAATGACTCGCACTGATAGATGTCAAACACTAGAACATTCCAGAAATTTTTGCTAGAATTTGCAGTGTTTTAGTAGATGAATAAATCCTCAGTGAAGCACCCTAAAGGCACATTATTAGAGTCCTGTTCACAGACAGCAGACTCAGGAAAGAAAACAGTGTTGATCTGTAAAAATGCTGTTTCCACTTACCATCAAATCTTGCACTAAGCCCACCCATGTAAACTGTCCTCAAGCCTGAGCATTTGCTCACTGGTGCTTTTTGAGCTTGGACTCACTGAGACACATTTCTTTCAGTCCAGCTTCTTACAACCCAAATATACAGGTCATGTAGCAATGCAAGCCTCCTTAAAAACAAAGAAATCAGGCTTTTTCTTCTTGACTGTTACTAACCAGGTTATAGAGCTATATTGCTTTATAGCCTGCAGCAGGTAATGTAATTTTCATTCATCTCTTAGGTTACTTTTTACTGCAGCACAGTAGCAAACAATTTGAATCCTCAGGAATGCGGCATAACAAGCTGTCTCATTCATTAACACAAATCGTACTGCTCCTACTACGTTACTCTCTAATCTGCTGCCAGGAGGACCTTAGAATAATTTAGTAATCACATTATGTAGCTAATCCTAAGGGTTCCTAGCAAATAAAATAAAAAACGCCCATCATTAAACATCTAAGGGCTTCTTATTCATTGCAAACTAAAAAGCCATATTAAAAAAATGAAATCAAACTTGACGTGTTACATTATTTTGAAAGATCACGATGTGAGCCAAGATTTATCACAATCATGCGTGGTCAGACATTGAAAATTTCTCAGTATTTAAATGGAAAATTAGACATATTGTTTCATATGAAAAGCTTTATTCTGTGCTATGATTAATGGAAAAAAGTCATTTAACAATCTCCTTTATTCAAACATTGAGATTCATATTTCACCATATTGTCAAACAAAAAGCTCCCACCTCCCCTCTACAGCCCTGTCGTGCAGTGCCTTGCACAAGCATTCTCACCCTTAGAGCCATTCCACATTTTGTCACATTACAGCCACAAACGTCAGTGTATTTTGTTAAGATTTTACCAACACAAAGTAGTGCTTAATTGTCAAGTGAAGGAATATGATACAAAGTTTTAACAACCTGTTACAAATGAAAAGCTCAAAAGTGTGGCAGCCATTTGTCTTAGCAACGGAAATGTTTATTCTTGGCCTATTCTGACCTGAGAACCTTCTTCCATGTTCGCTGTTTCCTCCGCATGGCTGGTGGCAGACTGATCACAGATCACAATCACATGTCAAATCACACTGAATTTAAAATACGCTAAATTTTGTGGTTGTAATCTGATAAAATGTGAAAAAAGTAGAAGGGGTATGAATACATTTGCAAGGCAGTGAATACTTATTCTCACAGGCTAAATTGTAACCCTTTCAGCATTCAGGAACCCACCCTCCAGCCTCTCACTAATCTGCCATGATATCACTTGTGATTATTTTATCTTATTACACTTAGCGGCAGAGCTTGTGAGAGTGCAGTTTAAACCACAGCCCAGATCTGACCAAACAGATGCCGTGTAGCCCGCTGTAAATTCTGATTTGTAGTTTTATGAGACACTGATCCTGAAAATACCGCGGGCCAAGTCTCACCTTTTTTAACATGACATCACAAGCCCAGAGGAAAGTAGCGTCGTGTCATGGCACGAACGTCAGAGGGATGAAAGCCTGAATGGTTACATGTGAGGGGAGCAAAGTGAAATGTGGCCAATATTTGGCATCCTGAGAGATGAATATTTAGGATATGTGAAAGAAGAGATAGATTTTAGCCCTAGGAAATTACATTTATCTGCGACATCTCTTTGGATGTAAAACTTGGACTGAACACACAAGTGATGTTCTGCACACTCAAACACACTCATGGTTCATAACCTTTATGACAAAGATTTAACGTCATGACTGCAGATTAGATGATGTAGGCAACAGGCCTTTGTTAAAGGTCCACTGTATATTTCTGACTGGTGTACTGTATGTAAAGACTGAATAAAACCTTGAATGTTATTTCAAGCCTGAGGTAAACTTGTGTCTACTGATTTATGACCTTAAGTGCCAACCAGTTTTATTGGTCCTTCTTATAAAGATGTGCAAAAGTATTAAAACAAATTTATATTTTCTTGCAGTAGCATAATCTCAGATCACAAATGTGAAAAAAACCAAACATTTATTTGAGTACATTTATAAAATGGGGAAAAATGTAAGAAAACATACTTTGAGCAGAATCACCAGTGCCACATTCAGCCGCTCAACAACTCCCTATTTATCTTGTCACCACATACAATGAGCAGCGTGGTGAAGAAAGTAAGATGACTTTCCAGAGTCACCAAGTCTTCATAACACCCACTAGATACTATCTACATGTCAACCATTTTTTTCATTAGGCATGTGAAAAAGTTCTCTTTCTGTCCTACCATCACTAACATGAAGATGTTGATTTTGCTGAGCTCTCCTAGGACTGGAACCATGTGGTCAGATGAGACTTAAGGGCAACACACCTTGGTGATGTAAGGGCCACATCAATAAATATGCTACTGTTATTTTCTATTAAACAACACACATCAGGACTATTGACCTTTCCACGATGTGGCCGGCATGTTGCCCAATGGTTGCTGAAGATAGACACCTGCTGCTTCTTGAATCTGCAAGGATAAGTGGGTAGAGACAACTGATGGATGGATGGATGGATGGATGCATGGATGCGTCTAGTCAGCAGCACCCAGCAATCCATGTTAAAATTGCTCTGTTTAAATGCAGCAACAGTTTTGACAAAACTATAGTTAAGCTCTGGTAATTTCTTATTTCTCTCTGTTAATAAAACCACTGAAGCACATTACTTGACCAGATGCACCACAGTGCAGCGTTCCTCTTAAGAATGAACTTTTTGCCAGTAAAACACTCCAGTTTGGTGTGAGACAAAGGAAAGATATTTGGAGAAGCACCTCATGTAAATTAAGCTGGCACTGTATATGACTGTTTGGGATTGTGTTTTATTCCTGCATAATTCAATGACAAAACGTGGGAAAACGTGGAAATGTGTGTATGTGTATGTGCGTATTTTCGGAGGTACAAATAAAAGTAAAAAAAAGTCCTGATTCTGTGGTGTAAAAGGAGCCCAGGTGACATCGGCTCATATTGATACGGGTCTAAATATAGCAGACAAAAGCAGTACTTGCAGAGAAATGAGTGCAGCACAGCTGGTTGGTGTAATGACATTTCTGAAGTCAGTAGGTGACTCTGAAACGTTTCAGTGGGATTAAACCCTTTCCACGGTGTCACTGATGCAAGGACAGAAACCATATCTGCGTCTGCTGTCGAATGTTTTTCAGCACCTCCTGTTTTTAGAAGCACACAGTTCCCACACACACCCTTACAGTATGAGTGCATTCACAAAACTCACTGCATGTAGGTGTTTCCTATTTCGAAACCTGTGAGTGTCTAAACCCCATCCACCCTTTTCATGCGAGGTCACATGGTGGCTCTGCTCGACAAGGATTGAAAGCCTGTTGCCACGGCGATAAGCCAGCCGGTAATATCGCTAAGCACATTCAGGATTAATCTGCCGACAGATGGCTGGCTGCGCGGCGTCACTTCCTGAAACAGGCACATACATGGGATTCATATTCTGCTCCATCATTTGCACCACTGTTGTCCCCTTTGTCTTCACATTGCCTCCGCTGCTGTGGGTATACACACATGTCATCATCCATCTCCTTCCTAAACCAAGATGAAGCTTCATCTGGGCTCATTATTATCACAACCATCATGACCAACCATGGTCTGCTCACTCTGGTTGTCGTAACCACTACAGCATCTATTATCTGAGAGCCATTAGAGCCATTACCTGCCTGCATGCCAGTGGGATCCATACATCAGGAAGAGGTTAAATCAGTGTGCGTGGCACTCTATTCATCACTACAGCATCATGATAATAATAAGGGAGGGCATTATTTAATGGGTCAGGGGTTCTGCACCTCATTCAGACCAGGAGCTCTGCTTTACTCGCTGGAGAATTTACAGCTCTTTAGAGGTGAGCATGAAAGCCAGAACCATACCATGCTCACTTTTAAGATTTCATGTGCTGTGCCCGATCTGAAGTGTTTTTCTTTCTAGTCTTTCCAGTAACTGCTAAAAAAGGTGATTTTTTCACTTCAAAGTTTTCTGGGGATGATTTGGGAGATTTATTTTTAGAATCACTGACAAAAATAGTTAAGCACCCAGATGAGAAGATATGGATTTGGATTTTATTTTATACACATGAAGACCAGCAATGGGTGTGTAAAAGATTTGATTTGCAAGGAGCAGGCACCCATTTCAAGAACAGACCCCAGGGTCAGTCGGGCAGTGAGTTGGGGTCACTGGACGCTCAGGATTACTGGTAGATGTTTCAAACTGCATTAGCAGAATCTGACAGAGTATGATGGGGACTGTTTTGTGGGTTTGTGTTAGGCCGTGTAATCAAGTTGTGCAAATGCCCGATACGTAAGGTGCAGAGTAGGTGATAGCAGCGGCCTGATGTTAGGATCAATGAGTAATTGAGGACAGCTACTTGTCATGTTATTTTCTACCATCAATTTTGTGCCAGTTACGTCTTAAACAATTAAAAACTAGTTATACATTTAGTTCAATAATGCAAACCCATAATGCAAACTATCAGTTAAACAATTATAATTAGTCAGTCAGTCATTTTCTATACCGCTTCTTCCATAGTGGGTCACGGGGAAGCTGGTGCCTATCTCCAGCAGTCTATGGGCAGGAGACAGGGTACACCCTGGACAGGTCGCCAGTCCATCGCAGGGCAACATCCCCAGCCGGGAGTCGCACCCAGGACCTTCTTGCTACAAGGCAACTGTGCTACCAAAGTTTTCTGGGGATGATTTAGGAGATTTATTTTTAGAATCACTGACAAAAATAGTTAAGCACCCAGAAGAGAAGATATGAATTTGGCCGTGAGTTGCACCCAGGACCTTTTTGCTACAAGGCAACAGTGCTACCAACTGCGCCACCGTGCAGCTCCCAGTTTAAGAAAACACAACATTTAAGATTAGAATATTACATCAGGCCAATGAAAAAAACATTTTTTAAATCAAAAAGGTAATGAAAAGTATGTTTTATACCTGCTTGAAGATTGTTGTCTCTTAAAGGTACTTTTATTCTGAAAAAGGAGCCTCATTGGAATGCATGTCGTAATTTACTGAGATGTGCTGGTAAAGTACAGTAAATAATAAATGAAATATATCAGACAGCCCAGATATTGAACATGTTCCTAAATGAGGGTCAGTTAGGTATAAAATAGTGTGGTTTAGTTGAGGCTATATAATTAAAATCCCAAACATTATATTATTGTTGATGATAGAAATAAAAGCATTTTTAGAATGAAGTCAAAATTTAAAGTATTTTTAAAACTCACCAGCAACCTCACATTAAAAAATAAATAAATAAATAAATGTTCCAAGCTCTCAACAGTATTACAAGCATTTTAAATTACATCACTTTCATTTTATAGGGAGTGGAAAGGAAAACAGTCTGTCCGAATCCTGAGAGTACCTTCTGTTACCAGCACCTAGTGGTATGTTTGTTAACCCTTACTGACCCAAACTGTTGCGAGTTTGACGTGTTCAGTTGCCTTAAGTTGGTTTAATGAATCTGAATATTGTCTGTGATTCATGAGAAGCTGCAGTTTAGTGTGGGATCCCCGGAGTTTCAGAAATCTGCCGAAACCAGTCTTTTGGTATGAATTCCATGTCTTTTCGAAATCTTTGAAAACTGGTAAAGTTGTGTAGTGTGTCTCTGGCTTTAGGTGACATTGAGGGAAAGGAGTCTGGATATTTTCTGTATTAAATTTCTAAATGTTGTCTGACAGCTGACACACCCTGGACAAGCAGCAAAACTCAGAACTGACACACAGAGACAAGGAACCATGAGCGTGACCTGTTCCATCTTTGGACCAAACAGACAACATTCTTACTCCAAGCAGAAATACTCAAGGAGACACACTCTTATCATGGCATTGAACTGAAAAAAAACCACGTTTAACAGTTTAATAAGTTTTCCTGTTGGCTATCTAGTTTATTGCCACATGATCATGATTAAATTATCATAATATATAAAAAAAAAAATTAAAACTGGGTTGGTCGAGTGAATAGCAAAAATATGGGAACAGTCAGACAACAGTTGCATGTTCCATCTGCTTTTTACTACAAGCTAATTAGTTTACTCTTTAAAGTTTTATTAATTTTGAGTAATCCAACACTATAGCAGTAGTCCATGTTATGTAACATCTTTAAACCGAGAGTTGAGCCCTCCAAGTGGCCTTCAAGTGTTATTTATTTATATTTTATTTGAGTCTTCCTAAAACATTAGAAATATTAATACAAGATTCCACAGGGTTGTGTAGTTAGACCTTGATTTTTAGTGCACATATGCTTCTGTTGACGAGAAATTATAGGAAAAAGTATTAATATGCATTATTTGAAAGATAACACTCAGCTATGCTAATATGTTGAACCAGATGACATAAAAATCATTACAAGGATGTTTTATAAACTAGCAGCATAAAATGTTTTTTTAAATATTTTAGACAAAACTGAATTCTTTGCCTTTGGGTTGGATAAAATTGATGATTTTCCTTTGTTACAACCGTAGGAAAACAATTTAGTTACTTTACTAGCATTTTTTCTGCAGTAAAAACTAATGTACCACAGTTATATCAGACTGCCTTATTTCACCCTTATATTGTCTGAATTTGGGAACATCCTGTAAAACAGTTAAAGTAGTAAAGGCAGATGTTATTTTATTGTAATTCAGGATGTGCCTAGTTCTCTGAAAAATCCAGACTGGACATAAAGCTCTTAATAACCAAACTGCATTGTATCTTAAAGACATTATATTGACATATAATCCTAACAGAGGGCTTTGCTCTGAGAGCGCAGGCTTATTTGTGGTTTCTAAAAGTAGAACAAGGTAGAACAAGGAGGGAGAGATTTTAGCTGCAGCATCCTGCTTAACCAGCTGCAAGTTCGTGATTGAGTAGAAACAGTCTCTCCTTTAGGACATAAGGACAAATACAAATCTTTCGATGTACTGTGCCTTGCCACAGTACTCATCCCTTAAATGATTTTATATTTTGTCACATTGCAGCCAAAAACCTCAAAGTAGTTTTGGTGGATTTTATGTGAAGCAACAACAAAAAGTTAAAATGTGAGGTGAAGGATAAAGTGTACAGAGTATAATCCAGCTGTTCTGCGAAGGCCTCAGATGTTTGTCAGAGAACATTAGAGAACAAACAGCATCATGAGGACCAAGGAGCACAGCAGTGATTGTGGTCAGTGATGAAGTTGTGGAGAAGTTTGAAGCAGAATGAGGTTACAAAACAACAGCTTTGAACATCTCATTGAGCAATGATCAGTCTATCATCTGAATATAGAAAGAGTATAGTGCAGCTGTTATCCTAACAAGAGATGGCCATCAACCTAAACTGACTGACCAGGCAAGAAAAGCAGTCATCAGAGAAGCAGCCAAGAGGCCCATTGTAACTCTGGAGGACTGGCAGAGAACAACTCAGGTAGGAGCACATGTTGACAGACAACTTTTAGTTGTGCACTCCACAAATCCAGTGTGAAAGTAGTAGTCGATGCTGAGTTGATGGGTGGGTCTAAATACAAGGCAGTCAAGGAAGAAAACCTGTTGGAAGATGAAAGACCTTGGGCAGTTCACCTTCCAGCACAAAAATGACCATAAACATGCAACTGGAGCTAGTGGCCTAGTGAAAGTCTAGACCTAAATTCAGTAGAGAATCTGTTTCAAGACATTAAAATTCACTAAATACACTAAATTCACATACTATTCAGCAAATCTTACTGAGTGTGAGTTACTATGACAGGAAGAATTGGCAAAAATGTGAGTCTGTAGATGTGCAAAGCTGGTAGACAAACACCCCAAAAGGTTGGTCTGCAAAGTATTGACTCAGAGGGGTTGAATACATATGAATTTCCTTAAAAATGATTTAAAAAGACTGCCAAGAGAGAAAATGCAGTGTACACCCTGAGCAGATCAGGAGTTAATCACATGAGCAAAACAGAAACACTCGGTATCATGTGCAATGGTAGGGTTTTAAAGTCATCGATGCACAGAGAACACCCAAAATCTAAAGAGAAAGGGCTCAGCTGAGATTCGAACTGGTGACTTTCTAGATGTTAAACAATAGTGCTAACTACAGCACTATTGCTCAGGCAGTACCCAATCCAGTTTTTTTTGAATACAAAGAAGTGGCAAAAGAGCTTTGCTTTTTATCTGCATTTTGAGGTCAATTTGAATTTTATAGCCCAGTAGCACAAATTTGCCTCAAGGGTATTTACAAGTCCTCCTTCAGATAGCAGTCCCCCTGCTTAGACTTGTGGTATTGGAAAAACAACCCCCTCAAGAATCTTTGAAAGTTCCAGCAAGCTAAAATGTTGCAGTGATTGTTGGGAATAAATTTAGCTGTTATCATTTTTGATTTAACCCATCATACCTAATTCTCTTTTCTCACAGCTCTTTTGCAAAACAATGACATTAGCTATCTCATGAAAGGGATGAGATACATAAAAACTAATATACCTGTTTTTGTTAGTGGTTATACCACATGAATGAATGAAATGAGAAGCAGCTGGTGAAAGTTGGCTGGGTCACAAATTTTTCTTTATCAGATCAGTTTCTGATGGGCACACCTTGGAGCTCCAGGAACTGATTTTTATCTGTTTCTGTTATTCTGTTTTGTTGTTGTAGCATGGTAGAAATTCAATATCTTAAACACGAAGGCATATTTTAGACTAAGTAAAGACAGTAGATAGATGATGAGTGAAGAGAACAGTGATAGGAGAGATAAAGTGCAAGTTTACTGTTGGCACAAACAGACAGCGAAAATCAGGAGTCAAGAAGAGAGCTAAATGTGGCCTTAAAGGCATAGTCCAGAACTTTTCAAGTCAGGCTTGTTACAAACCTATGAACACTTAATATCTTAGCTGTGATAAATAGCTGTGCTGCTTTATACAGTACAAATACAGATTAGTGTGTCCCTGACTAATGATACTTTGGGCCAGTGCTCTGGATTGTAATTTCTTTTGTGCTCTAACTCTTTGGCATATTGGTAGACTTTAGTGCTAGTTACTATTTCTCTTTTTCTACCCTTGTTCCTGCTTTATTTTGGTAATCCTTTGTGCTCTATGCTCCATTTACATTCTGTTTTCCTGTTTCTTCTGTTAATTAGGTTATTTGTCACGTCTTGGCTTGGCATTGAGTCGTTCTCATGTTGGGTTTTATTCTTTGTGTTTGTCCACTAGTCTTTTTTAAACTCTGCTCAGCCTTCTCCTCTCAAGATTTCCTTTGTAATATCGATCTCCTGGTTTCTCTCTCAGCTGTTTCCATTCAGTTAATTACCCCCACCTGTACTCCCACCAAACACTCATTCCACTAATCACTCTGACCAGTATATATTATTTTCTTTCAGATCATAGTTATACAATAAGCCCCATTACAGATCACTTTGTCCTTTCACATCATAAAAGTTGATCTCTCGAGATCATGGGCCATGTGTGATTACATAGGATACCTAAGACTACGAAACCCAAATGTCGTGGTTGACAACTCACAGGATTAACACGCAGCAATGGCTCAGTTTATCTTGTGATCCTTATGCTTTGTTTTTTTATTGTGACACCAGTGACCTTTAATTTGAAAGTGAGCTGACAGAAAATGGGGTGGAGAGAGGGGGATGACATGCGCCAAAGGTCAACGGATGGGGCTCCAACCCTTGACAGGCTGCGTTGAGGACCAAGGCCTGCGTACATGGGTTGAGCGCTCAACCCTTGTAGCCGGCCTAAAGCTGGACTCAGCACATTCTAGCAAGTCAGAATCTTCGTTGTGTCCGCCTATTGATGAACTGCACATAGCACTGCTGTCCAAGGAGGTTTATTGGGCCTGTGTAAAAACACATAAATTTCGATACAGCCACCGGTCTCTCCGTCTCACACACATGCCTCCACTCTGTATTCCTCTAAGCAACTTAACAACATAACAATTACAATGTGATCGTAAGGCTCATTACATGTTCCACAGTATTACGAATTAGAAAAAGGCGGACCCAAGATTCAGCCAGACACAGAACTGAAAGATTAAAAAGTTTATTCAGCCACAGGAAAACGTCACTCAGGTTAAACTCCACACAGCTTCCAGGAATCACTGAAGCAGAAAGAAGGATTCGTGACTTGTAGTTTCTCCAAATCTTGCAAGGATCAGAAAAGTCACTAACCTGTTCTTGTCTTGGGTTAAACTTGAAACCCAGAGGGGAAACCTCAGTGGGTGGAAGGCAGGGATCTCCACAGCGCAGGTGAGAGAGACAGGTGACTCTTGGCTGAATAATCCAAGGGCTAGGCTGATTCAATAATCCAGGGACAGAAACAGGGTCAATGATCGGAACAAGAGATGTCAGGCAAGGGGCAGGCAGAGGCATAAATCAGATGCAGGAAACAGGGTCAAAACCAAAATCCAAACAGTCTGACAAGGGGCAGGCAGAGGCAAAAATCCAAGAGGCAAGACAAGGTCAAAACAACGATCAGTCAGGAAGGAACGCTGGATATCTACTCACACGATAGCTTTCAAAAATCTGGCACCGTCTGCTTGTCAGAGTCAGTATATATCAGGGAAGACACAGGTGCTTGGAATGCCACAGATTGCACTGCACTGCAGCAGTCACCAGGTGCATCTCATCTGCTGATTGCAGCCAGGGAGACAGAGTAGAGCAGACGTGCCAGAATCATAACACACAGTTCATATTTTATTCCTATAGACAGCATTTTTATATTTTTAGGAACAAAACTTATAACAAATCTGAACACTCAAAATACATAGAAAAACTTTCCCATTGACAAATACATCATTTTTATGAACTCATTAATGTAGTCACATACCTGTGTAAAAAAACATACATTTCAATACAGCCTCTCTGTCTCACACATATGCCTGAAAAGGCAAAACAAGAAAAACCACCCCACATGAGAGGCCAGCTATGCTAGATTAAGTCTGACTGCAACATTAGCATTTTCCCAAAGTGCTGTATCTACATTAAAAATAGGGCTGAGTGTCGATTCAAATTTCAAGAATCGATTTGGTTCCAATTCTCAAGATGTAGAATCGATTCTTTTCGATCCGATCCGATCTCCAATTGGATTGCTGGTTTTGAAAACATTTTTTTTAGCTGTTACATGAATTACATGGCTGTGTAGCTATGCAAAATATTGATACCAGTAGAATATTTACATCTAACAGCAAATTAATAAAGTAATGGTAGTTAAACGTGGCTGTAAGGACCAAACCATCTCCCTGAATGTTGAGACAGTTGCTTTCAGAAACATGCTGTGGGGTAGAGTCCCCAAACAGATCCAGGGTAGAAAACGGAGGACGACAGAGATGTCTACAGCTGGTATTTGGACACTAACCAGGTACATTATTTAAATATGACATAAAAATTCACCTAAAAGATGTTTCTGTTGAAAACAAATGCACTTTAATTTTCTTTTTCAAATTGAACAAAAACAAAGACATTCTCAGCCCTGGTAAAGGTAAATAAAGTGATGGTTGCTGGCTTCAAAGTAAAAGATTATTGCACTGTATCTCAATAACAAACAAAAAGGTATAATACAGTTTACCATTTGTGGACGGCTTAGACAGGCGTTCTTTGTGACGTCGTAACATGTGATTCCTTAGGTTGGTCATATTTCCACAATATTTCACTTCCACTCAACATGTCTTGCAAATCACTTTGCTTTTGTCTAGCTCACCTTTGTCCTCAGCATCTCTGAATCCGAAATATTGCCAGATATGGGCTTTGAGTGTGTTTGGTGTTTTCAATGCCAGAGCTTGGCTAACGTTACCCGAAGTGTCCAAATGCCATGTTCAAACTTGGTCACAAGGTGCACCTGCATGAGTTGTTGTTCTTGTTCTTCTTTTTCTTTTTGGTAAACAGCTTTGTGGTGCGTAACCGCCACCTCCTCGAGTGGAGCCAGAAATTCCGGATCACACATTTAGGTTCACAGTGGAAAATGTGCTTTTCAAAAATTAATCTTTGGTTATATGAATCGATTATTAGCAATTAATATGGGAACTGAATTGGAAAATTGATTTTTTTTTAGAACAGCCTTAATTAAAAATCATGTTTCACAGAGGTAACAAAGTCCAAAAGTAATCTATATGGAGTCTTGACTCCAATACCATCCTAAATTCATTCACAGAACACATCTATATGGAAATATTGATTTTATCCAACAGGAACAACATTTTCTGCCTACTTCTCCTCCGTATTCCTCTAAGACACTGAAGCGAAACAGCGCAAACAGGAAGTGAGAATGAGTGACCCACCAAAATAAGTCTATACCAAAAAACAACATTATTCGGACAAAATAAAAATAAAGATTACAGATTCTAAGCAGGATATTGTTATTCTGCTAGGCAACATATTTCTGAAATCGGACAGAACCTGGAAGATCATGCAGTGCATTTGCTCTCACTACACTGACAATTCCTGCTGCTTTTGCACCTGTCTTAGCTATGTGTCATATCAGTATCACGCCTGTTCTGCAATCCCCCATCTACATCCTTTGTCTTTCCCACCCTCTTGTCACAGTGCCCAGTTTTCCCCAATTTTTGCCATACATTGTTTGATTGGTATTTTTGCTTTGGATTCAGCTTTTTGTAAATATCCGCTCTGCTTTATTAAAGATTTCAATTTTTTGTTTAATTACTTGCCTTAAGTCCTGCATTTTGAGCCTACTTTATACCTAAATTATAACACCTGAAGGCTGAAGCTTGGCTTCGCTGAGGGGATCCAAGACCAAAGTGGACTTCTTCAATCTTAAAACAAGTCCATTTTCAAACATTCGAGCAGTTTCTCTGAATGCTGTTTCATTTCAACCATTTTCATGATTGAATTCTGGGCTTATTTACACAGAAACAAATGATAGTTTACATGGGGCAAGTGTCTAACAGAAAAGGAAGGCAATGTAAAAATCTATAAAATAGCACTAAACTAGTGAGACAAGATGAGATTTTATCTGTATTTTTGTGGAAACTACAAAACCCCTGTGTTTGTTTTTTTGGTAAAAAGCTAAAGTTTTCAACAAATCACAAATTGTGTTTTCAAAGAACCGAATCAATAATCATCAGAATGATCCTCTCCAGGTTTGACTAATCTATATAATGAAGCTTTCATCCTTTCATCCTAATCAGTGCTTGTCTTATTGCAGAAAAACTTTGAAATTCTTTCATTTTGTGTTTTCCCAAACAAAACAAAGGTTACTTAAATTCTACACTGTATTTTACATAATTCTCATGTGAAGGTTTGATCAGTTTAAATATTAAAAAAAGTAATTATCATATGAAGCCTAGGCTCAAACTAAAAACTTTGAAATACCTTGTTTGGTATTTTTGGTTTAGTGGTGATATGAAGTCATGAAGAAGATGCCCATTTTGCATTATTAGCTGCTATGAGGTAGTCACTCATGCTCTTTCCCCAGTCTACAAATCATTCATATATTGTGGATCACTTCCTTTTTTTCTTCTGATTACCTAAAATGTTGTCACACAAAACATTTGAATATAGTCGAGGTTTCTTCAATGTGTTTGTACCTGAGCGTTGTGAGCCAGTCTTTTATTATTAGATTTATTATTAGATTCCATTGCCTACCTACAATAAGCTACACTCATGCTGCTGCTTTCCTCCAGATGTCCCTGTACAGTCTTGAACTTGTGTCAAAAAGTTCAGGGAATTCAGAAACTAATATATCAACTTTTTCAATTTGCTTTCTGCTCTTTCCCGCTGACGATTCCGTTTCAATTGGCTGCGCATGTATTCGTCACTGCGCGTGGTGGTAAAAGTTCAACTATCTTGAACTTTGACCATGGTGTGCACTGGAGCTCGCAAAGCAGTGCGCTGCGCTCAGCTTGTGCTTTGCTCGCTGCAGCGAAAAACCTCCCTTGCGCATTGAAAACAATGGGTTTCAGAGCGCGTCCTGTCTGAAAGGGTCTTTAGACTAGCCTTTTGACTTAAGGAATAAGGCTCTGACAGAGGAAGCATTCATTCTGCAAAGAGTTCAGCATTATATATTTGAGCCAGAAAACGACTGTTGAGCCATGACAGTAACGTGCGCAGATGCTGTAGAGAGAGGTGACAAGGATGACGACTGTCTTCAGAACTTAAACTGGTTAAAATCAATACATATTCCATTTTGATTTTCATTTGATTCATTTCTGTTTCTGTTGGCCAATTATAAATGCTCTATTCTGCTGGCGTCTCCTTATTTATGTGACCCACCAGCACAGCAGTCAGAGACATACTGGTGGCTTAGAAATAAATCAAGAAATTTTGTGTACGGAGCTGAATCAGGTGTTGCATTCGCTACAACACACCATACTCTTCATGCCGTTATAAAAACTAGCTTTAGATCATGTTCCATGTGTACTCATGTTGGAGCTAGCTAGTAGGTATGAACACACTGTCAGACCTTCTGCTTGGGGATCATTCTTGGAACTAGTGCAGGGTGATGTGGTTGTTTTGCAGGTCCCTGTTGAATAGCTGCGAATCAAGACCCTTTAAGATTCGTTTCCATGCATTTTCCTTAGCCAAAACATCCAGAAACCTAGTGGTTTTCTCAACAAATGGTTTCTGCAAATGCATCAGCTGTGTTACCCCTACTTAGTAATACTCTGCTCTGTAACCTACTCTGAAATCTCTGAGTACGTGCCAGTATCCAATTAAATCAGGATTTTCATCGAAAAAAACAACATTTCATCAATGATAAACTAAATGTCAGATTTTATTTTATAGAGTGTGAACTACATGGTATGGCTTAGTATGGCCGTCTTTAAGATGGTAGAAGTCCACTTGAGCAATCCATTAGCTTTAGCCCCTGGGACAAGCTACTTCTGATTTGTGCCAAAGGAAGACGCTGAGAGTTACCTGCTGCAGGAAACATAATAACTGCTTAAAAACCTTTTAACAGAACCTTACTCAAATAATTCTTTACAACCCCTAAAGGATACCTTAGTGGGAAAACATTTTAGAGCAATGCCTTGAAGGGAAAAGAAAGGAACGAGAGAAGAAATGAATGATGAAGAAGCAGAACATGAAGGGACAATTAGGAAAGAAATTAAAAAGTAACAAAGGCATTCAAAGTGCCTGTTAACATAATGTGTGCTGAGGCTGATGAAAGGATGTATGTGGGAGAAACAGAGAGGTCTGCTGCAGAGATTGAGTAAGAGAACAGGGGAACATGCTGGCTGTTCTGCCTGGCTGACTCTGCTCTGTCTTCAGGGAGAGCAGCTGAGGAGGAGGAGAGGAAGGGGTGAGGAAGATGAGGAGGAGGAAGTTTGAATGCGGAGCAGTAATGGAGGAAGCGAAAGAGGTCAGAAGAGGAGAGGAAGAAATAGGATGGTTTCAAGAGGAGAGAAACAAGGAGCAAGAGGTAAAGTGATGCTTCATTGAGGATGATGAACTGGCTGTCATGTTATTATAACAAAAGCGGTCTTTGGAGAGCTGGGACGGACCACAGGAATGGAGAAATGGAGAAGGACAGGGGTGAATGACCAATACTGTGAACAAAATAAAACAAAAAAGAAGAGTTTAAAAAAGGAGGAGTGAAATGTGAGCAGAATCAGAAGAAATCTGAAGAAAAGCAGAACATTGAGACAGTGGGTAAGAGGGATAGTAAGTCACGAGAGAAGAGGGGAGGAGAAGAAGAAGAAATAAGGAGAAGGGATGGAATGGTGTCATAGTGATTGTGAGACGGCAAGGCAGTAGCTCTGGGCAGGGTGAGAGGAAGTGATGCGTACGCTAACAGGAAGTAGCAGATCTCAGCGGCATGCGCCAATCAAACACCCGGCCAGTTCTCCCAGGCGCCCTGCTTGACCGCCAGCATGAACACAAAGACACTACTGGCATGGGAACGCACACAGAAACACACACTCATGTGAAAGGTTTGCAGGGGATCCTGGATCCACTTTGCTAATTAAACTGACATATAAGAAGCACCAGAACAAGAAGAACTTTCAGGGCCATTAATTGGAGGGGTCATGCACAGAAGAAAATATGTGCGGGTCAAATAGCAAGAGCAGTGATGTAACACAGTGTCAAGATCATGTCTATTTCCTAACACCCCTTTTCCTGTCATCTTGTCCTCACATCTGAAATTCATAAGATTTACTGTCAGTTTTGATAAGTTAATCCCCCCACACCCCTCCCAAATTGAGGAAATACAAGTTAAATGCACTGCAGATCTTTACTGGGAGAAAAATATTGCATAAAATAGTTGGACTGCAGGTTTCAGCAAACAAATGAATATTAACTTTTTTGCAATTAAGTAGTTATTTTGTCCTTTGACATTTTTGGTCTTTCCATGCTCTACTTTTTCTGTACCTGCTATAACAACTGATGATTTACAGCAGAAAATGTGGGGACGTGACTCCAATAAATTTTATGTGCCAAATGGAGTTCACTCATATGTTTGAGCAGGGGTCAAAATCCATCATATTTCATAAAGGTTGACCCTATTAAAGAGAGATCAGAACCACTAGGGTGTAAAATAAACAATTTGGAACGTAATGTACTATTACATAAATACTTTATGAAATCTGAACATCTTTATGGATATTTATCTCAATAAATCATTAGACTACTAAAAAAAACTAATATACGCAATGGTTAGGTACATGGGCACGAAATAATTACTAAACCTGACTGCCTTTTTTACTGCAGGCGAGGTGAAAGGTTAGAATCGTGACAACAGTACAATATACTTCCTGAAGGCCTCAGACAAATGTTTTGATCTCAACGTGATCTTCACTTTCTCTTCAGCAGTCTGTAGCACACCTAATATCCTAATTTGTTTCTCACCACAAGTTGAAAATTCTTAAAATTGCATTTTACAAAAAGATCTGAAATGTCTTGTCTTCTGGTCAGGTTAAATTGCTGTCATTTTCCCGTATTGTAAAACTGATATTAAAAATCCATATGTTCAAATGCTAGAAATATCCACAGGCTTTTATTGGGTTTTTAAATATTGCATGACTGTGTTTTTAAAAGTGAGATTTTTTTCCCCACTCTAAATAATTGTAGTCAAGTTATACTATACCTTTCTACATTATTTTCTGTGTGAGATTGTACTACTTGGATAAAATATTAGAAAGATTTGTTTGTTGCTTTTTAAAAACATAAAGGAAGTGGTGATAAACATCTCAGTCATAGTAACAATGAATTCCTTTTCTACAAATAGTCATAAATGTCTTCCGGGTTAAAGCAGGAACATGTGCAGCATGCACCTCTTTTGAGTTTTAAATTACCGAATAAGTAGTCTTGCTTGTATGACATGCATGATGCTGTTATGTAGGATTTATTAGTAATAAATAACACAAACATGCCATATTTACTCTGACTGCCCTTTAAAGCTTATTATAAATGTTTCCGGAAGGAATTTACTCTACATACTTTTAAAGTCTGATTAAGTCACTGATTGTTCCAATGTTCTAGTTTAAGGTTTAGGCCCAGAAATGGGTTCTGTTGACACCATTGAAGTAATCATCAGACTCCTCATTAAGTGCTGGAGATTTAAATCATAAGAGCAACTAAAATACAGCAATAGTGAAACATGTTTTTCCTTTCCATTTAAACTTTTTCTTTTCAAGTTTGTGAATTGATGTTTTACGGTATGGAGAACTTATCTTTCATTTAAGTTTTTCAAGTATGGACAAACGTTTAAATGACTGTAGATCAGACGATGAGACCTAAATAGGTAGGTGTTTCCAATGTTGTGACTGCTACTTTATTCATATTTATATCCTGTTACTGTGTTAATATACTGTTAAGACAAGTACAAATTCAACATTCATGCACGCTTACTTGTTCCATTTGTACATAAACTGTTCTGTACCTACCTGTATACAGAAACCAGAGAGCCACCATCCATCTGTCTGGAACACTCCTCTCAGCAATGAGGATCATTACCAGTGCTTTCGGACTGCAGTCACTCACTTTAACTGAAACTGCATCAACCAAGGGTACTTTGTTTGGGCTAGGGTGACTGATGCAGCACCAGGAAAAGAAGAAACTTGGAAGCTGGTGCTGTGACACATGCCAGGAAACTTCTTCTCCTTGTTTTCTTAATATGGTGCCATTGCATTGTTCCAACAGCATGCACAGTGAGCCAGTGCAGGAGCACTCTGTCTTTGTGACAGAGTCATTAGCTATGTTTACGCGCACAAAATTTCACGATCGGATTCAAATAAATAGATCCAAATATACCGTTTATATGGGCACAAAATTAAATAATCTGATCATGGCGTGTGTTTACATGCACCGCGATTTATTCAGAATAGAAGCACTTTGAGATGCTCAGTGTTGTTGGATTCCCTAAAATTTTCTATCCCCTGGTAAAAAAAAAGAAAACAACAAAAGCAAAGGTGTGTGGTTCTGAGTATTCTGCGAGTCCAGGATGGAGCCGTGCCAGGTTCTGAGAGTGGTTGAGGCGTTACTGCTTTCCATAATTAACCTACAGGCTACAAGACCACTTGTTTCGCCATTGATTATGCGTCTTGCCACTAAAGGCTGACATTGGGCGGACATGTCAATTCAGGTCAGTTTGCCACAATCAGAACAACATGATCCAAACAAGTGTTTACATGTCCCCCGTTTGGATTGACTGTTGGCCACCCCCCTCATTCGGGAATACAATTTCATTCCGATCGAGCCAAATCGGATCAGAATATTCTGACTGGTGCGTTTACATGACACATTTTTATTCCAAATGGCCCTTTATTTCAAATACTTATGTCCATGTAAACATGCCTATTGTTTATACCTGTATCGCTGAAGGTTATGTCCATTAATTTCATGATGGAAACATCTTTCTCACTCTGAGTGAGACCTCGGTTGACATTGCTACAGTGGGAGCGTCTGTTGACCAGTTTTTTCTCTGTTCTACAGTGGAACAAAAGGCTGCCTGAAATAAATCAAAGTTCAGAGAAAAACACTCTGGGTCAAAACATGCTTAAGTCCTTTCTTTCCTGTGCTGTGCAGCTCCCGTACGACACTGTTGCACTTAGTTACAGGATGCTCTCTATTTTGGCTCTGTGAAAGCAGACAGCGAACTCCTTGGTTTTGCTGATGTTCAGGACAAGGGTTTTGTCTTAACACCACTGGGTCAGATGGTGGATCTCCTCTCTGTGGGTTTGGTCATTGTCTGTGAGGACATCCACCACGGTGGTGTCGTCCACAAACTTCACAAGCAGGTTTGTGGAGTGGATAGCGGAGCAGTTGTAAGTGAACAAAGTGAAGGAAAGTGGACTGAGCACATAGCCTTGGGGCGTCCCCATGTTCAGGACCAGAGAGGAAAATGTACGGTTCCCAATTCTAACCACATGGGGCCTGTTGATAAGAAAGTCTCTGAACAAGGAACACAGAAGGGGAGACAGTCCCAGGTTCAGTGTTGAAAGCCGAACTGAAGTCAGCAAACAGCACCCTAACATTGGATTTAGGGTGCTGCAGATGGAACAGGGTTGAGTAAAGAGTTAGTGATATCACATCATCAGTTGATCTGTTCCCTCTTTAAGCAAACTGCAGAGCGTCCAGATTCCGGAGGGAATCAGGGCGGTAATCATTGTGACAGGTAATTGATGATTTTTTGGTACTGGAGCAATGTTGGAGGATTTGAGACAGACAGCTGCAGGGACTGATTCAATATGTACAGGAAAACTCCTGCCAGCTGGTCCGCACATGATTTGAAAGTCTAGCCAAAACCTTGTTTTCTTTGTGTTGACTTAGAGGTGGCGCAGTATTCAAAGAAGCTGTTGAAGGTAACAGGCAGACTGGGGTCATGCCTGACCTGGTGTTTATTGTGCTTATAATCCATCAAATCCTGATGCTCCACATATTTTGAGCATTGTTGGTATCAAAGTACTCTTCGATCCACTGTTTATTCCTGTGTTTTGCCAATTAGATGCCCTTTTTCAGGTCTATCCGGGCACTGCTGTAGGGTTACAGCCTTGGTGGTTGTTGTGAGTAGGACACTGTCATTGCAGAACTGTATGTAGGCTAGAAGAAATGTGAATTCCGCATGGTCAGAGCCTACCTCAAACACTTCCCACATACATACTAGGGGTTTCCTGAGATCTTCATCATAGTTAAGTCCGTCTTCAATGACCTATTCAGTTGCTGTCAGCAAATGACTTTATCTGGTAAAATATTGTAATCTATTATTATGGTTATTAAGTCGAGTGCTTTAAGCCTGACCCCCTGACACTATGGTTGAGACTCTTATTTTGAAGGAAGAAAGGAAGCCATTCTTGAGTGTCTGTGTTGCATCCACTGACAGACACTCAAACTTTTGTCGTTGGTCTGGCTGACAACAGTATTAGAACAGAAATGAAGAACCCTCTACCACTGAAAATATTTTGTGTGGTGACAAAGTGACAGATAAGATACAAATCATTTGTAAGCACTGTAGGACATCTGTCTGTTTTGTTCCTCACATCATGCACAACATACAGTGTCTTACAAAAGTATTCATACCTTCTGAACTTTTCCACACTGTGTTACGACTAAGTGCT
Source organism: Crenichthys baileyi (assembly GCA_036173005.1). Taxonomy (NCBI): domain Eukaryota; kingdom Metazoa; phylum Chordata; class Actinopteri; order Cyprinodontiformes; family Goodeidae; genus Crenichthys; species Crenichthys baileyi. The sequence goes on from JAHHUM010000894.1 coordinate 724,573, forward strand.
TCAGTGTATTTAATCAGGGTTTTATGTGATAGACCAGAACAGAGAAGCACCTGATTGTGAAGTGGAAGTAAAAAATGATGAATAGTTTTATGCTTCTTTTTTTCAAATTAAAATCTGAAAAGCATGCTGTGCATTTGTATTGACTGTCACTGAGTCAACACTTTATAGATTCATCTTTTACTGTAGCTATTTCAACTCTTTTGAAATATGACTTCACCAGCTTTGCACATCCAGAAACTAAAATTATTTTGCTTTTGTTTGCTCAGTAGCCAAGCTCACAGTTTGTGGAGCCTGTTAACAGTTGTTTTTTAAGTCTTACCAATTACTTTTGAGCAAGGCAGAGGTGCGGAGGGTTAAGCACCACCTTGTGGATGACAGAACATGTGTGGTTCATCATATTTGGTAGTACAGGTACATTACAAATAGTTGGACAACAATTGTATATTTTTGTCACTCATTTCAGAAAGTGAAACTCATTATGTAGATTCTTTATACATAGAGTGAAATATTTTAAGCCTTCATTTCCTATAATTTTGATGATTATGGCTTAAAGATAATGAAAACTCAAAATTCAGTGTCAGAAAGTTTGAATATTATGAAAAAGTTGAAAATTGGAAACTCGTGGTGTCCTACCTTAATCAGCTAAGAGGTGACTGTGGCTCAGTGGGGGGGCATTTAATTAACTCAAAACACCTGCACCGTTCTAAATGGTCTCTCAGTCTGGGTCATTAGGCTACACAGTCAGGCGGAAGACTGCTGACAGATGTCCAGAAGACAGCCATTGACACCATCCACAAGGAGGGTGATCTATGGAGTACTGCCAAGAGGAAGATGAGACACACTAGACCCAACAATGCAGGTGACCTGAAGGTCACCATCAAAACAATCTGGGCTTCCATTACACCTAAGCTGTAGGTTTTCAGGTTTTCATTATCTGTAAGCCATATATCAAAATCAAGGCTTGAAATATTTCACATTATGTGTATTGAATCCATATGAGTTTCTCTTAATGAAACGAGTCACAAAAATTTTGAACTTTTTTAACCTCTTCTATATTTCCTTAGATTTACCTATATGTGATGTCACATGTAAGACCATTACATTGGTAATTTTGTGTTTCTATAATACGTTAACGGTTAACAGCAATATTAGTTTGTTATTTTTTTTATTTATAAATCTGGACTGCATTTGATAATCTCCAATTGAAAACCTAAACTGCTTTGACTAATCAATCCTGAACTGGAAAATTTTGCATTCTTCACTATCAGACATTCCTTAAAAAAGTTCACAATTAATGTAACATTTGTAGGTGTTTATCATTAATATTTATCAAAATTATAATTCAAAAATATAATTCAGAAGTCATACATTCCAATCAAAAATCATTCCTTACAAATACAGATCAGAAATACACTCTGGTGGTGTGATTATTGGGCTCACAGCTCTTAATAATTACAATTAGTTAATTATCATTAATAATTGATATTTATTAATCATAACCACGCTTAATGTCACGGTTTAATCAGCTGCTCCCCCGAATGGTGGGGTTACTAATCTTATTTTGACAGAAAATCACTCTTACACTGTCATTATTTTCGGAATAGATTTGACCCACATACAAATTTACACTCTGAAGAACTGAATCAGTAAAATGATGTTTATTTTGCAACAAATAATCAGGAACGAGAACGGATGAAGGGGAAGAGAACTGGTGAGACAAAGAACTATTATAAAGCAGAACTAACGAAAGATAACTATAATAATCAGGAGAATGGCTTACTAAGTAGGTGCAGTCAGATCACCAGGGGTTGAGTTTTACGAAGCAGAGTTCGTTCAGATGATTTCTCAGGTGCTGTTTGAGTGAGCTTGGTGTGACCAGGAGTAAATCCATTGTGCAGTTACTTGCGTTGGAGGGTGGACAGGGTACGCTTATGCCTTGATCCAGAAGACGGAGGAAGCAGGAAGCTGCCAGCTTGATCTGAGTCCAGATGAAGTCAGGAGTTAGGAAACGAAGTCCCCAAAACGTAGAAAATGTTGATCGACCGGAACCTTTGAGAACGAGGTCTGTGTTCCGTGAGTAAAATCCAAGATTCAGGATTCAGCCTGCGAAGGAGCATAAACAAAGTTACTTGGAGCAAAAACGAAGCTTTAGACTAGAAGTGGCTGAGCTTGTTACCACTGAAGGCAAAACACTCTGCCGTCGAAGTGCTGGCAGCCTCCTGCTTAAGTACTCCTCCATGCAATCAGCAGATGAGTCGCACCTGTCCCCCAGCACTCCTGAGAACTCCAGCACCAACTGAAAAAAAACTGAAACAATGTTGCAAGCACAATGTACACACATCCCAGACCCCGACATACACAAAATAAACACAAACACTGTCTCTTTATCTATGTGACAATTTATTAACTTGATAGTCCACGATTACAATCCACTATTCTGGTCTAACAACTTTTACCTAATCAAGCATGCACTATTCTACAAAAGTGGTAAATTAACAATTAAAACTATAGATGCGTACTGAGCATAGATGAAGGTCCAACCAGCAGTTTATGGACTGGGTGGGAATGAGACAACAATTTGGAGTGACTTGGAAGAATGGAGCAGAATTAATAACGGTGAAGCCTTCATTTTGGTTTGTTGATGCGTTGATAGCGGCTGTCAGCTTTTATACGGTAGAGCCAGGCAAGCTCAGCACCTAGCAGCTGAGCCCTTTAGCCACTAACAGCTGATAGCTGGCTAATCTTGAAACAAAGGGTCATAAAACTGTGAGGCGGGAACCCAGTGGTAAAACACAAAGGCCATAAATGGTGAGACAATGGAGATGAACACGATGCTCAGTTCGCAACCTCAGTTAAAGTCCACTTTAACTCCTACTGAGTCAGCACTCAGTTGATCAAACATAGTGAATACACTGACATTCAAACTTTGCTACGCAGCCATGTTTCAGAGTTCAACAGTATTCAAATAGCAATCTAAACAGTTAAGCATAAACTTCAATCAATATGGCCACCTCTATCTATATACCTCACCCTACCCAGGCTAGAGTCTAAAAATGTCAGAAGTAGGAAACAAAACAAGTTTACTTTGTGCTGAATCCTCTGGGAAAAGGGGTGCAGCCAAGTGGGCTTCCTTCTAAGAAGAGATGAAGTTGTAAGTGATAAGTGTTGTGCGTGCATAAACGCTCTAAACGGTCACCTTCTCCTCCTTCGTCCAAAACCAGAAAATATGATGAACAACAAGGAGGAAATCCGTCTCCTTGGGAAATCTCTGTGGGTTTTCACCTTCACCTGGATAGCAACTTCGAATGGGACATGAACCTTCTGAACTTCTTATTTTAGACAGATTACCAGCTTTGTCAAGCTCTTCCGGGTGTGCCAGTAGGGAGACAAGTGAACCTGCCTGCAAGCTTCTATTTCTCCAGAGATCGCCTAAGAGCTCAGTATCGGCAAGATACTACGGCTGGAAATGGCAATAACCAATGGCTTTAGCTGGGATTTATCACTTCTTTTACATTGATTAGGGATTGTTTAAAACACATTAAGAGCTCTATTTGTGAAAAACGCAATTTTGATTCAAAGTTTTCCCAAAACAGCGGAAAAACTGACATATCTTGGGAACCTCATATCACCTCGTAAGCAGGATTCATCATCACACCCCTGTAGGCACCATAGAAGAAGACTTTCTAAATGTTTACCTAAACTTTATTCTGTCTCACTGCAAAGCAAAGACTGAACATGCTGAATGAGTATTCCCATTACGCTGAAGACAGTTTTTCAAAGTGCCAGCTACATAACAGGACATGAATAATACAGAAGTGAATAAATGCGCTTTCTCCACAAGAGTTAATGATACAGCAGATGTTCTTTGTAAAAGCTGCTAACTTCAAAACTCCCTCTCAACTTGCAAGGTTTATGAATGGTGTCTTCTGTCCACAACAATGACATTTTGCAGCTAGTTATCTCTATAAGTCAGTGTAATTAATGGAAGCAAACAAGAGCCTGTGTTTGAGAAAGAAAGGAATAAAAGAGATATTTAGATTATTCATAAACCTTTATATTATGCAAAGCTTTGCATTCGCCATTTGTAAAAAGCCATGTACTGTTTTTGGTTTATAAATGAATTAAAACCAAATTAAGAGCAATGAATTGTACATTTTAGTCATTTGATATCATGTCACAATAATAGATTCCATTTTTTTCCCCCTCTTACTGTCTTAGCTCTCATCATTTTTTAATGCCAGCTCCATTTGTTCTTCTTGCACTTTGCATAAAAAGCCTTTTTCTTCAGGCTGAAACCTGTACACTCTCATAGAACGGCACACACTTGTCAGGGTTTTTAATAGAGAATCTTCATTTCCATTCACGTTCATCCCATATCTTTTCACCACCTCTGTATTTGTCAGTGGAATATTGAGCTGTGCTTACGGGTGAGCAAACACCCATTTTAAAGCTCAAATGCGTGACAAACACACAAAAATACGTGTCAGTGAAAAACAGAAGAAAACCGGCATAAAAGGAGAGAAAGAGTATTCAGAATGACTCCAAGATTGAGCTGCAAATCATGAATAACAAATATGATCATTATGGTTTCAGGCAGCACCTTCTTGGTGTCATCAGTCACAACCTTGTCCCTGTACTCCACAGTGGTTTCATTAAGCCGATAATGGACTCTGGGCTGAATGTAATACAGATCCTGTCTGCCTCTGGTCAAACTATGATTAAATAACCTCCCTGAACGGCAAAGACTACTTCTCGGTTGGAACACCTTATAATCTATTTCATAGATGTCTTTGCATGGTGAAACTGGGATTACTTTTATTTTTACTGCCTCAGAAGCCTCAAAAATACTGGATAGCCAATGCTGTCATGCAATAGGTTTTAAAATTATTTCTGCAGGGATAGAAATGATTTTTTACAGCCTAGCCAACCTACACTAAATTGTCAAAGGTATTGGGTAACACCACCAAATCAATGAATTCCAGTGTTAAAATCACTTCCATGGCTGCAGGTGTATCAGGTTTGCTGTGGAGAAACAGCAAAGAAGAAGAATAACCATCTGTTTGGAATATCATATCAGTACAAATGCAGCTAATCTGTGAAGGCCTTTGAAGTGTATTAGAAAACATTAATGAACAAACAACATCACGAGGACTAAGGAACATAATAGACACTGGAGGAGCTGCTGAGATCCATTGCTCAGGGAAAATAATATGTTGGCAGGACTTCTATTATTATAACTGTCACTATTATGGCCTTCAGCTGTGGAACAGCCTTCCACAGCTGAAGAACTTGGGGTTCGCTGTAAAATAGAAAGAACCCAGAGCGCTGTATTTATTTGGAAATACTGATAAAGCGCTACATTTACATATATTATAAAGAGCCAAAGACCCAGTACGGATCCCAGAGGAACCCCACAGTTAATGTCCAAACACTCAGAGCACACATGTCACGTTTTGAATTTGGTGGGGATCAAAGCGGCAACAGGACCAAGGCATATGTTTGATGAGGATGAATTATTTAATGACAGACTGAATAAACTTACAAAAACCCACAGAAAGCAGGCAACTTCTGAACAGAAAAAGAGATAAACACAAGAATCCAGCGACAAGGAAACAAAAAACAGGAACTTCAAGTGTCTGTGACACAATTCAGGCAAGACATCACTAGAAAGAGGAACCATTGTGTTCTATTCTATGTAACCAAAAAATACAATGATACATATAACTCACAAGCTACTATAAATTGCATCATGATGTGAACGATTGTGGTGTTTGTTTGGGTCAAACGCCGACACCATTTTGTGACGTACTGAGGGTAAGCAAAGATGTAAACAAATATGGCTTGGTAAACTGAAGTGGAGGAAGTTGTAAGTGATTTCAGAGAAGATTCGAGTAATTTATCTATAGTTTTTGAGGAAGAGGTTTGAGTGATGAAGAGGAGGGAGCTGGTTCTAATGAAGGACTGCAACTGTATTTATTTGACCCATATCGTTCAGGCCTGGACAATGACTCTGACGTTTCTACGAAGGAAGGGTCCGGAGATGAGCGGTTGGAGATAGACATCGGTCCTGGCAAAGGTTTTAGATACACTTTCTCACTTAGTGGGTCTTTTTCTTTTCATTACTATTTACATTGTATATTCTCACCAAAGGTAACAAAACTATGAATGAACACATGGAATTATATGTGTTAATAGGTGTGAAACAACGCTAAACATGTTTGCTACATACTGTAAATGCATACATTCTCACACTACTCTCCGATTTTGCATTATTTGCTGTTATTTCAGCTTTTAACTTTGTTTTCTCTCTTTTCTCTTCCTAGAAGCTACACCTGGCCTGACTCTGTGTCTACCTGTGACACCTTTCTGGAGAGTGACATCGTCCTAGCTTCTGCTGGCAGCAACTTAATGCTCACCCCTAACGATGAATGCAGCTTGGCCCTGTTCTTTCAGCGTTTAACCCTTTCTCTCTCCTAGACATAGTAATTGACTTAGCTTTTACTTAACTAATTATATGTGCTCTTTTTCAGACTCTAACCTTGAAAAACTGGCTCCGAGTTATCTATTCTTTCTTTCTATGTGAAGAAACAACTAAAGGAGCTACATCCATTAACATTTACTTTTTCCTTCCCATAGAAAGTACTCCTGGATCAGTGGCTTCTGTGTTCTTTTTTTTGTGTGCTCTGCTCTCATTCTCTCTAACCCCGCAGTCGGTCGTTCAGATGGCCGCTCACACTGAGCCTGGTTCTGCAGGTTTCTTCCTGTTAAAGGGAGTTTATTCCTCTCCACTGTAGCTACTGCTGCTCCGTATGAGGGATTGCTGCAAGTCACCACCAGTGACTGTCCACTGTCTCTAAATTGCTCATCCAGTAGGAGGGATGCTGCAAGTCACTGACTGGATGCAATCTGCTGGTTTCCTAGATAGAAAAACTTTTTATCCAATTTGAATATAACTGAAATCTGACTGCAACTGTTCAATGATTAAGATTAATTGGAATGTATGTACCTGACTTTTGTGAAGTGCCTTGAGACAACATGTGTTGTGAATTGGCGCTATATAAATAAACTGAATTGAATTGAATATGTGTTCATTCACAGTTTTGATGCCTAACCTACGTACAATGTAACTAGTCATAAACATAAAGAAAACTGTTGAATGAGAAAGTGTTTTTTAAAACTTTTGACCGGTTGTGTGTGTGTGTGTGTGTGTGTGTGTGTGTATCTATCGATCGATTTATCGGTCTATCTATCTATATATAGATATATATAGATGTATATCTATCTATAGATAGATAGATAGATAGATAGATAGATAGATAGATAGATAGATATAATAGTTGATCTTCAACTCCGATAATACAAATGCAGTCGTTCTTTAACCTTTTTAATTCTAAACAGAAAAAAAAGTGAGACATACATTACCATGCATGTGAATTTACTCAGAAGCTACTAAAACATGTTTATTTTTCAGATGTACCTGTAACAACCACCAGGATGTGGTTAATAAGATCTGCAACACTTTTCATGCAGCAGATTATACTGGGTTCCACCTCCCTCATCTGGAGTCAGACCGGTATCTTGATGGTTTTTCATAAACCGCCATGTCATTGTCAGGGTGCTGAAAATCGTTGCTCACAGAAAGAGGTTCTTCTATGTGATCGTCAGGCTGGTCCTTGGCTCCATTTTGGCAGAGACCAAATACCTCTGAAGCTACATCTCCCACATAGCTTGGCAAAAAAGAAAGACATTTTCACATAAATATCCTGATTCACATATGCCATTGAGTTGATTCCTTGTATTTAGTATGCCTAAGCCATTTACGAATTTAGGTTACCATAAATATTTGAGTTTATAACATGTTTTTATCAAGAAATTGTTTAAATAAAAGAAAATTATGTGAAATAATTGAGGCTTTTGCTATAATGATATGTTCCATTAAAACTCAATTTAGGCAGGATCTTCTAAATATTTCCTGACCACATAGCCACCTTTTTTTCCATATCAGAAAGTATAAGCCAAATCTGGCTTTTCCTTGCTATTGCAGAACATTGCTGGCTGTTATGCATTTCAATATAAATGCAGAAAGAGCACAAAAGACTACAATGGCAGGATTCATCACTACATGCATCTTTTATTACTACAATTATTTGAGCTTTAGTTACAAGCAAAAGTCATTTTAATTATGTTTATTACCTGCACAGTTGACTCCAACAAGCAAAAGAGGAGGTCTTAGAGGGAAAGTGACTGTAAAAGGCTGCTCAATCAGTGTTCTTGTCCAGAAATTTGACAGATATCTTTCAAGAATCTTGTTGAGGAAACAACCTTCTCAAGGCTCACAATCAAATTTGAACCTGGGAATATTGATTTTTAACAGGGAAACTTATTTATCAGTGTGTAAATAGATTTAAACATTTACATAAAAACAATACAGAAAACTTGCCTGGTTTCAGCCATTTTATTCTTGCTGAAACTTTCTTCTAGCCTTCCATTCAAACAGCAAGGGAAGAGGTTATCATTCTGTTGGTGAATGTTGACAATATGGTTAAGCAGAGACAACCTTTTTGCCTCATAACATCTGGTTGATCAGGATGGGTTGAGACCACCGACCAGTATAGTTGATGTACCATACTGTTGATCCACCCTGACAGGGAACAACAATACTCATACTCGTACTCGTCGTCTTCCGCTTCATCCGGGACCAGGTTGCGGGGGCAGCAGGCTCAGTAAAGACACCCAGACTTCCCTCTCCCCAGACACCTCCTCCAGCTCCTCCAGGGGGAGCCCAACGCGTTCCCAGGCCAGCCGAGAGACATAGTCCCTCCAGCATGTCCAGGGCCGTGTCCTGGGCCTCCTCCCGGTGGGACGTGCCTGGAACACCTCCCGAGGAAGGCATCCAGGAGGCATCCGATACAGATGCCCGAGCCACCTCAATTGGCTCCTCTCGATGTGGAGGAGCCTCCAAACTCCTCCCGGATGGCTGAGCTCCTAACCCTATCTCTAAGGGAGTGCCCGGCCACCCTACGGAGGAAGCTCATTTCAGCCACCCTTTTCTGGTCGAAAACCATGGCCTTGGACTTAGAGGTGCTGATCTTCATCCCAGCTGCTTCACACTCAGCTGTGAACCACCCCAGCGCATGCTGTAGGTCTTGGCAGGAGGAGGCCAGCAGGACCATGCCATCTGCAAAAGGAGAGACGAAAAATCCATTGGTCCCCAAACCAAATCCTCTCCGGCCCTTGGCTACGTCTAGAAAAGGGTGACAAAGTGCAGCCCTGCCGGAGTCCAAAATGCACCGGGAACAGGTCCGACTTAGTGCCGGCAACACGGACCAAACTCCTGCTCTGCTTGTACAGAGACCGAATGGCCCCTAATAAAGGGCCCCCGACTCCGAACTCCTGGAGCACCCCCCAAAGGGCATCAAGAGGGACACAGTCGAATGTCTTCTCCAGGTTCACAAAACACATGTAGACCAGTTGGGCAAACTCCCATGAACCCTCGAGTACCCTGCAGAGGGTGTAGAACTGGTCCAGTGTTTGGGACCTGAAACAGAGGTTCGACCATCGGCCAGACTCTCCTCTCCAATACCCTGGCATAGGCTTTACCAAGGAGGCTAAGGAGTGTGATCCCCCTATGACTGGAATACACCCTCCACCAACCTGGTCTGCCAGTCCAGAGGCACTGTCTCCGACCGAATGTGTTACTTTGCAGTGATGTTATTTTTGTGGAATTTTTTTTTTTTTTGTCTTTAAAATACTAGAATTTGGGCTGCATGGTGGTGCAGCTGGTAGCACTGTTGACTTGCCCCAATAAGGTCCTCTGTCGACTCGTGGCCAGGAGTCTTTCTGCATGGAGTTTGCATGTTCTCCACGTGCATGGGTGGGTTCTCTCCGGGTTCTCCCGCTTCCTTTCACAGTCCAAAAACATGACTGTTAGGTTAATTGGTCTCTCTAAATTGCCCTTAGGTGTGACTGAGTGAGTGCATGGTTGTTTGTCCTGTGTGTGTCTGTGTTGCCCTGCGATGGTATGGCTACCTGTACAGGGTGTACCCCGCCTCCCGCCCATAGACTGCTGGAGATAGGCGCCAGGCTCCCCATGACTCACTATTCAATTCAGTTTATTTATATAGCGCCACATCACAACACATGTCGTCTCAAGGCACTTCACAAAAGACAGGTACCTACTGTACATTCCAGTTAATCCTAATCATTGAACAGTGCAGTCAGATTCTGTTATTTATTCAAATTGGATAAAACAAGTTTTTTCTCATCTAAGGACCGCATTCGCTCGCACTGCGCAGCATGTAGCAAAAGTTGGAGGACAGGAACAACCCCCTTTAACATGAAGGAAACCTCCCAGCAGAACCATGCTCGTGTGACAGTCGCATCTGCCCGAACCGACTGGGGGTTGAGAGAATAAGCAGAGACACAAAAAAGAACCCAGTGAAGCCTGATCCAGGAGTCCTTTTCATATTGTTGTGTAGCAGGAAAGTAAATTTTAATGGTGTAGCTAAGCCTTTAGTTGGTTTCAGCATAGTGAAAGGAAAGAATATGCTAAACTCTGAGCCAGTTTTTTCATAGGTTAGATCGAAGAGAGCACTATAGTTTTATTTTACGTGTCAAAGCTAAGTCAATTGCTATGTCTAGGAGAGAGAACAGGTTAAACCACTGAAAGACATGGCTGTGGATCATCGGTAGAGGGTTAGCATTAATTGCTTAGCCAGCAGAAGCTCGACGATGTCCCCCCTCCAGGAAAGTGTTCACAGGTGACACAGAGTCAGGCCAGGTGTAGCTTCTAGGAAGAGAAAAGAGAGTGTGACATAAAGTTAAACGACCCTGCCGATGGGACTGGCGCCTGTCCAGGTTGTGTACCCTGCGATCTCGGAGTCCGCATATACTGCTGAGATAGGCACCAGCTCCCCTGCGACCCACTATGGAGATAAGCGTAGAATGAACTGTTTAAGCTGACTGACCTGACATAAAGTTAAAGCCAGCATAACAGCAAAATTGGAGAGTATTGTGAAAATGTTGCGATAGAGTGGTGAAAGTGTTCATCATGTCCTCCAGCAGCCCTAAGGCCTATAGCAGCAATAACTACAGAGATAGCTCATAATCACCTAAGCAACTCTAACTATAGCCTTATCAAAAAGGAACGTTTTTAAGCCTAGCCTTAAAGTAGACAGGGTTCCTCTCGGACTAAAAACTGGGAGCTGGTTCTACAGGAAGGAGCCTGATAACTAACTTAGTTAAACAGCGCTTATTTTCAACGATGTTGTTTCAAGGCACCCCCAAAGGGGTCCCACTGATGGTATTGTGTATACCTAAAACAAAGGATTGGATACCTCCTCTCTGTCCAGACTGATTAAAAAAAAAAAAAAAAAAAAAAAAAAAAAAAAAAAAAATAAAAAAAATGAAAAAAAAAAAAAAAAAAAAAAAAAAAAAAAAAAAAAAAAGGAAAAAAAGAAAAAAAAAAAAAAAAAAAAAAAAGAGAAAAAAAAGCATCTGGAAAGTGGAAGGGTTCCATACAGGTAGCAGAAAGGAGGGTGTGTTTGCACCTCGAACCATAACTGAGCCGGTTTAAGCTAAACCTGAACTCCCCTTTACTCCATCCAACCATGGAGGGGGAAGGCTTGCTCCCTGATAAACTAAGCCACTCTAACTATTAAGATACTTATTTCAAAAAGGTAAAGTTTTAAGTACTGAGCCTTAAAAGTAGGCAGGGTGTCTGCCTCACGGACTATTACTGCGGGGAGCTGTTTTTCCACAGGAGAGGAGCTCGGATAACTAAAGGGATCTGCCTCCATTCTACTTCTAGAGACTCTAAGAACCACCAGTAGCCTGCAGTCTGAGAACAAAGTGGCCTCTGTTAGGAACATATGACCAATCAGATTCTCTGATGTATGATGGAGCTAGATCATACAACGGGCTTTACTATGTGAGGATGATAATTTTAAATTATATTCTGTATTTCAGCGAGCCCAAATGAGGGAAGCTAAAGTAGGAGAAATTGTTCATAGGTTTGGAGGTTTTTGTTGTTGGACCTAACAGTCAGATGCAGCGAGGAGTCGGCATGGCGGGCAGAACGATATTTATTTAAATTGAAAACAACAAGGTTTAAACTCCAGGTAGGCAAGCCGTATGAAACAAGTACTTCAGAGTCCATCAAACAGAGCACAAAGAAACGAAGGGAACTTGGCGCAGGGAATGGTGACGCAACAAACCAGCAACACATACTTGTACACAAACCAACTAACATAACTGACGGAAAACAAAGGCAGGTAATCAAAGAAACGAAGAAGCAGGTGAGACAAGGAGGCAGGGGAGGCAGAGGGAGCAGTTGAACGAATAAAACTAAGCATGAGGAAAGGGACTAATTAACAATACAGTGAAAACAGACCTAACGAACACTATAGACCAAGATAAAACAAATCAAGAATAAACATGATTAAAGGAACTCCGTGTTTATATATCGAGGTCACGTGACGTTTGCCGGGGTCACAGCCCTGGAGCCGGCCTGGGGATCGGACTCGTCGTGGAGGGAGTGCCTGGTGGCTGGGTTCTCCTCGCGGAACCCTGCCGGGCCAAGCCCGAACGAGAAGACTATCGAGGACATCCCCCAGTGGCCCTCCACGCTGCAGGATTAAAAGGAACCGTGAGGGACCTTGCAAAAGGATTGGGTGGCGGTACGAAGGGAGATACCTTCAACGGCCCGATTCCCATAGATGCTTAGTCCTGGTCTAGTGACTTCCCACCTCATCTGGATGTCCCTCTCAATCCACCGGGTTTACCTCGGATATAGAGGGTCGCATCCCTGCGCTTTCGGGTCGGGGATAGGTTTCTCGGATTGTTGTTGTCGCCTACGGGCCGAGCGTAGTGGCGGAGTACCTGGCCTCTGGTGTCCCTGTCGGGGGTGCTGGGGATAGTGGCCCCTCCGGGACTCCATAGTCTGCTAGGGGACTTTACGCCACGTGGAAACGAACAGTGACACCTGGAGAGGCGTGATTCGGGAGGTAATGGCCTCCCCGACTGAATCCTGAGTGGTGTTTTTGTTATGTGGACATTCTTGCTAGTCCGTGTTGTCCATAATTGAACACCATGGTCAAGCATAAGGTGGCCGTACAGGCCACTTGGCACCAGGACAGCCGCTAGGGCAGGAGGTCAATGACGACTTGTTGTCGTATCATCAGAACCTCGGCCGCCAATGTGTTGGACACCGGGTGAAGGAGGCTGAGCTGTCCACTTGATCACCACCTGGTGGTGATTGTGATCCGCTGTGGAGGGAGGAGATAAGCCTGGACAGACTTGGACGCCCAAAGCGATAGTGAGGGTCTGCTGGGAACGCCTGTAGCGGAAGCCTCGGCCAGGGATGTATTCAACTCCCACTCCGGAGAGCCTTTGACCAGATTCCGGGGATGTTGGTGACATAGACCGAAGTGGAGCCATGTTCCTCCCGCATCTATTGTCGATGACTGCTGCCCGACTGCGGCCGTAAGGTTTGCGGTGCCTGTCGCGTGCGGCACATCCCAGAACCACGTGGTGGGAAAACCGTCAGTAAGGGATGCTTCAAAGCTGAAGAAGAGTCCCTATCGGCTGTGGTTTGGGCTTGTGGGAATCCGGAGAGCGCTGACGGGTAGCCGTGATGCCAAGCGTGCTGGTCGGGCCCGGGCTGTGCAGAGGCAAGAATCCCGCTGGGAGGTGAGTCGGTGAGGCATGGAGAAGGACTACTGGTCGCCTCGAAACGATTCTAAGGCATACCGTCGGCGCCTCAGGTGAGGGGGAGCAGTGCTTCCCCACACTGTTTATTAGTGGTGATTGGGGGTGTGGTAGGCTGCTTATGCTAGACTGGAGGATCCATTAGTCCGGGGTGGTAGTAAGGAGTGACTTCGAGGATCTCCTCACCTGCCGTTCATGCATTCCCTGATGTGGAAACAGAGGCTGGGGACTCGGGATTGTGTGACTCTTTCATCACCGCAGGTCTGAAGTCACCGAGGTGGTTAAAAAGCTCTGGCTGTGGGCAAGGGTTTGGGGTGGATGAGATCCGCCCTGGATACCTCAAATCTCTGGATGTTTGTGGGCTGTCAATGGTCTGACACGCATCCTTCAACATTGCATGGCGTTCCGGGACAGTGGCCTCTGGACTGGCAGACCGGGGTGGTGGTCCCCCTTCATAGAAGGGGTACGAGGTGTGTTCCAACCTACAGGGGTCACACTCCTCACCTCCCTGGTAAGGCCGCGCCAGGGTATTGGGAAGGAGATTCGCAGTGCGATAGTCCGAACCTCGTCTTTTCAGGAGGAGCAGTGTGGTTTTCGTCCCGGCCGTGGAACACTGGACCAGCTCTATACCCTCTACATGGTATCTCGAGGGCTCATGGGGAGTTTGGCCCAACCGTGTCACATGTGTTTTGGGACCTGGACAAAGCATTCTACCTGTGTCCCTCCGTGATGCCTTGTGTGGGGGGTGCTCCAGGAGTATGTGAATCGGGGTCCTTTTTATTATGGGCCTCCGGTCCTGTACGAGCAGAGCAAGGAGTTTGGTCCGCAATTGCCGGCACTAAGTCGGACCTGTTCCCGGTGATTTTGGACTCCGGCAGGGCTGGCCCTTTGTCACTGGTCCTGTTCATACTTTCATGGACAGGATTTCTAGACGCATCCAGGGCCGAGGGGGTCTGTTTGGGGACCAGTGATTTCGTCTCTTCTTTTTGCAGAGACGTGGTCCTGCTGGCCCGCTCTAGCCAAGACCTACAGCATGCGCTGGGGCGGTTCTCAGCCGAGTGTGAGCGCTTGGATGAGGATCAGCTGCCTCCAAGTTAGAGGCCATGGTACTCAAACCGGAAAAGGGTGGCTTGTCCTCTTCCGGTTGAGGGAGTTCCTGCCTCAAGTGGAGGAGTTCAAGATCTGCGGGGTCTTGTTTCACGAGTGAGGGAAGATGGTAGCGGGAGATCGACTAGACATATCGGTGCGGCTGCGCAGTAATGGGGGCGCTGTGCCCGGTCCGGTGTGGTGAAATGAGAGAGCTGAGCCGAAAAAGCAAGCTCTCGATTTACCGGTCGGTCTACGTTCTACCCTCACCTATGCCATGAACCTTGGGTCATGACCGAAAGAACCGACATCCGATACATTCGGCTTTGAAATGAGCTTCCTCGGTAGGTGGACCAGGGCACTACCTTAGAGATAGGGATGGAGGAGCTCAACCATTCGGAGGGGCTCGCGTAGACAGCCAGCGTGCTACACTCACATCGATAAAGGGAGCCAGTTGACGTGGCTCGGCATCTATTCACGGATGCCTCCTGGTGACGCCTTTCCTCTGGAGGTGTTCCAGGCACGTCCCACCGGAGAGTCCCAAGGGACTGCTCCATGACACTTTTGAAGGACTATTTCTCTCAGTGGGCTGGCCTGCGAGGAATGCCTTGTGGTCCATCCCCTCGGAGAGAACTTGGAGGAGTGATCTGGGGAGAGGACGTCTGTGGTCTCTGCTGAGTCTGTGCAGCACCCCGCGACCCGGTCCCCGGTAAAGCGGTAATGAACGAACGGAGAGCACGATTCGGTTACGATAAAGGGAACTGAGAAAATTTGAAGGGGCACAACAACCCTAAGGTGCCCTAAGACTTAACAAATAGAAACAAAAGGGAACCCGAGTAAAAAGTACAAACTCTCTAGAAAGCAAACACTGGCCCGATACCAAACTGATGATGAGCAGCTGAAATGAGGGCTAAATAAATAACAATAAAACCAAGTACTAAAGCTAACCTATTAAACGAAGTAACAGGGAGTAACAATAGATAAACTAAAGGAAACGAGCTAGTAGAGGACAATGAATTAAGGGGACAAAACGAGTAATTAACACTAAAAGAAAAAGCTATGACTAAAAGTCACAAACAGAAACTCATAAAGATTAAGAAGTGCAAAGGAACCAATACCTTAAAACATGAAATAAGACGAGAGCAAAGCTAAGAAGCCAGAGAACTAACGTAATAATAATAAAGGAACCATTCTAAGTAAGATAGGGAACGTGCGAACCTAAGTGGATAACAAGGTGAGGAGAACACACGGAGGGAGAAGAAACCAGAACAGTCAGGAAAACTAAAATAAATAACCAACTTATACAAACCATAAAAAGACCCTCTAGTAAACAGTAAACAAATACTAAACCCAAACAAGTTCCAAGATGCACATCCTGCAGGAAATATGATCTCTCTTTTTATGGTTGTTCCATCAGATACTCTTGCTACAGCATTTTGAATCGCTGAATGCTTTTACACTGCATTTTGTTTGGACAGTCCTGATAGTAAAGAATTAAAAATAGTCCAGCCTTAAGTAATCAGAATGCAATGGACTAGTTTTTCAGCGTCCTCCTGGACAGATAGTTTCTAATTGTTGCTGGCTAATGTGTTTCCGAAGGGTGTGAAGAGTGAATCTAGAAATCCTGTTTAATATGGGATTTTTAAATGACATATGGTCCTGGTCAAAGTAACACCAAGGTTATTTTACTTTATTACCGGAGGTCAATTTAATGCCATCCTAGGGTTAGAGTGATTGACCGTAAGCATCTTCTTTTCAAGACGCCGGTCAAAGACGACAATCTTCTGTCTTGTCTAATTTAGAAGCAGAAGAAATTTAAAGTCCATATCCAAGTTTTTATGTCTTCATACATTCTTGTGTTGTATCTAGACGTGGTTTGTGCTCTGCAGGATCGTTATGTGGGATAAAAGTTAAAGCTGAGTACCTATCACGTTAACAGTGAGACAAATTTATGCACTATCTGCCTGATAATTTTTACCTGATTGAAGCGACAATATAGGTAAAGAGAATTGCGTGCCCAAGTACTGCACACCCTTGTGGTACTTCACAATTAACCCTGGAGTTTGAAGAGACATTTATCTATCGTTATCTGAATGAATCATAAACTGGAATCTGTTCCAGAGACAAATATAAATATTGTATGAATCCACGGGCCTTACACGGGCTGCTGTTCCCTGATCCTTACAGCATATTCCAGCCTTTCTAAGAGAACATTATTATGACGACTTATCAATGCAGCACTGAGATCTAACAGGACAGTACAGCACAAGTCCATTTATCTGAGCCATACGATGATCATTAGTGACTGCTAGGCAGAGCTGTTTCAGTGCTATGATTGAGCTCGGAAGCTGACTTTTGAAGCTCCACTTCAACAGGTCATTGCTGTGTAAATGCTCACACATTTGATTAGGGCAACTATTTTCTCAGAATTTTAGATAAGAATGGAAGATGGATATATGTCTGTAATTTTTCAAGTCATCTCACGGGGGGGGATCAAGCGAGGTTTCTGAGTAAATGTTTAATTCCAGCTACCTTTAACAGCCTGTGGTACATACCATTTACTAAAGATAGATTAGATCATATCTAAAATGGGGCTGGTAATCAGAGGGAACACTTCCTTAAATAATTTGGTTGGGATTGGGTCTAACATACAAGTTGAAGGTTTAGATGAAGCTAATATTTCTGATAACACTATCAAAACAGTCCAAACACAGATCAAGTTCCACAGCCACTTCCAACGCCGTCCCACCCGCCAGGGACGAAGCAATCATCCTCAGGAGCATGTCAAAGATTTTATTTTTAATAGAATCAATTTTATTTAGGAAGAATCCTATAGAGTCATGACTGCTGAGAGCTAAGGGAATGGATGGCTCAACAGAGCTATGACTCTGTGTAAGTTTAGCAACTGTACTAAAGAGAAACCTAGGATTATTCTTGTTCTCTTCTATTAAGGATGAGAAATAAGCTATTCTGGCTTGGCGAAGTGTGTTTTTATACAACAGTAGACTATTTTTCCAGATTAAGTAGGAATCCTCTAGGTGTATAGAGCGCCATTTTCTCTCCAATTTTCTAACATTGTGCTTTACAGTACGCAGCTCTGAATTAAACCAGGGAGCCAGCCTCCTATGAAAAATTACCTTCTTTTTCAAGGGGGCTGCATTGTCTAATGCACCACGCAATGATTCAGTAACACTATGAACAAGAGAATCAATTTGTGAAGGGGCAGAAACAAAATTATTGCCCTCCACTGTGCTTTTCAGTGATAATGAGGAGATTAAAAAATGTAACAGATTCTTTAAAGGTTGCTACAGCATTGTCCGATAATGATCTACTATAATGAAACTTTCTTTCAGGTGCGGAGTACTCTGCTAAATTAAACTCAAAAGCCAATTGAGTCTAAGATAGCATTAAAGGCTATATTTAGGCTATCACTTTCAGTGTCAACATGAATGTTGGAAGCACTATGGAAGAAGCGGTATAAAATGATTGACTGACATTCTAGAATTTGCACACAACTTTATATTTTTGTTATTTTGTTATTTTTTTAATATTTTACCCACTTAAGGTGATATATACACACATCTCACACCCAAAAAGATAAGAAAAGGGACTTACTCTTTTCTGGACGAGTTTTAGTTACACAAACACCTTGCTAACATGGAAAGTTCACTGGAAGCTATCCTTGTCACGTCACATCCTGAAAAGGAGTGCAGAATATCGCATAATAACAACACTGCGCTAAATTTGAATTCACTTCAAAATATATTTGCATTTAATTAGTGTTTGATTTCAACCAAAAAATATGTGACATAAATTTACATTACATGTTTATGCATAGTTCTAATATCTTCTCATGGACATTTAGCAAATGAGATGAAACGGAAATCATGTGACTTTACTTAACAGAAACACAAACAGGTGTACATCATGGCCCAACCCCTCCCTCAAAGGCGGATAGCAGAGTTGAGGAGGGACCTGGAGGTCATTCCGCAAAGGCACAGTTCAGACCTCTGGAAGCCGGCAGTGGCAGTGCAGTAACCTTGTAGGCCAGCAGCAGCAATGGAGGAACCTTGGAGTCCGGTGGCAGCAGTGCAGGAACCTTGGAGGCTGGCAAAGAAGGCACATGAAAAACCCACGGAAAACATTGCCAGGAGGTTGGCCGAGACTGGAACCACTGTAGAGTGGGCTCTGGAGCTCAAAGACAGTGTGGAGAGGGCTCTGGGGTTTGGAGGTGGAACAGTGGAGGTGTCGGCCAAACCCTCCGGAGAAGGAGTGGAAGTGTCCTGGCCACGGAACGCTTGGGCTGTCTCTCAGAGACTGGAGAGAGACGCTTCTTGTTCTGGCATTCCTGGTGCAGAGATGGTGGTCTGCTCAAAGGAGACGGAGAGCAGTTGTAGCACTGTGGGGTGCTTGCAACCTCGAGCCCCAGAAAGAGGATCGCTCTTCCACCTAGTCCTCAGACTGGAACATATATTTCTCCGCCTGCATCAGAAGTACTCAAATAGGGTGATAACTTTCACACCGTTGCCTGGTCCTTCTTCTAGCTGTATTCTTCTGTCATGTTTTGAGTTTGGTAGGGACCAAAGCGGCAACAGAACCATGGCATGGTGAGGATGAACTATGTAATAAGAGACTAAATAAACTTATAAAAAAATTCACAGGGATTAGACAACTGCTAAACAGAAAAACTGATCAAGAGCGACAAGGAAACAGGAACTTAAATACAAAGAGATGAAATGGAAATCAGGTAAGTGCAATTAACAAAACCACAAATAAGTGCGGACAACACATCTCCCAGTTTTACATGTTATTAAACAATTGTTCTAAATAAATTTTGAGAACTGTGGTAGCAGATACGATTATTGATCTGTAGTTAGAAAATTTATGCATATCTCCATTTTCGTATAATGGGATTACTTAATGAATTTTCATTTTATTAGAAAATGAACCAGTTTGAAATGAAAGATTACTGATATATTGTAGTGGTTTAGAAATCCTTTCAATTACATATTTAACCAGGGACTAATCAATACCATGTATCAATTATTTCTTTTTCTAGAGTGAGGATGTCTGTTCGTTAATTAAACTGCTGTGCGGTGCTGTCTTTGGACAAATCTGATCCAAGATTAATAAAAAATTTATTAAAACTGTCAGTTATTTCATTCATGTTCTAATTTTCAATATCTTGATCAACAAAAAAAAGGGTTCAAAAAGAAAGAGGAGCTTGGAGGAGTACTTAGGAGGGAGGCTGCCAGCACTTCGATGTCAGAGTGTTTGCCTTAGTGGTAACAAACTCAGCCACTACTGATTTTGTGCTTCGTTTTTTGAACCCAAGTAATCTTGCATTTTGTTCCCACGCAGGTTTCTTCCTGAGGCTTTGTTTACCTTGCTGAGTTTCGACCTCGTTCCAGAGTATCTCTGAGTATCTGAATTATTAACTACTGAGTTAAGGAACTACCTTCTTGTGGATTTCTCTCACTTCGGTCTGAACCTTTCGGACACGGACCAAGCTGGCGGCTTCCCGCTACCTTCGACTCCAGGACCCAGGCATCAGAACACCCAGCTTCTTCCTCCTTCTCGAACACCGGCATCTGAGCTCCTTTTGTTGGCACCAAGCTCACCACAGAGAAGACAACTGGACAATCTTCTTTCGCAAGTTAAGACTCTGAATCTCTCTACCCCTGGCTGTTCTAGCTACAACAATTTAGTAAGCCATTTCTCAGATCTAAGTAATCAGTTGCTTCATATCATTCGTTTGTTCATCAATCCATTCTGCTTCCCTCCCTTACAGTTGGTGTTCCCAGTTCCCGTCCTAGACCACTTTATTGTCAATAAAAACCGTTAAACTTTTCCTTCTGAGTGTTCTCTGTCTGTGGGTCAAATCTATACCAAGAATGACACCAGCAAGCATTTTAGATAAGCTTCCAATATTCCTGTGTACCACTCATCTAAATCAGGACCCCGTGCACTTTCAGGTGATAAGCTGATTACAGTGATAACCTCATACAACCTTGCAAACAGACACACAGCGGGAGATCTGATGAAGCTAAGCCAAAGGAATTTTTAAAATATTATTTGAATGGGCAGCCATGGGGACAAATGTCTAAATTTGGCTGAAGATTATCCTTACCAAAGATTTCCCTCCAAAAAAAAAACATTTTTGTCATAATGTAGCGTTTCTTTAAACTCTGAGGAGAACACAACCACAGATTCAGGACAGCGTTTTAACAGATTTATTTCTTTGGTGAAAGAACAAGGCGAGACAGGGACCCAGGCAATGACAGCAGGAGACAGGTTCTTTTCTGGAAGGGAAGGTGACAGGATTATGGATATTCCAAGGGAATTTCAAGGTGTCTTCTTTAAAGAAAGATTAGTCCAGGAAACTTACAGCCGGAGCGGTAGTGTTTAGGCTGGGGAGGTTAGTCTTTTCCTCTGAGATGGAAGTTGGCAGAATGTGTGTGGTAGACGACAGTTTCCTTTCTTTCCTTTAGCTCTCAAGTGACCACTCAGTTTAAGCGTTCCCACGTTGGAGGGTGGACAGGCAGGTGACAACAGAGGTAAGGTTCTCCAAAACCTCACCTTATCAAGGGCCAGAAACTGAGAAGGCAGGGAGACTCACGGAGGGAGATGAGGAACGAACTTAGAAGATCACTCAGAAAACAGATCACAGGAACAGGAGCCTTAAAAGCATCAGGCAAGTTCTGGGGAAAAGACAAGAGAAGTCAGAGTCCTGATATTACCTCCCCCTCAACGGGCGCCTCCTGGCGACCGACTGGTAGAAGGAGCAGACAACCTCTCAAAATTAGTGATGAGAGATGGATCCAAAATGAAACTGCGAGGTACCCAAAGACGAGCTTCAGGACCGTACCCCTCCCAGTCCACCAAATACTGATCGCCACAACCCCTGCGCCGGGAGTCAACAATGCGACGAACAGTGAAGGCAGGGTGGCCATCAATGTCACGGGCGGGTGGAGGGGGTCTGGAAGGAGGGCACAAAGAACTAGACATGACTGGTTTAATCTGGGACACATGGAATATGGGGTGGGTAATGGGATGGTAACCGTAAACGGACGGTGGTGGGACTGATGATGGAGTCAACCTTGAAGGGGCCCAAAAGTCTGGGAGACAACTTCTTGGAATAAGCCTTCAAGGGGAAGTTTTGAGATGAAAACCAGACCTCTTGCCCCGGGGAATAAGTGGGGGCAAGTCTTCTCTTCTTCGCATACTTTTTATTTTGAGCAGCAGTGCGTTGGAGGAAGGTCTTGGTTTTTTCCCAAATTCTTTTACAAGTAGACATGTGGCTGCGGACAGATGGACGAATGGAATCAGGCAAAGAAACAGGGAGGAGAGAAGGCTGAAAACCAATAGAGGCCTCAAAAGGCGAGAAACCAGTAGCAGCAGAGATGTGACTGTTGTGAGCAAATTCTACCCAAGGTAGATGTTTGCTCCAAGAGGTGGGGTTATTATTGCACAAGCAAGAAGGGTGCTTTCGAGCTCTTGGTTAAGCCTCTCGCATTGACCGTTGGTCTGGGGTTGATAGCCAGAAGAGGCTTGGGGCCTAGCCCCAAATTGCTTCAGACCTGAGAAATAAACTGAGGACCACGATCAGAGAGAATCTCTGTGGGGATACCATGTAATTTGAAAACATGATTAACCAGGAGTCTAGCAGTTTCGGAGGCAGAGGGGAGCTTGGTGAGAGCTATTAAGTGGCAAGCCTTAGAAAACCGGTCAATGATAGACAGTATGACGGTCTTATTCTTGGATGGGGGAAGTCCGGTAACAAAATCTAAGGCTATATGTGACCGTGGACGATTCGGAACAGTCAGCGGTAGAAGGAGACCTGCCGGGGGTTGGTGAGAAGGTTTGTTTCTAGCACAGATAGTACAGGCAGCCACAAACTCAGCAGTGTCTTTATTTAAAGAAGGCTACCAGAAATAACGGCGAAGGAAACCGATACTACGGCTGGTTCCTGGGTGACCGGAAACCTTGGAGGAATGACCCCATTGTAACACTTTGGATCTAACAGACTCAGGAACGAACAGGCGACCAGGTGGACCTCCACCAGGGTCAGGCTCAACCTGTTGAGCTCGGTGAATAAGGTCTTCAAGTTGCCAAGACAATGCACCTATCACACAAGATGGGGGAATGATGGGCTCAGGTTTGGTATCTTCTTCGGAAACAGAAAACTGTCTGGACAAAGCATCATGTTTTAAATTCTTAGTACCTGGGCGGTAGGTGATAGTGAAGTTGAATCGTGAGAAGAATAGTGACCAACGTGACTGACGGGGGTTAAGACGTTTGGCTTTCTGGATGTAAGCTAGGTTTTTGTGGTCTGTCCATATAACAATGGTTTGTGACGTTCCCTCTAACCAATATCTCCATTCTTCAAGTGACATTTTAATGGCGAGTAGTTCTCTGTCTCCAACATCATAATTTTTCTCAGCGGGGGAGAACCGCTTAGAGAAAAAGGCACATGGGTGCAACTTGCCATCAGCCGGGGAGCGTTGAGAGAGGACAGCTCCAACTCCTATGTCCGATGCATCAACCTCTAGAATAAACTGTTCTTTGGGGTTGGGATGAGTTAGAACAGGAGCAGATGCAAAACACTGCTTGAGGGTAACAAAAGCCTTATCAGCCTGAGGAGACCACACAAAGTGTTGTTTTATGGAGGTCAAGGCAGTAAATGGAGAAGCCATACGGCTGAAATCCTGGACAAAACATCTGTAAAAATTGGCAAACCCCAGGAAATGTTGAAGTTGTTTGCGATTAGTGGCGGCTGGCCATTCTTGAACTGCAGAAATCTTACGGGGGTCTGGCTTCACCTGTCCACCCTCAAAAACAAATCCAAGAAAAGTTGAATAGGCTGTTTTCTAAGAGTTTCTGCAGCACTGACCGGACATGATTGTGGTGATCCTTAGGGTCCTTAGAAAAAATTTGTATGTCATCCAGGTAAACAAAAACGAAGACGTTCAGGAAATCTCTCAGGACATAATTTACGAGAGCCTGGAAAACAGCTGGAGCGTTAGTTAAACCGAAAGGCATAACTAAATATTCATAGTGTCCAATGGGAGTCTTAAATGCAGTCTTCCACTCATCCCCCTCTCGAATCCGAACCAGGTGATAGGCGTTTCGCAGGTCCAGCTTGGAGAAGATGGTAGCTCCTAGAACCGCTTCAAAAGCTAAAGAGAGAAGGGGAAGAGAGTACTTGTTCTTGATGGTTATATCATTTAGGCTGAGATAATCGATGCAGGGTCTGAGAGAACCGTCCTTTTTGGACACCAAAAAGAATCCAGCTCCTAAGGGAGAAGAGGAGGGGCGAATTATGCCTGACTTAAGTGAATCATTGATGTATTTTTCCATAGCTTCATGCTCAGTTTCAGCAAGACGAAACAGGCGACCTGAAGGGAGTGGGGCACCAGGAAACAGGTCAATCGAACAATCATATGGACGATGTGGAGGAAGAGACAGGGCAGAGTCCTTACTGAAAACACGCTGGAGATCATGATACTCCCTGGGTACATTAGACAGATCTGGTTCAGAATGTGGGATGGAATGGGAAGAGGAACAGACGGCCAAGTTTTGGGGAAAAGACAAGAGAAAAATTCCGATTAGGTTTAGCAAAAATGTATGTATAAGCACTGCACATCACGGTCAGTACCACAAAAATGTAGCAACGGGCTGGCGTCTCCCTGCTGGTCTCAGCTCCTTAAGTAGGCCAGTGATTAGGCTCTGATCAGTATCACCTGCCAGGAAACGCTCTAGAGCAGAGGGTGGAAACAAAAACACACACATACACTGCGGACCATAACAGAGTCCTGACAATTTTAATGTCAAGATTATGAGGGACATCACCAGAGAAAAGTAGATCTGTTTGTAAATTCAGTTATTTCCACCAAACATCAGCAGCATATAATGTAGTCAGATCCCTGGTCTCTCACTTTACTGCTTTAATATTTATCAATCTATTTGGATATTATTTGAATTGATTGATGTAGAATTAATTATTTTTTACCTCTGTGTGACCCAGTCAGGCTTTTATAGATTATGAACTGTAACAGTGTCTCATCACTGCCTACCATCAAAATGTGACTATCGCACCCATTCCCAAAATAGACAGTAAAGAGCAGCACAGTCGGCTGTCACTGACTGGAAATGACATCAGTAACACCACTCTGAGACAAACCTGTGATGTGGGGCTTTATAAATAACAATGGCTTGATTTGTTGGTACACGTCTGCACTGCCTGAAGGGAGCAGTGCATTTTTATATGGCATACATACCAGACATCTGCCTGTGAAGCACCAAGACTTGAGGCGTATTCTTCATACAAAATTTATTTAAAATTGTCAGTCAGTCAGTCATTTTCTGCCGCTTATTCCATAGTGGGTCGTGGGGAAGCTGGTGCCTATCTCCAGCAGTCTATGGGCGAGAGGCGGGGTACACCCTGGACAGGTCGCCAGTCCATCGCAGGGCAACACACAAACAACCATGCAGACACTCATTCATACACCTAAGGGCAATTTAGAGTGACCAATTAACCTAACAGGCATGTCTTTGGACTGTGGGAGGAGGCCGGAGTACCCGGTGAGAACCCACGCATGCACGGGGAGAACATGCAAACTCCATGCGGAAAGACCCCTGGCTGGGAATCGAACCCAGGACCTTCTTGCTGCAAGGCAACAGTGCTTATTTAAAATTGTTTATCATTAAAATTTATGGTTTGGTTTTTATTAAATTGTATTCAACCAGGAACACTCAGTGATTATTATGTAGCTGTGACCCTACTGGTGAAGCAAATAGGCAAAGGTAGTGAGCCAGTTTAAGGGTTGTTGTCTTATAGATAATAAATCAATTAAATTATTAATGAGAAGAGGTGATGTTTGATAGTAAAGGACCATTAAAAGTAAATGTCATTTGTTGAGTACTGCAAAGAGACACAAAACAATGTTGCCTGCTAGTCTAATGCAGTGGCCATTGTCCATAACAGGTATTAATGCCTTTATTTTATGATAAACTGAAAAAACTATATTCTAAAATCTTCTGAGCTAAAAACAGCCCAAATTCGGTTTCCCTTGTTAACTCAGTCCTAGGACAAATATGGACCGATCCAGCCCTTGGTTTATTTAACCCAGCCAGGTTGTGTTATGGGTTTGATGCAACATGCTGGCCTAGGCTTTCAGCCTCAAAAAAGCAGTTACGGCACCTGAGAAGATGGAGGGCTATTGATCAGGAGAGGTCAGAGGTCGTAACATGAAGAATCAATATCTTAGCATTGAGAACAGGTGGATAGAGCTCCCTTATAAAGCCAAACTCGGTGGTCACCTGGCCCCTCCAGGATGATGGTGAAGGAGGTCAATGATCAGAGACTAGTTCAGAATCAATCGGGATGGTACCCATAAGCATTCTTCAGGACTGTAGCTGGCCCACTCCACCAAATATTGAACAACCCAACCCTGGCGACGCAAGTCCAGAATACATCGAACAGTATAGGTGAGACCCTGGGTGGGGAGCGGGGCAGTAGGTGGGACCAGTCGAGATTTGAGACAGTGCTTGAGCTGCGAAACATGGAAGACCGGATGGACCTTCAAGAAAGACAGAAGTCCCAGACGGAAGTGACAGGATTGATCCTGGTGACAACCTCGTGTGAGCGGATAAACCAGGGAGTGAGCTTCGTAGATTCGGTATGGAGTCTCAGGTGCCAAGCTCTCCACACAGTTTAGGCACATTTGGCTAAATTGTGCCAAAATGCCAGCTCCACTTGGCACATTGCCCACTAAAACCTTTGTGGAGCAAATAAGCTTCAACTGATTCTGTCCAGTCATAGTCAAGGTGTTAATAAATAAAATCCGAGGCTTCTCCTAGGATTTCAAAGGGATTTTCATGGTGTTTTGCAATGTTTATTTAGAAAACATTTTTGGTTTAGTTGCAATAGTGGTTCCGCTGGAAAAAAAATATTCTTTTATGTCTTACCTTCACACAGGTACCAAACATTTGCATTTTAACTGTGGAGCTATCCTTGATTTATTTCAGTTATGTAATTTCAGGAGGAAATTGTTCTAAAAACCCTCAGAGCTTAACAGGTTAAACTTGGAAAAGTAGAGAGCAGTTAATCTCTGGGCTGGGGAATGCTTTTATTGTGCTGTTGTCTGACTCATCCTAGTGACACGTACATCAGATTTCTTAGAAATGCCTCACATAAAGCAGCACCACTCTGCGTCTCTGCCCATACTATTCAGACATGAGGTAAAATGTCATTTTCAAAGTGACCCAAACACACAATGTTCCAAACAGCAAAATAATCAAAATTTTTACTTGAATCTGTGGAGGAAGTTCAGATTGGGTTGATGGCAAGAAGGCCTTCTGTCCTCAAATACTTCGGGCTCATCACCAAGAATCAGTGAAACACCACTGGAAAGCTACAACAAGCTGGTCAGCAATTATATGAAGACAATAAATATTTTTCCATTGCTTATTGAGGAGCTGTAAAAATATTTTTTTTTTCATTGCAATGTTTTAACAAAATGT
This sequence comes from Crenichthys baileyi, assembly GCA_036173005.1. Taxonomy (NCBI): domain Eukaryota; kingdom Metazoa; phylum Chordata; class Actinopteri; order Cyprinodontiformes; family Goodeidae; genus Crenichthys; species Crenichthys baileyi. The sequence continues at coordinate 751,891 of JAHHUM010000894.1, forward strand.
AGATTTATTTTTAATTTATTCTTTACTTGTACAGGTAAAACTCAGAGAAAACTCATGGAGAAACAAGCCTCCATGAATGGCTCCATGTGTGTCTATTTAAAACAGTGACCTGTTTTAAATAAGAGCAAAATATTAAAACAGACTGTGCAATACAAACAATTAACTGAAAAAACATTAAGAAACGACAGTTGCAATTAAGCATGATGAAAAAAAACAACCATACAGTGAAACTTTCTCTATTATCCTTGAATCACAGTATGTTTAAGGTTGTAGTTGGTCCAAAGTAAAAGAAGGACCATATGAAAATCTGGCTTTTTTTTTGGCTTTTATTTGGCTCCTTCCTCGCTAAATGACCTTTCAATCTATGTTGGTATAGAACTCATTTCACTGTGGATAATAAGGCTGTCTTAGCAGCTTCATCTAGTAACTTCACAAATGCAAAGTAATTACTTAAAAATCACACAATGTGTTTTTCTGGATTTTTAAAGCTGAAGACTTCTACATGCTTTGCAGGTCGGAAAACCTGCAAAATTGGCAGTGTATCAAATACTTGTTCTCTCCACTGTAAAAGTGGCATCTTCAGGCTTGTACCAAATTTTCTGACAGTTAAAAAATAGAAATAATTGTGGTCATCCTAACTGACCTAAAACAGAACATTAATGTCAGACATTGAGGAAGAAAAAGGTTGCATGTAAATATCTGGTTTTCACTGTTCAAACGCTACTGACGTGTTGATGATGAATTAATTTTGACTTCCCAGTTGCCTAACTGCTTCATTCACAGTTTCCCATGCAGAGCAATATCTGTTATGAATCACAGTTTGAAATATGATATTTATTGTATCATACAAGATTCTGAGAAAAGCTGGAGATGTGTGTGTAATGATGGGGTGCTGAAGAATAATTAACCAACAGGAAAGCAATCTGTTGTTTTTTACTCTTCAAGAAGTGTTGTGTGTCATTACTGTTATTCACTGAACCTTTATTTGACAGCTGGATGAACTCTATACAAAACCTGATATATCAAAGTAATGTTTTTACAAGCTACCTCATGCATGACTGAAACAAATAACTATGCTGCAGCATTACTCATAATGATGCTTGAAGGATATGATTGCCCTTACAGCAAACAAATAGCAATGTAAACAAAGTCAGTCCTAATCAACAGCACTCTGTCTCCTTCTGGCTTTTCAGTATTGTTAACTGCCTGTCTTTGTCCATTTTTCATTTTTCAATTCTTTTTCTGCTAACTTATTTCCTTTTATGACAAAATGGCTCCCAAATGTCTGCGTTTACCCTTCACCAGTACATGCACCCATCTATCCTTAAAACTCCACCTTAGTCATCTGCCTCACCCTCCTCTTCTTCACCATTACTTGCTCAAGTTTCCACACTTTAAAATCGCTTTAAAATCTGTTGACTTTTAATGACCACAACTCTGCAACACAAAGAACCAGGTCTATGCTTGCATATTTCAAATCAATCTTCAGCCTCTCCTTTTCATATCCATTAAATACAGTGTTCTCCCTCTCCCTCTCATTCTCATCAGCAGTCAGCTCCTGCTCCATTCATGCATGCAGTCAGTGCCTCTTTTATCATGTTGAAGCACAGAGGTTGAAAGCTAAATAATGAGGCTCAAACTTAATAAGGGTTCTGCCATGATTTTCATGTCATACGACCACCAGCCTGTGGTTGCACATTAGAGACAGCGTATATTACAGCACGGAGCCTTTCTCATCTCCATCTATTCAACCACTGCGTCTCATGGTCGTATGTCACCTCCATCTGTCCCTCCTGACTTGTCTTCTCTCATTAGCCTAGTGCATATTTCTTTTACTCCATCCATTAGTTAGGATGAAAAGGCAAAATTTGGACCACTCTACTGCAACATATTGGTCTGAGAAGGCTCTGAAGATGTTGCCTCTTCAGTTGTATAATTTTTGTTACTCAGAGTGTAAGTTCATTTGTAAATTGTTAGTTAAACAACAAATTCTCATAAATGTGTTTGTTTTTTATAAACGGAAAGCAGAAGGTATTACAGTTGATTTTGTTTTTGGCCCAGGGGCCAGTTGAGTAGAAAGGGGAGAAGCTTGCCGGGGGGAAAGTCTTTTTTGTCTCAGGCTGCAACATTAAATCTCATTCAGGTATGGGGGAAATCTAGGTATGCATGATTTAAATTCGTGTTGTTTTTTCACTATTCTCTTTTTTTTAATGTAATTTTAAAAGTTTGCTTTAATGTTTTGATCATTTTTTTTAACATTTACAAAAATTTTTTTTTGTTCTTTTACAGGCACAAAGCACAATCCCCCCAACTGCCTTAAAGATTTTAAAACTTGCTGTAATTTCAGACATATTCAAGTCAGGCCAACAGAAGAGTAGTAGTTTAATTGTAGATAAAAATGATGTCCCCTCGTGATGATACGCTTGTTAAAGAGGGTGAAGATTTAAAGTAAAGTCATTGTTTTATCATCTTGGTTTCATTATTACTTAAATTAGACTGGATCTTCAATGTGCCGAGTAGATGTATAGATGAGATTGTAGAGGAGCTTCAGTTTATTACTTGTTAAGCATCTGCACCCGTTATCAAAACCATTGTCCATGACGCATTAGAAAAACATAACTGCATCATAGGAGATTTGGTGAGAAAAGGTTTGGTTAATAGCATTTGCCAATTAAACCCTCTTAGTTCAGCCTTAAGTGAAGAAGGTCCTCTTGGCACAGCATATCAGAGAAATAAGTACTTAAAGGAACATTTCTCTATTGTTGAACCATTAGAGTATGTACTTGATGCAAAGGAGGGAAAGACATTCCAATATGTACCAATTCTGCAATCCTTGTCACAAATTCTGAAAAACAGGGACATTCAAGAGAAGGTGTTTAGGACTGCAAGACATTGTGGTTCTTCAGTGCCCAAGAAACCCACCATCCTAGGATTAAATGACTACAGGCCTGTAGCCCTGACGTCTGTGGTCATGAAATCCTTTGAGCGGCTGGTGTTGAAGCACCCGAAAGACATCACAGGCCCTCTACTGGACGCCCTGCAGTTTGCTTACCAAGCAAACAGGTCGGCAGATGATGCTGTTAACTTGGGTCTACACTTCATCCTGCAACACCTCGACCGCCCAGGGACCTACGCCAGGATCCTGCTTGTAGACTTCAGCTCGGGCTTCAACACCATCATACCAGACATCCTCCACCAGAAGCTCACCCAGCTCAACGTCCCAGCCTCCACCTGTCAGTGGATCAACAGTTTCCTGACGGACCGACAGCAGCAGGTGAGACTGGGGAGCATCTTCTCCCGAACCAGATCAATAAGTACTGGTGCCCCCCAGGGGTGTGTTCTATCCCCACTCCTCTTCTCCCTGTACACAAATGACTGCACCTCAGCGGACTCGTCCGTGAAACTCCTTAAGTTTGCAGATGACACCACTGTCATTGGACTGATCCAGGACGGTGATGAGTCTGCATACAGACAGGAGGTGGATCGCCTGATACACTGGTGTAGTCAGAACTGCCTGGAACTAAACCCACTCAAGACTGTGGAGATGGTAGTGGTCTTTCGGAAAACACCACCTCCATACACCCCCCTCACCATCCTCAACAACACCGTGTCGGCTGTGGATCACTTCAGGTTCTTAGGAACCACCATCTCTGAGGACCTGAGATGGTCTTCACACATAGACACTGTTCGAAAGAAGGCCCAGCAGAGACTGTACTTCCTGAGGCAACTCATAAAGTACAACCTTCCACAGGAGCTGCTGGTCATCTTCTGCACTGCCATCATTCAGTCTGTCCTGTCTTCATCCATCTCAGTGTGGTTTGGTTCATCCACAAAACAGGACAGGTCCAGACTGCAACGAATAATCAGGACTGCAGAGAGAATCATCAGGGATGACCTTCCCTCCATCCAGGACTTATACAGGTCAAGGGTCAGAAAAAGAGCTGCTAAAATCTCTGCAGACCCCACACACCCTGCACATAAACTGTTTAGAGTTCTGCCTTCAGGCCGACGCTACAGAGCGCTGTTCACTAAAACCAGCCGCCACAGAGACAGTTTCTTCCCCCAGGCTGTTTCTCTGTTGAACATTCAATAGAGTACAAAACAACAGCAGACAGATGTTGCAAATGCACCTTTTTATTTATATATGTGTATATTTGTACATTGTAAATATGTATATAACCAAAGAGCAAAGTGTACTGGAGTCAAATTCCTTGTTTGTATGTACGAACTTGGCAATAAAGCTGATTCTGATTCTGATTCTGATTCATGTCAGTACAGTGGTTTTCATGATGGTTCCCACTTCAAGGAAAACACATTTCTATCTAGACAGGAATTAAGACCTTCACTTCTTCTCTACTGTGATGATTTTGAAATATGTAATCCATTAGGAACCTCTCATAAAAAGCCCAAAGTTACGGGTGTACTGGGTGTTGGCTGATATTCCGTGTGTATTAAGGTCTACATTATTGGTCAATTTTACTTGGGCTGGGGTTTTGTGCAAGGCAGATGATGTTAAGGCACTTTTGGCTACCCACAATTGATATACCCCTTATTAAATTTTTAAAAAAGCTTTGGGGGGAAACAAAAAGGGGTTTTTGTGCCCTGTTTTGGGGAAAAATTTTTAAAAGGCACTTTTATTCTCAGTGATTGCCGGATAAACCCTTTTGGGGCCCACTCAGTTGAGGGGTTTGTTGAAAGTTTTTAAATGCTACATACGTTTGCAGATTCTGTGTTGGAGAGCGGCCCCCTTTTCAAGAATTTGAGGTCAGGACAGGAACATTTCCCCGGTAGAACAAAATGGCAGCACAAGTCGGATGTTGAAACAAACATTGTCTAGTAAAAAACCCCATAGCAATGGAGTTAAAAGGCATTGTGCAATTACTCAAAAATTTAATCATTTTCATGTGACAACAGGTTTCCACCCTGATGTACTGCATGATTTACTTGAGGGTATTGTACCTATTGAGTTGGCTTTTGTGTTTGGAAAATTTTTAAAAAAGAAAACATATTTTTTTTCCCTTGTAGAGCTCAAAAGAATCATCAAAAAAGTTTTTTCCATATAAGGGGGGAAAAGACAGGAAAAAAACTGTCCCCCCAGGTATACTGCCCAAAACCCTTTGCCTCTCGTAAAAAACTATTGGGGTGGTACTGCACATGAAAAATTGGTGGCTTTTTGAGGGCCTGCTTCCACTTATGATTTGCCCCCAAAGTTAAGGAAGAGGAACAGGGGTGGCAGTTTGTTGATGACACTCAAAGAGGTTTTTTGAATTGGTTATGTCACCTTCCACCAAAAAGATGAAAACTTGGTCCCCCTTGACAGCCTGATTGCCCCCTGGGCATAGACATAGATTTAGCAAATGGTTTTTTTTTCCACAAAGAAATTGATTCCAAAAAACCATTTTATAGAGCATTATCCACAGCTCATTAAAGCGTTTGGCCCCCCTTTTTACCTTATGGACAATGAGTTTTTTAAAAAAGCCAAAAGCATCTTTTAAAAAGATAGACTACGCTTTTCCCAAACATTTTGAAGTCTAAAGGCAAAAAAGCCCCAGCCCATGATTGCGTACCAACTACATGGGGTTCCCCAAAGGTCAAAAACCCTGCTGTTTCTGTATCAAAGATTTCAAGACTTCCATTAGAAGTTGTTAATGAGAAAATTCAAAAAATTTTTCTGTCACAGAAAATTTTTTCCCAGAGAGGCAGTTGGTTTCATATGACAAACAAGGCAGAATTTCAGGCCACCAGTTACAGTATTGGATGATGTTTTTGGGGTTTAAAGGTTTCCGGACCGGGGGGCTGCCTGACTTTTTGCTGAAATACTACAAATAATCATTGTTTCAGGACAGCTTGGGTTTTTTGTTCAAACTGCAAAAGTGCATGGTACTCTGAGCATTTTAGATGTTTTAAGTTGGAGTCCAAAAGCATAGTCAAATTATTTGGAAGCAGATCACAAACTCAAATACATATACCCACTGGCTACATATGGAAAAGGAAGGAAATCGAATGGTCAGTCTTAAGCCCCTATCCGCCCTGTCCAGACTAGGTAAAGTAAAACAAAATTTTGTTCCAAAAACCAGTTTTGTGCTTTTTTATGTATTGCATAGGTGTGGACTTGTTGGACTTATTCAAGATTAAAAAAAAAAAAAATTAAAAAATAAGAAAAAGGGCCCAACAACTTCTGTATTTTTTGGTTTTACCACCTAGCCTCCATGCTGATATCTTCACTTCTTCAAAGTGGGGGGCTGATAACCAGCATCTATCTTGGGTTTAATACTTGGGGCACGACCTCATAAAAATCCCACTTGCAAGGAACAAATTTTGTGCATTCTTACCAAATCATGCCCTTGTTCTTTGTTTTCTCTTGCAGTTCTCCTCCACATAGGTTGTGATGATGTCTCCCCCCATTCAACTATGGGTTGAAATGGGGGGAGACTCAAGTTCCAAGTGACTCAAGTTCACAAGTTAATCCTACCAGCTGGAATTCCCTAGCACTTGTAGGGGACGAAATTTTGGCAGCTGGTGCAAGATCATTTTTCAAATCAGAGGCATTTTGGGCAGTTATGTACATGGACAAAGAGTTTTGATAACCCAAATTCTTCTCGCTAAAGGTTCAATGGATTTTTTGGGGGTTAAGGACAAAGACACAATCAAACTAGTTTTAAAACCCAAAACCCTTCTGTTTTTCCCCATTGACTCCTGTTGATGAAGCCACTACTTTCCCCCCCCTTTGGTGGCACTGGGCCAGTCTTTTCCAGGTTGAGAGTTCCTCCCTTAGTTTTATCAAAACCCATCATTTTTAACACAGCCACCAAGGCAGCGATCAGAATCTTTGGCCCAAATCTTTTTTTTAAATACCCAAACCCTTTTCATATGATGTTGACATGCTCCTTCATGGGGGAAATAGGGCTTATTAAAGTGATGGCTCACTCCTTCAGAATCCAAGGATGAACTCTGACCATACTTCAGAGACTTGCTGAAGCAATATTCCACTATACTTGCCTATCCCACTGGTTCTTCAAAAAAAATGGCAGTAGTAGAAGCTCTAACAAAAAAGCATCCATGGGCCCAAAGGAGCCGGGGAACCTAATTTTCGGGTATGTACGGATGGCAGCAACGTCTCAAATACAAGATGGCTAATTACCGCTCCCAAAATGAGAAGGAATGTAGTAAAAAAACCCTTGTCCTGAGCTCGACATCCCCTCATTGAAAAGAAAATCTCCTGGGGGAAAAAAAATCCTGCAAAAACTGCAAGAGACCGGGAAAAGGAAAACAGAGGGTTGAATTACCTTCCCCCACATCCAAGTGGAGAAACAAGTGAAAGTCTGGAGATGGAGAGACAGGAGCTTCTTCGTGAGGTTAAGAAGAACAACACTAAAGTGATTCAAGAAAAAATGGCCAAAAACATTCTCCTGTCGAAGGCTTGAGGTTGTGAGTTGATAGTCCCCAGCTGCTGCTGACTTCCAAAAGAGGATGGCCCTGCTTTTTTTTTGTGAAAAGCCGAGGTAGGTAAATATGTAAAAAACCCCCAACATTTTTTAGTACCTGCTTGATTAATCCAAACTTAAAAATTTTTAAAACGTTTTTTAAAAATGACCTGCCCACAGAATCCACCCTCCCTTCATTCTGCAAAAAACCACTATTTTAAACCCAGGTTCTTAAAGGTTTGTGAATCTTTTGTCCCCTTTCAGATCAAGGGGAAGAATTCAGGAGAATTACTAAAATTTCTTTGGAGCAGACCTTCCATGTACAAACTCGACCACTAAAACCCAAAACCAAAAAACTACCCCGATGAAGGGCAAGGGAGGTGGGGTTTTTTGGGACCAAAATGAGGCCATTCCCTGGACAAATTAAGTCCGGGTGTGTAGGGGCAGTGCCCAACTCAGAATTTTTGGGTCAGTCAAGTCACATGGCCCGTTCATAGGTTCAGGTTTTTTAAGCACATTGCGAGGTTCACTTCTGCCAGGCTGCTTAAGCACCGGGTTGGGCCCCCCCCTGCACCTCCGGAATGTGCACTTTCTGTTTTCATTACGGGTTTTTTTTTGTTTTTAAGTAATTTTCCTTTGTGAAGTTTTTAGCCTTCAATGTTGTTGCATAACATGTGTGAATAATGATACACTTAAATTTATTCATTCCCTTTACATGTAATTAGCCCAGAGGTGTGTACATAATGGGATTTTTAGGGACAAAAATTTCCTCAGAGCTGGTAGCTTCTATGGCCTATCTTTTCCATACATGGCACTTGCTTTTTATGCTTAAAAATCAGTGCTCATTGCGCGGTTGTAAAACTTATATGTTCTTGGGGCCTGATTTTTGTTTTGTATGAATTTTTGGTTCAGTACTGAAACAGAATTATTCTGTTTCACAGAGCCTTACCATTGGAGGAATTGGGAAGCCGTTTTTCCGCAGCCTCATACTTTACCTTGCCGAGAAAGAAGAGGAACTTTTTTGAAGATTTCTGGTAAAGGGCAATTTTTTTGTTCTTTCAATCCCCTGTTTAAAATGTTTTAAATTTTTTAAAATGCAATTAAGCATTAAGGTAATACCACTTATTGCAGTGACAATCCATTTATTTTTTTGGTTCATTCAAATTTTTGGGGTGGACAAATTGCCCCTTAATTAAAGAAACTTTAAAAAAACATCTTCATCGACACACTGACATGCTGACAGTCAGAAAATTGCTAAAAACTCTCCTGATACACAAAACACCTGGGCTCATTACCTGGAGCTTTTCTTTCCTGTTTTTGGCCAAAACCCCACCTGTTGTTTAAACATAAAAACTGCATATACATGCATGCATGGACAGTTTGTTCCATAAACAAAAAAATGAAAAACTTAGACAATGGCTCCAACACCACTCTTACACAAAATTAGCATGGAACTGTTTTTTTTCTTTTAAATGTGGGTAAACATGCTAAATATAGGTCATGGACTCTTGCCAGGATGAGACGAGTTTGCCTTATGTAAACTTAATTTAGTGTAATCAGTGGTATGCTTATTGACTTTTAGCACAGGTGTGCATTTTGCCCCAATACCGAAGTCACTTTGAATGATTCAAAGAATTCTAGCTTTATTTGTTTAACAGTAGCATTTCTTTTTCTTATGTTTTTTGTATATTTAATCCAGGTGGATAGCCGCAGTGATGCCACTCGGCACATCCTCAAAATCCTGGTTGTCCATGGGGCTGATGGAGAGGATCCTGTAGATGTGTCCATCCTTCTTGAAGGCAAGGAGATATTGTCAGGATGCAGTACTACTGCTAAAGCTTGTGCACTGCTTATGGGGCAAATTTATGCCTGGCGTATCCGCCAGAACTGTGCTACACTTTTGAGGTGTTTCAGAAAATTTTCCTAGAGCTCGATGGGATTAAATTGTCCCCAAAAGTACAAACTTTAAAATTGAAGTTACTCTCTTAAATGCTGTCATCACAGCAAGCACATCACCTCTTTTGGACCCTCCATTCACATACAGCAGTATAGCAGCTTGTCTTGATGTGGACCTTCACTGTTGAGATACACATTTGCAACAAAAAAAGGACAAAAACTTTGTAGCTCTTTGTAAAACAGTTAAATGTAAAATGGGGTTTAAGTGATGTTCTGCTCATACAGTTATGAAAAATTGGCACCCCGCCTCTTGAGTTCAAATGTGCCCTGGCTAACTAATTGTGGAAAGTTGTCTGATTTGAAATGTTCCCCATTTTGTGTAAACTAAGTCACCTGGTCTTTTCTGTATGCTACAGAAGAAGTTAACATTTTATTCTGTTTCTTATCTATGTTTTAGCTGTTGATATTAGAATGCCTAAAGGTTTTAATTGCATACTTAAAAGTGCACTAATCCAAGGGGCTGGTTAAATGTTACAATGTTTTAATATTTGGATAGCACAATTGCAGATTAGTGATTTAGTGTGGTTGTATTTGCTCCTGATGAGACGGCGGACGGTCTCCTGATTGATCTCCTCCCAGACCTGGACTAAAGCATCCGTCAACTCCTGGACAGTCTGTGGTGCAACGTGACGTTGGTGGATGGAGCGAGACATGATGTTCCAGATGTGCTCAATTGGATTCAGGTCTGGGGAACGGCCGGGCCAGTCCATAGCTTCAATGTCTTCATCTTGCAGGAACTGCTGACACGCTCCAGCCACATGAGGTCTAGCGTTGTCCTGCATTAGGAGGAACCCAGGGCCAACCGCACCAGCATATGGTCTCACAAGGGGTCTGAGGATCTCATCTCGGTACCATGCGGCCCTCCAAAGACATGCCACCCCACACCATTACTGACCCACTGCCAAACCGGTCATGTTGAAGGATGTTGCAGGCAGCAGATCGCTCTCCACGGTGTCTCCAGACTCTGTCACATCTGTCACATGTGCTCAGTGTGAACCTGCTTTCATCTGTGAAGAGCACAGGGCGCCAGTGGCGAATTTGCCAATCCTGGTGTTCTCTGGCAAATGCCAAGCGTCCTGCACGGTGTTGGGCTGTGAGCACAACCGCCATTTGTGGACATCGGGCCCTCATACCATCCTCATGGAGTTGGTTTCTTATCTTGCACAAAGGCGGAGGTAGCGGTGCTGCTGCTGGGTTGTTGCCCTCCTACGGCCTCCTCCACGTCTCCTGGTGTACTGGCCTGTCTCCTGGTAGCGCCTCCAGGCTCTGGACACTACGCTGACAGACACAGCAAACCTTCTTGCCACAGCTCGCATTGATGTGCCATCCTGGATGAGCTGCACTACCTGAGCCACCTGTGTGGGTTGTAGAGTCCGTCTCATGCTACCACGAGTGCACAACAGAATGTGAAATTGATTGTCAATCAGTGTTGCTTCCTAAGTTGACAGTTTGATTTCACAGAAGTTTGATTTACTTGGAGTTAGATTGTGTTGTTTAAGTGTTCCCTTTATTTTTTTGAGCAGTATATTATCCACAAATGGAGAAAACATGAAACATGATGAACCTTACCAGAAGTTGATGACTACCAAAAATTACTCCTAGAATGCATCAAAATTCACTCAGAAGAGAACCCAAAAAAACATCAAACTGGAGGCATCACTTGATTCAGTTAAGGTCAGTATGGGCAAAATGGCCCACTGCTGACCAAAAAAAACATAATATCATCTTACATTTCTAAAAAAAAAACACCTTGACGAACCCCCAAAATTGTTGGGAAAATATGACCTGATGAGAGTCCCAGCTGGCGTAACACAAACAAGGCGTTATAGAAAAGCAACATCACACCAACAGTCAAACATTGTGGTGGTAGTGTGATGGTCTGGGGCTGCTTCAGGATCTGGATGACCTGCTGTATTTGATGGAACCATGAATTTTGCTCTCTACCAGAGAATCTTGACGAAGAATGTGTGGCCATCAGTGTGTGACATTAAACTCAATTACTGGGTTATGCAGCAGGGTAGTAATCCATGCATAAACAAACAACTACATGTGCAAACAAACACTACATGTGCACTGGCCTAGTCAAAGTCTAGAAGTAAATAGAGTGTTAATGCTCGTAAACCCTCAAACAAAGATGAATTAAAACAATTCTGCAGTGAATAGTTTGCCAAAATTCCTTCACAGCCATGTTGAAGACTCGTCAGAGGATATCACAAACTCTTGATGACAGCTGATCTTTTCACAGATACCCAGGTTACCTTTGGCTGACATTACAACTGTGACAAAAAGCAAAATCATGAGAAATATGTAAGAGGAAAAATGCAATTTGACAGCACTGTATTTAGCATTAAAGCTTGCATCCATTAAGTAAGGCAACAGCTGCTGGAAACTTAATTATTAAAGGGCAGTTAATTTTGTAGCAGACAGCAGTCATGGGCTTTTGGTGTAACACTGCAACTCAAAGCAGAGCCAGAAGCTAAAATAACAGAAACATAACACACAGATGTAATGATTGGTATAAATATAAGTATGTTTGCATGAGTTGTTTATATTGATTCTATTTTCTCTCTTTCTAAATAACATTTATGCTGCTGCAGAGAGCTGGGTGTATTGAGGCTGCTGAATTAACTCTGTTTTAAACAGAACAGGTCTAATCCTGACAGTAAAACTGAGTCAATCTGAATGCAGAAGAACTCTTTCCTTCATGTAGGAAAGAAGATATCATTATGAGTTTAAAGACAGATATAGAACATCTAATTACAGAGATGAGGCAACAGCTGGCTGGCTCAGCTGATCAGCACCAGCATTCCTTCAGTTCCTATGTTGGCGGTAGTTTTGTATTGTTTTAACAAAGCCCTGACTGGCTGTTTGCTTGACCGCTCCATGAGGTCCACTAAACTAACCTGCCTGTTGGCTCCTCTTACCTAACTTTAATCCCAGAATACAGTGCCTTGCAAAAGTATTTACACCTTTTGAACTTTCCCCATTTAGTTATATTTCAACACCAAGTTTTTTTAGGATTTTTTGTTTCAAACCAATACAGAGAAGTGCAATATTGTGAAATTAAACAAAAATCATAAATGGCTTTGAAAGAGTTTTTACAAATTATAATCTGAAAAGTGTGGAGTGTACTTTTTCTTAGTTCCCTTAAGGAAATACTTTGTAGAACCATCTTTCATTGCAATTGTTGCAAGTAAATTTTCCAGTCATTTTTGTGTCACATTTGCAGGACTCAGTACAGAACCAGTCTCTGTGTGTGTGTGTAAATGTGTCTGTGTGCAGCTCTGTGTTGTCTCTCTGCTGCAGGCTGACAGGCTTAACCACCCACAGCTGTGGCCAATTAGGCCTCATCAGCATTGGGCATAAAAGAGCAGCAGAGGTAGAGGATAGTTGTCAGTTGCTTCTCCACAGCACAGTGGTAAATCATCTCTCTAATTGCAGAGATTTCATCCTCACTTCTAGATCTAACCCTTTTGCTCTGGTTTCCTTTAAATCTTGGAACACCCTAGTGCCTGCTCCGAGTTGATCCTCCGATCCCTTCCTCATTCCTCATTAGGCTTCCATACTAATCTTCTACTTCCTCCTTCTCCTTGCCCCGGACTCTGGCTCTCCTTGCCATTTTTCAGACCACCTCCTCAGAAAAAGTCTGATGGAGCTTACCTTCTTCCTGGAAAACACTCCCCTGCCTGTCTGCCTTATGTCTGTGTCTTCACTAATCTGAAAAGAAAAGAAAACACAGCCTAACCCAGTTCACTTCAGCTATCTACAGACCCCTTAAAATGTATAGCATCCATTCCTCCAGAACTTAAACCCAAAGAACTAAGTAAGATAAACACACCCTTTGTTCATTCCATATCTTTACGTCTCATCTCCTGGATGATGTTAACCATTTCTCCTTAATTCCAGTTCTCCTGTGTGCCAGTCTGCTGAGTGAGAAGACAAAATCATTATTGATCTCCACAATAAAACACCTAAAACTGCTTTTTGTCTGCGTAGTTATACTTGGGCTGCTTTTCTCTAGGATTGCCTGGTATTTATCTCCATCAATCTTGCCATCAACTCGGACTAGTTTCCCTGTCCCTGCTGAAGAAAAGTACACCCACAGCATGATGCTGCCCTGACATGTTTCACAGTGGATATGGTCTATTCCAACAGTGTACATTGTTACTGTTCTGTCTGACGTAGCCGTTTGCATAGGTCAAAGTGTTCAAATTAGGCATCATCTGACCAGAGAACCTTCTTCCACATTTTTGCTGTCTCCTACATTACTTTTAAACAACTGCTCTGTAAAAGACACATTTGTGGAGTGCAGAACAAATAGTTCTCCTGTCAACAGAGTCCCCCACTTGAGCTGGGGATTTCTGCAGCTCTCCTCATCTTGACTGGCCTGTCAGCTTCGGCGGTAGGCGTCTTGGTAGGTTTCTGCAGTCCTTTGTCCTAATGATGCTGATTATTCACTAATGTTCTCCAAGAAACCTCTGAGGCCTTCACAGAACACTTGGATTTGTACTGAGATTAAACATCACACAGGTGGACTCTGTTAGTCATGATCCATGAGTGTTTGCTTTTTGTTGGTTTTCTGAATTATTGTTTAGGGTTTCCCATTTTCAATTAATTTCTCTGTATTGCTGAGTATTGTTGGTTTTAATTCGTATAGTTAATTCCCTTGTGTTTAGTGTCTTACTTTGTGTGTGTTTTTCTCTTTGTGCATTTTGGTTCGTTCTCCTATGTTAGTGTTAGGCTTTTTCCCTTTTGATGTTTTGTAGATGTTTTTGTATCTAAGTGATGCTCGCTCTGTATTCTCTGTGTTTTATTTTCATCTTCCCTCAGTTCGCGTGCTCACTACTCTCCCACAGCTGTTCAACATTTTACTGATTAGACTCACCTGGTTCCCATTGATCACCTCTCGTCTGTATTTAAGCTCCCTGCTTTCCATAGTTACCAACCGCCTGGTTGTGTTCAGAGCTTCTGTGCCTTGCATGTAAGTTTTTCGTCTTTGTTATCATTAAAACCTTTCTACTCGTCATGTCGCTCCAAAGCTCTTGTCTGCACTTTGGTACAACTTCACAATTCATGACACTATTAGTAGATGACTTCTAAAAGCAATTGGTTGAATTGCGCTGAAATTATTTTAGCGGTATCAGAGTAAAGGAGGATGAATACAAATGCTCAAACATCTAAATGTCGTTACACACTGAAAACCTAGTATTGTGTTGAAAATTACATAAGCAGTTTACAGACCAATGTATCAAGAGAAGTATAAACTAAGCAGACGAGCTGGATTGTCAGGTAAATTAGTAGCTTTTTTGCTAGATGTTTTTGTATATTGATGACTGTAACACAAGAAATATTTATAAAATGCCCTTCCTGTGAAATTCAGAAAACCTGAAAGATATGACCAACATTTGCCGTCACTGACTGGTGAAATACACAGCCTTGAACAGTCGGCTCCCGTCGTCCATTGTGTCCATTTGTTCCCTCGTCTTTCCACATGACTGATCACACAACATAAGGATTGTTTAAACTGTTGGGATGATCTGATTTATTTATCCTGTGTTCATTCTTCCTAAAGGTTAAACACAAACCAGATATGTCCACAGAGCTCCGTGAACTACTGCATTTTGTTAAGGTGTCCTTTAATTCACCCCACTCTGCACCTTCTCTCATTTCTTTCCCACTTTTCTTTTTCAGTAGCCATCCTTACTTCGAGGCTATGTAGGTCCACTGTGTACTTTCAGCTCCCTTACATCATCTGTTCCTCCTTAAAGGCAAGATTTATATTAATGAAACAGTGGATGTAAAATTGTAATTTAGAGAACAAAATGTTGGCTTGCAGTAAATTATTCTTGCTGTTTTTCACAGTTCCTATTGGGAAAGCCTTTACAGCAAGCAGAAACAGCTAATGTGTGAATAGAGGGAGAAGTAAAAATGAAAAGAAATCACCATACTAATTAAGAACTGGGCTTTGAAATACAATTTGGTTTAAAATAAATTGACCTAGTGGATAATATTATCTCTGAGGCAGCTTATTCAAGAGAATGAGCTGCTTCCACCATTTGGGTTGTGTAATAGAGTCCTGCTTTAATTAGATTTAACACCACATTTTTTACACATGAAAAACAACGTCAGGGCTTTTTGTTTTTATCATTGAACATGTTTGTACTCATTTAATGTCCCCCCTTCCTAATCCTCAACCTATAATCGTTTACTCGTGTCAGCTGTTGCAGTGGAAAGACTTTATATCAATCACATCCATTTGTTTTGTGAATGTTAGAAAATCCTGAATATTTTAGTGAAGTAGCCCCTTCCTTGCGCACAAGACTATCATATAGTCTAATTAACAGAACAGGGCTCACAAGAGATAATTTACAATCTCCTCTCGAAAATAAAGGTTCAAGTTCAAGGTCACATAGTGATGGCTGGTCATTGCCCTTAAGTATTTTCTAGTAGAGAGCAGAACACGTGGGTCCATTAGTTATAGCAAGGCATCCAGGTCCTAAAGGACCAAAGCTGCCCCAGACCATTATGCTACCACCACCATGTTGCAACATTTAGCAAGATGTTTTTGTTAAATGCTCTTAGTTTTACTACAGATGTAACAGGACGCCCCAATTTCAAACCGTTTCACTTTCAGTTCTTCAGTCCACGCAATATTTTGCCAAACGTTTTGGGAATCATCAAGCAGTTTGTTGGGCAAAGGTGGAAGAGGCTTGTGTGTTCTTGTTGTATAGTTTTGGCCCTGGAATCACTCAGATGACATTTTTCTTATGTTTGAATCATGAACACTGAGGCAATTGAGGCCTTGAAGAGCTGGAGTCTCTGCTTGTTCCTGTTTTTTGCATTTTGAAAAGGCTCTCACTTGGGTTTTCCCAAGTCCCCAAACCTTAGAATTACTTTTTAACTATTAACTATTCCAAAAATGATTGATGTCAATTACTTTTTTTTCTCATATGTTCTTGGATTTTTTTTAGTTTTGGCCCCTGATGTTGGCATTTTGGGTATTTTAGGGCCCACTTCATGTTGTCCCGACCGGTTTTCTATTTAAATTAGCTTATTTTCTACTTGGCAGTTATTTGGGGGAGGAAGAGGTTTTAAACAAATAAAATAAGACAGTGAAGGGAATCCAGGGGAATAACAAAACATCTAAGTGAACAGAAAATCGTAAACAGTGAAACTACCTGAAAAACATAAACAAAAAAAAAAATCTAACATAGGAATCCAGGAAGGTAATCTAAACACAAGAATGAACGATGAATCTAATCAACATCAATGAACTGAAATAATAGCAACTGAAGAACAGGAGCAGAGAAAACAGACAAGGAACTCAAACTCAAAACCTCTTACACGTGTTGGTTTCGCTAGCTTTTTTCCCTTGATAAATTAAATCAGAATTTCAAAACTATTTGGTTTTTTCTAACATTTCTTTTTTCTGAAAACTAAAATTTTGGTTTTTAAAAATAAAAATTTTTTAAATATTTAAAAAAGAAAAAAAAAATCTTTAAAGGGGGCAAATGCTTTTCCCCGAAAATTCAGCATATTGTGAAGAAACAGTTAATGCATATGGTTTTATACTTTAAAAGGGATATCATTATGGTAGATTTGGGGCCCAAAAAGGCCAAAACCCGGGGGAAAAAAATGTTGAGGTTAGTAATAGGTTGTTTATGATCCCTTTTTCAGTCAAAAGTGTTTGGAGGTTTGGAACAGGGAGCAGTCTTAATCCAGTGTGAAGCCCAGTCTTTGCCCAAATTTAACCCGCTAAAAAAAGCAAGGGATTATTTTCAAGGAGAAAACAGGGGGACCTTTTTTTTTAAAAAAAACATTTATCCCGCTTTTAATGCTCAATTAAAAAATGAAGAAAGGTCATCTGTGAAGTAAAAATCTCTAACTCGGATATTTCTTTTCAAGTGACTGGCTTTGGCTTCCTTGTCAACAGTGCTGAAACATTTTATTTTGTTCTGTACACTGTAAAATTTCCCAAAATTAAATTTACCCCCCCTGTCCCCTGTCTAGCCCATTTGTAACCTCATTAAAACTTTCTGGCGTTCTTCCTGACTTTGGTTTTTTTTCCCCCGCATCTCCTCTTCCCCCTTTTTCCCCTAATCCAACATTCGTCACCCCGAAGGAGAAGAATTATTGATGGCACTTTGGCTCATAGGCTCATCAAAAGTCCCAATTTACTAACTGCGATGCTTTTACAGAGGGTTTCTGTTCATAACAGAGAGAGGAATGAAAAGCAAAAAACACTGGGCCCCGTTAAGTTTTTTTAACATTTTTTTAGCAAAAACCTTTTCTTCACTTATCCAAACATTGTCATTTACAATGACAAAATATTGAAAGGTTAATGCCCCACTGCCCATTATAAATGTTACATATTAGAACAATTCAGATGATGCAGTCTTTGCTATTAATTTGGAATATTTCAAAAAAAAAAATTTATCTTTTTTAGCATTGAGCATTTAAATTATTTTAGTTTTAATATTTAATTACATGAGTTTCCTCAGATTTAAGTACTGCCCTATTTTTTTGAGCTGTTTGCTGTCCAAACCCGTTGTTTTTTTTTTTAAAATCTAAAAAAGAGAAAGGGTGGGTGTTTTTCAGCTTTAAAATTGGGGCAAGTCAACCCCGAAATCCCAGCTTTTGGGCAGTGAAAAGATGGGGTCCCATTGCCAAGCATTTATTATGGGAAAACATTCTAGCAGTGAGTGAAATTTACATTAAAACAACCTACACCAAAAACCTTCCAAGAGGTGCTACCTACAGCTCCACTATAAACTGAAAACCCATTGGTTTTCCTTTAAAGGGACTTCCCGAGATTGCGTAGCCACAAGAAAATTTAAAGTACCTTAAAGGGAATTAATTGGGCTCAAAAATAAAAGGCATCCATCTTCATTGCGGGACCTGCTAAAGTTCAGTCCCGGGGGTTAGGTTATTTAAACAGTCAACCCCCCTTAAACCCCCAAAATTTTTTTAAGGGGAAAAAAAAGGTTGAATTGTTTTTTCAAAAAACCCAGGGGGGGCGTGGGAGGTCCTCTCCCTGACCTGGACTCCATATACATCAGAAGAGAGATACAGGGGTTTTGGGCATGAAACTGAAACACCCCGGGGTTTTTGCCCAATAATTTTTAGTATGGTGGGAGGGGCCCTTTTTCCCTTTTGGGGGGCCAATACAGCTCAGGGCTTCTTGGAATTTAAATATCAACCCTGCACAGTGGTCAAGGGAATTTTTTAAAAGGGGCCCTTCTTTTTGGGGAGGGTTTGGCCCCCGATCACTATGTGAAAACTGGTTGGGGGAAAAATTTCCCGACTTTTCCCCTTCCCCAAAAACCCCAAAGTGGGGTCAATAATATTTTGATCTGGGGACTGTGGGAGGGCCCTGGGAGAAAGTTTCAAAGTCACTTTTATGTTCATCCCAAACCCAATTTTTTCCCTCATCCTTTGCTTGTGTATTGGTCATTGTCATCCCCGATACACGGCAAACCCCCCCCTTTAGGTACAATGTTTTTTTAACCATTGGATCACAAAGGTCCTCAAGAAAAGGTTTCCCTTAATTTTTTGGGAGGGGACGCCCCCCTCTAGCCAAGTTTTTGGGCCAAAGGGAAAAAGCCAGGATATTTGGGGCCCCAAACCCTCATGATCCACCCCTTTCTTCACTCCCGGGGATGCAACGGGCTGGGGGGTACGCTTCTTTTTGGGGGTTCTCCACCACCGTAACTCTCCCGGGTGTGGGGGGAAAAAAGTAAAGGTTGGGCTCCTCGAGAACAATCATCTTTCCATTTTCCCCCAGCCCAAATTTTTCGCTCCTTGCCAAACCCTTGAAAAACCCCGTTTGGGCATTGGGGATGAGTTTACCAAAGGTTTTTTGGCCCACAGCAGCCCCGGGCCCTGTTATTGACCCTGTTTGGGGCTCCCGACAGAATTCTGGTGGAAACAGGAGAGTTGAGGTGCCAAAATTTTGTTCTTGGGCCCTTATTTTTGGGACCGTGGTTTTTTTTGTTTTTTGGGTACAATCCCCGGGTTACACCCCAACATCCCCCTTTTAGACGCTTCTCTTTCGGGCCCCCAAATTTAAACCTGTTGGGGTTTGGTTCTTTCCCTTTTTGGTGGGATGCTGACATTACCCTGGGGTAAACCCTGGGGTCTTTATACCACAAAGACCTTTTCTGTCTTGGGGCCCCAGATTCGCCCCCAAAACGTGCACCAACAATTGGGCCCCCTTTTTAAAAATCTGGGGATGTCACCAATATGTTTGTTTTGCATTTCAATATTTTGAGCAAAACTGTGCTCCTTTCCCTCCTAAATTTAACCCCTTTAAAACTCTGCCCTTAAATTGGGGCAATTGGGGGCATCAAAGAAGACTTTCTACCAGGCTGGTCCAATTTAGGGCCCTGAAACCTCCCACTCAAAAAAAAAAAAAAAAAAGACAGGTTTTTTCAGTTTTCATTGTCTAAAAAACCCCGTATCTCCTGACCCCTCTTATCCTGCCCACAGCCTGTTTGTACCACTGCCTTCAGGAAAGCAGTACAGAACCATCAGAACATGGGCTAACAAACTCAAAGGCAGCTTCATCCTAGAGCTGTCAAAGCTATCACTCTCCTTTATACTGTCATTCTCTAACACGATCCCTTTACAACGCAGGGTGTTATGCCCTGACTTTAGATTTGGCATAATGTTCCGCTGCTAGTCACTTACTGGGCTCGGTTTTGGGCCAAATTCCAAAAATCAAATTTGAGTCAGTTTTTTCTGCCCTTTTGTACAGACCCAAAAAAGGGAATTTGACTCTGGTTAAAGCTCTTTAAATGAGGATTTTTTAAATTTTTTTTTAATATATAATAATGTTTTACTGTAAAACTGCCTTTGGGTTTTTGGGGTTTTACATAAAATTTTTTTACTTTGCTTTATTGCACTAGTTACTGTACTTTATCGCTCATCACTGCATTTACATTTTATCTTATGTTTTGTTACATTCTGTTATGTTGTTTTACTCTTTTTTTTTTTATATGCAGTAGAAGATGTGATGCCCTAAACAAAATGTTGCTATGCATATGTTCCTGTGTATGCATAATGGCAATAAAGAAAATTCTGATTCTGGTACATAATGTGAAACATCTGTGACTGAATCCATATTAATGCAATAAAGTAATAACGATAGCACAATTAACCAGATGTTTTGTGAGCATCTGATGAAAGGATTTGAAAACTTACTTGTGTTTCTGGTATAAACTGTCAAAGGAAAAGACAAACCTAACCTTGATCTAGTTTTTTTAATTGTCTCCATCCATGCTGCCAGTGCTCATGCAGAGAGATACACCCCTTATCAAACAGATCTCTAAACTGCAGCCCTTATCTGTGCCTGCACATGCATGAAAACGATTCTGATTCTGCACAACACAGTGCCCAACATCTCATGGAGATGTAAGTGACTTGCACTGATTTTTTTCACATATCAGCCTCTTCTAGTCAGTACAGCCTTTATCAACAACATGCTCTGCTCAGCTTATGCTATTTTTGGCTGATGTGCTATTCTGAGTGCCATTTCCCGACAAGATAAGTATGCTGTGTACGGCATAGGTTTGGTTGGGCATGCTTTTGTCGCTATGCTGATTAATTGTCAATTAAATTTGGTGCAAATGTGTGGAACAGAGAGATAACAAGATGATGATGTGCATTTGTTTAGGCATTAATGTTACATTATATGAAGGTTTCTGAATGAGTTAGATAAGTGAGTATACATTACATTAATAGACTAGCAATAGTATTTGCTAAATCAGGATTCTAATTCAAGAATATATTTGATGCATTAGAAGTCAGAAAACATGGTAGGCATTTTCACATCCTGGTCCTAAAACAGCACCATGAGAAGCATTTCCTTTGTGGTAGCTTGGCTCACATTGTGCTTTGTAAGGGCTCTGCAAAAAAATGATGATTGATCGAATGACTTTTCTTAGTATTCCTTTTAGTAGAGCTGGGTGTTTGGGTTTTCATTTGTCTGTATGTTGGATCACTTCTGAGCTCTTTTTGATGTTGTTATGGTCTTGCTGTACTTGGTTCATTTCTTTAGTGTCCGTAAAGTCTTGCCATTTTGTTGATTCCTTTGTATTTAGTTTATTCTTCTGTTCTGTTCCTTGTACTGGTTTTATTTCCCCTAGACTAGTGTTAGTTTTGTTCCCGTGGTTAGTGGTTTCTTTGTGTCTTCGTTCAACTCCCTTTGTTAATTAATCTCCCTCCCTCAGCTTCCTTGCCTTCTTTCTGCCACAGCTGCTCTACATTTGGGCGCTAAAAACTCATCATTTAAAGCAAATCAAATAACCCATGATTAAGTGAAAACATTGTGAGCAGGAGCATGATATGAGATAATTGAGACAGTATCTGAATGTGTTTAGATTGGCGTATCTTTAGAAACAAATAAAGCTATTTATGCTTTAGATGACACGTTGTCTTAATATTATGGCAGCTTTCCTAACCCATTTAATCAGTGTTGGAGCAGCATATTGAAGCTGTCCTGCAGAAACTCCGGTGGGCAAAAATGCACTGCTCAAAAAAATAAAAGGAACACTCAAATAACATCCTAGATCTGAATGAATGAAATATTCTCATTGAATACTTTGTTCTGTACAAAGTTGAATGTGCTAACAACAAAATCACACAAACTTGGTGGATGGAGCGAGACATGATGTCCCAGATGTGCTCAATCGGATTCAGGTCTGGGGAACGGGCGGGCCAGTCCATAGCTTCAATGTCTTCATCTTGCAGGAACTACTGACACACTCCAACCACATGAGGTCTAGCATTGTCCTGCATTAGGGGAACCCCAGGGCCAACCGCACCAGCATATTGTTCTCAAAACGGGTCTGAGGATCTCATCTCGGTACCTAATGGCAGTCAGGCTACCTCTGGCGAGCGCATGGGGGGCCTTGGGCCCTCCAAAAAATGCCCCCCACACCATTACTGACCCACTGACAAACGGGTCATGCTGAGGATGTTGCAGGCAGCAGATTGCTCTCCCGGTGTCTCCAGACTCTGTCACGTCTATCACATGTGCTCAGTGTGGAACCTGCTTTCATCTGTGAAGAGCACAGGGCGCCAGTGGCGAATTTGCCAATCCTGGTGTTCTCTAGCAAATGCCAACGTCCTGCACGGTGTTGGGCTGTGAGCACCACCCCCATTTGTGACATTGGGCCCCATACCATCCTCATGGAGTCGGTTTCTAACAGTTTGTGCAGACACATGCAAATTTATGGCCTGCTGGAGGTCATTTGCAGGGCTGGCAGTGCTCCTCCTGTTCCTCCTTGCAAAAAAGGCAGAGGTAGGGTCCTGCTGCGGGGGTTGTTCCCCCTAGGCCCTCCTCCACGTCTCCTGGTGTACTGGCCTGTCTCCTGGTAGCGCCTCCAGGCTCTGGACACTACGCTGACAGACACGGCAAACTTTTTTCCCCAAGTCGCATTGATGTGCCATCCTGGATGAGCTGCACTACCTGAACCACTTGTGTGGGTTGTAGAGTCCGTCTCATGCTACCACGAGTGTGAAAGCGCCACCAACATTCAAAAGTGACCAAAACATCAGCCAGAAAGCATAGGTACTGAGAAGTGGTCTGTGGTCCCCACCTGCAGAACCACTCCTTTATTGAGTGTGTCTTGCTAATCGCTAAAATATCCCCCTGTTGTCTATTCCATTTGTACAACAGCATGTGAAATTGATTGTCAATCAGTGTTGCTTCCTAAGTGGACAGTTTCATTTCACAGAAGTTTGATTTACTTTGAGTTATGTTGTGTTTAAGTGTTCCCTTTATTTTTTTGAGCAGTGTACATGTTGCTGACAAGAGAAACACAGAAACCGTAAGGTAAGTGCCCCACAATCACAATGTCCACCATGTAAAACTGAAGTCAATTTTAGGTGACAATTTAAAGATTGTAAAAATAGGCCACATTCCTAGTTGAGTGTTCTTTGTTATTTCATATAACTTTCCCCTGGATGGTGTGTTGCTGAAAGGAGTTTGGTTTTGGTTCTTTTGCACATTTTTAACATTTGTTAGCATGTATTACTATACCTACAAGAACCCTGATTGTCCTTTAACCTCTGTGAGATTTTCAAAACTTAAATAAGAACCCAAATCTTAGAATCTTAGAGAGAGGGCCGTTAACTGGGAAGAGCTTGAAGTAGACCTGCTGATCCTCTGCCTGTGAGCACCTTTGGAACCTCCAGAATAAGCTGGTGAGCATCTCTGTGTTTCCTTAGTGGACCTGTTACTACCGGCTCTGATCTGAGATAAGCGATATTACTTTCTGACAACAAATAATGTAAGCCTGTACATTACTTTGGAAGGGTTTATCTTTATTACAGAGTATAAAATGTTTCTGTTACTATCCTCTTAGCTCAAACACAAAAAAGATCAAACTGCCAGCGTCAGATTGTAACTGTTAAACAATGAAGATTATTGTTTGTACTTTGACAAAGTAAATCAGTTCCTTTGAATCTTAAATTTTAAACGATTTAAAATCTTTATATTGAAACTGTCAAATCAAATTGAACAGTTTTCTCATTCTAAATAAACAAATATAAAATTTTATTTCTATGGTCTGTGTTAAAATTCAAGCATTATGGAGGTCCCTGATGCACCACAAGCAACTTAGTTTCCTTGTGCTTCTGTCTTTTTTGTTTGAACTTTACCATGTCAGCTCAGTGACTACCAGAGCTACAAATATGACACTGAAGTTGATCTTTGGGGGGTTTAACCATGCTTCTATTATCTACCTAAAAAGTACTAGTACAATTAGTTCTTTCTTTAATGTTCTTTTCGTGGAGAAAGAACAAACGAAATGGATTAACCAAGACCCTATTAGCTCTTAACAGTGTGCAGAATGCTGCAGCACCGTGCACACGTGTATGTGTGTGTGTGTGTGTGCGTGCGAGTCTGTGTGTGAACCTTTGTTTCATCTCTGCAGAAACAGAAGAGAGGTAGGGTCAGAGAGAAAGAGCTAAAGATGCAGCTAATGGTAATGGCTCTCCCACAGGGCCATCACTCACTGCAACTTCAGGACGGAGTGGAGGAGCCACAGGGCTGCAGTCATTAGGAAAACCTCTATCTTCATCTGTGAAAAAAGACAGCAGCAGCACTTCTGCTCTGTGCCGCGTAACGAAAGTACAATTGTCACAGTAAAAAGCAACTGACCAAAATACTATCAGCTTTGAATAGAGTGCCATCTTATGGTGTGTTCCCTGAATGTTTGGAATGGCAGTTTGTGAGGAAAAGTAATGTTGGATTTATAGTCTATTCATAAAGGCACAAGTAAAGAAAAGTAAGAAAAACCTTAAAAAACAAGTTTTTTTCTGTAATTTTCATCATAATTGATCAGGTGGAAGGTCCTCTGGCAGTCTTCATGGTATTCTGATTATGATCAGTGATAAATAAGCTGTCTAGTACATTATAGAAGATTCATTGTATATATATTTTTTATATACAGCGAGAAAAGCTGGATATTGTTTAGTTATTTTACTAGCAAGATCAAGACATTAATATGTGAATATTACTAAAAACTGATTTTAGTTAGTTTTTTGTATATATTGTATAAACTCTATTATTAAACCTGACCTACGAACTTATTCAACACACTCACATGATTTTATTTTATATCAGATTTTTTTTCTGCTGTTAACATTTATTATTCATAAGTTTAAAATAAATATTGAATTAATTTATTCAACACTCCATCCTGGAAGGAACAGCTTCTTTTTCTGCATCACTGCTGGACAGGATTTTCAGAGATTCAGTGATATTTGGTGGTAAAACGTTGCTTTATTTGTCAGTAACATCTGTTTGCTCACTGTGTATACCTCTATAATTCATACACATATGGGCTCAGGTTGTAGGATGAAGAATGTAATAAAACAATCCTCTGTTTTATCACCTTTTTGCATGATGTCACAGAGGCATGAAACTTGCTACATTAGTCTGTCATTACAATAAGATTATTTAAAAGCTGTCATGGTTGACACGCCTATTCAACATTGCGTGGCGGTCGGGGACAGTGCCTCTGGACTGGCAGACTGGGGTGGTGGTCCCCCTTCATAAGAAGGGTGAAAGGAGGGTGTGTTCCAACTACCGGGGGATCACACTCCCCCAGTCCTGGAAGGCCTACGCCAGGGTATTGGGGGAGGGAGTTTAAAGGCCGTGTCGAACCTCGGGTTCAGGAGGAGCAGTGTGGTTTTTTGTCCCCCCGTGGAAACTGGACCCCGCTCTATAAAACCCCCTACAGGGTACCGAAGGGTTCATGGGATTTGCCCAAAAAGGGCCCATGTGTTTTGTGGACCTGGAGAAAGCATTGACGGTCCCTCGTGATGCCGTGGGGGGTGCTCCAGGATTATGGAAAATGGGGGGCCCTTTATTGGGGGGGCCATGGGGCCCCGTACGGGGAGGGGGCGGTTTGGTGCTTGCGGCACTAAGTCAGACCTGTTTCCGGTGCATGCGGACCCGGGGCAGGGTGCCCTTTGCACCGGCCCCGGTTCATAAAATTTTATGGACAGGAATTTAGACGAGAAAAGGGCCGGGGGGGGGTCGGGTTTTGGGGACCAGTGGATTGTCTTTCTTTTTTGCAATGACGTGGTCCTGCTGGCCCCCTTAGCCAGACCTACAGCATGCGCTGGGGCGTTCGCAGCCAAGTGTGAAGGGTGGGAGGGAAGATCGCTCCCCCAATTCAGGGGGCCATGGTTTATCGACCGGAAAAGGGGGGTTTGCCCTCTTCGGGTTTTTGGAGGAGATTTCCTGCTAAAAGGGGAGGAGTTCAAGTACCGGGGGTCTTGTTTTCACGAGTGAGGGAAGAAGGAGGGGGAAAGATGACGACGGATTGGTGCGGCTGTGCGTAATGGGGGCACTGTGCCGGCCCTTGTGGTGAAGAGAAGCTGAGCCAAAAAAGCAAAGCCTGTTTACCGGTTCGGTCTACTTTCCTCCCCTCCCCTTTGGGGCCATGAACTTTGGGCAGACTGAAAAAACGAGACCCTGGATACAACGTGAAATGAGTTTCCTCCTAGGGTGGGCAGGGCACTCCTTAAAAAGGGGTCGGATAAAACCCGTGCCCCTCAAATGGGGAGGGAGCCAGTTGAGGTGGCTCGGGCATTAATGGGATGCCTTCCTGGGGGTTTCCAGGCAGGGGCCCCACCGGGAGGGGGCCCCAGGACACGCTGGGGGGGGACTATGTCTCTCGGGGGCCCCGGGGAAACGCCTTGGGCTCCCCAGGGGACTGAGGGGGTGTCGGGGAAGGGACGTCTGGGTGTCTCTGCTTAGTCTGCTGCCCCCGCGACCCGGTCCCGGATAAGCGGAAGACGACGAGTACGAGTACGAGTATTTAAAAGCTTCTCAGCAGAGATGCATTAAAAAATCAGCTGGTGATCATAAGATCTTTAGCAACACTTTGGGCTGGCAGTTATTGAGGGAAGAAAACTCAGGTACTTTTTTGGTATTAGAGACATGTTTAGAAATAAAGTCAGGAAAATCAAAAAGTTGCAGCTATTCAAAGTAAAACAGTATTTTCTATGGAGGCATCCTGGCTTTTCACAAGGCTGCTACTTTGAAACTAACTGAGAATTTCATTAGACAAAATATAGTGTCTTGATTCTGCAGTAATACACAGTGCTTTTCACAGTTGCAAAAGCTAATCATCTAATTACTACTAAAAGGATGCAAAAGACAACTGAAATGTCGACTCCCTAATTAATTTTTGCTTTTGGTTTAAATTAATAGTAAAACCCTGTTTTGTACTGACTTATCTACTTCACACACTGTGTCACATAACCTGTGTTTATAATATAAATAATGAATGAATGCTCATGTCAGGAAATCTAAGGTTTTTGATTGTTGTTAGTTAAAGTTCTCAAGGCAAAATTGTAATTATCAGGCTTTATAAAAAATGGAGTTCAGAAATTGATTGCTGCTTTTCTACTTTTCAGACTACACTTTACAAAACTGAAGCAGGAATATCAGAATTAGAATCGCCATGTTTATGTGCACAAACAAGGAATTTCACTTTGGTTTCACCTGCTCACAGCATACAGACATTAGGTATAAATATTAAAACTTTAGATTAAAAAAAACAACCTTAAAGAACAATATAAACATATAATATGTATACCCAATATTTTCCTTATAGTGAAAAAAATATTATTTTGTTTCACAGCGTAGTAGCTGACTACATGTTCATAAGGGAAACAGCCTGGCGGAACAAACTGTCTTTATGGTGGCTGTTGCAAGTAGTGCTCTCTAGTGTCGACCTAAGGTTGAAAGTCTAAACCGTTTGTGTCCAGGATGTGTTGGGTCTGCATAGATATTAATGGCCAGTTTCCTGAGCCTAGACCTGTACAAGTCCTAGATGGAGGGGCGGTCAGTCCAAATGATCCTCTCTGCAGACCTAATGGTAAAACAACCAAGTGATGGATAAACACATGACAGACTGAATGATGGCAGAGTAGAAGATGATCAGCAGTGGAAGGTTGTACTTCTTGTGTTGCTGTAAGAACTACAGTCTCTGCTAGACCTTTTTCCGAACAGTGTCTATATG